>CM032661.1:27605120-27620120 GCA_019095985.1 Streblospio benedicti
ACCAGGTAACTCCTAATTCACATATTCCACAAGGGTACATGGATGGGTGCGGGCCCGGGTTACTTTCGATGTCACCGCTCAAGAGTAATGCTAAACCCACGAGGGCACGGTGGTTTTGTGGCAACCTGAGTTTGTGCAGTCTGTAAAAGTTCGTGAGGTACCCAGTATTTGTACACAGATTGTGGCAAGCTTGGGCTGATGGTGATTGTCTGACTCGCCTCTTGGGCTGAGGAGGAAAGAACTTCCATGCAGCATAAGACTAGAGGAGATAGTGAGAGTGCTATCTAGTGACACCTGTGAATCCCAGACATGCATTGCAAGTGCACATCCCAGGGGAAGAAGTGAAAGGTGAATACTGTGATAGTATCTAGTAATAAATATTTACACATACATTTTCATAGCTTTCATAGTAGACTCGTTCTCGTATACAAATATAGCCTCTGTCGCAAGATTTCCACATGAACTGTATCCATTCAAAACTGTGTTTATAAAGTATTGGCCGGCACGTGTGTCAAAAATGGCGGAACAGGGTGAAAAGTTGAGCAAGAAGTAAGTGTTTTTGCTCAAATTAAAAAATATGTCTACACTAATGTCTCTCAAAGTTATAGTCACCAATAGTTTCCCTAATTTACTCTGTTACCACTAAAGTAATAGTTGATGAGTGTCATACTTATTTGTAAAATGAGGAAGATATTAACTGATGTAATACCAATATGACAGGATCACGATAATATGTCATTAATATTGACAGGCCTCGAGGATGTGTGGTATCAAATCAAAAATCAAATCAAATGTGTGTGTGTGGGTGTGGGGGGGGGGGTTGTCTTACTGTACGTCGGGTAGTACGGGTGTGCCATTTGTATGGGTCACCTTTTTTAGACATCTCTGGTATAGTGATGGGTCCAAATTTTGTGATTTTTGGTATAGTTATGGGTCTAATTAAAATTTATGATTTTTGGAATAGATGGGTTTGAAATTAAATGTACATGATATTGCTTGTGTAAGTTTAATTTACTGGCCGTTCACATATATTTTCGGTATACAAGAAATATTGTGTTTTTTGCTTTCATGTCCATGTCAAAATGTCGGTACATTATAACAAATAACATAAGCTCTACAGAGCTTTTAAAAACCGACAATACAGACATATACAATTACACATTATACACTAAAATAAATGTATATAGAGAAGTTATTTACAAAATAAACATTTACAGCTATTACCCTCCCACTTTCCAATAACACCCATAAACTCATTTAATGACATTGACACTCTAAAATCATTTGGAAGTTCGTTCCAAATTTTTGGCGCAAATTCATAGCGCAGTGAGTGCAAGCATACTTCATTGTTCCTATTATTTTGTGATTCCTATGCTTGAAAACTGTGTCACAATTAACCTAATACGTTCCTACAAACTAAGTAACAAAGCTTCCTTATAACTGTAGGCAAGGAGAAAATATTCCCCTGAATCAACATTTCACCACCAACGATTAGTATCTTTTTGTTTACGAAATGCACAGCACGAATGATTCTAGTCTAGCTTGGGAGCGCTGCATTTCTGATATAATTCATACGAAATTTTAAATTTTGATTACCGGCTGATTATAAACAATCATTCTATGCTATATACTGAAACGAAAAGTCAGTGAGATACATCTTCTTGAATACCTAGTAAAGGTATTGGAGAATCTAGTGATTTAAACTCACGACCTTCCATCCATGATTCAGACCGGTCATATGTCATAGTTGAACGTGCTAACCATTACACTAATTCCCTTGACGCCAGAGACAAAGTTTCTTAACTTGCCTGATATGAAACTTTCAGACACACATGTCTGACACCTGACGCTATTTTAGCCTGCAGCCTCGATCAGCCTTGGATCAGTTGTTGATTTGACATGCACCCACTGACCTTTGTACTGAGTAATTGGTTGTAATGCAACAATGCATTGTGCTTGTTCCCAGGTCACTTTTTCCGTTACAGATACTCCCCAACTCAATGTTTCTGACGACGCCAAGTCGATACAAAGATCAATTTAGTTGAGAACTATAGAGAAAATTGGGAGTTCCATACCCGATGTCAAGGGTTTTCTTACTGTACCACTGGTTGCTAAAACATCTGGATGTGCAATTTGTATGGGTCACCTTTTTAGACATCACTCTGGTATAGTGATGGGTCTAAATTTTGTGATTTTTGGTATAGTTATGGGTCTAATTAAAATTTATGATTTTTGGAATAGATGGGTTTGAAATTAAATGTACATGATATTGCTTGTGTAAGTTTAATTTACTGGCCGTTCACATATATTTCGGTATACAAGAAATATTGTGTTTTTGCTTTTCATGTCCATGTCAAAGTCGGTACATTATAACAAATAACATAAGCTCTACAGAGCTTTTAAAACCGACAATACAGACATATACAATTACACATTATACACTAAAATAAATGTATATAGAGAAGTTATTTACAAAATTAACATTTACAGCTATCACCCTCCCACTTTCCAATAACACCCTAAACTCATTTAATGACATTGACACTCTAAAATCATTTGGAAGTTCGTTCCAAATTTTTGGCGCAGCATAGCGCAGTGAGTGCAAGCCATACTTCATTGTTCTATTCGTTGCTATTCCTGCTAAAACTGTGTCACAATTAACCTAATATGTCCCTACAAACTAAGTAACAAAAGCTTCCTTATAACTGTAGGCAAGGAGAAAATATTCCTGAATCAACATTATTTCACCAAACGTCACGGCGTCTTTTGTTTACGTTTTGCACAGCACGAATGATTCTAGTCTAGCTTGGGAGCGCTGCATTTCTGATATAATTCATACGAAATCTTAAATTTGATTACCGCTGATTATAGCCAATCATTCTATGCTATATACTGAAACGAAAGTCAGTGAGATACATCTTCTTGAATACCTAGTAAAGGTATTGGAGAATCGTGGATTCGAACTCGCGACCTTCCATCCATGATTCAGACCGGTCATATGTCATAGTTGAACGTGCTAACCATTACACTAATTCCCCTTGACGAGAGACACAAGTTTCTTAACTTGCCTATATGCTTTCAGACACACATGTCTGACACCTGACGCTATATTTAGCCTGCAGCCTCGTCAGCCTTGATCAGTTGTTGATCCAACATGCACCCACTGACCTTGTACCGAGTACGTTGTAATCAATGCAGGATGCATTGTGCTTGTTCCCAGGTCACTTTTGTTACAATACATTTATAAACATTAAATAGAATTATTGAAGCCTAAATAAGCAATGAGAACAAAATAAAGTGGGTTAACAGGTGATGAGTTTCTTGACTCAGGACCAAAACGACTTATACTCCTCATAAAATCTTGCGTTCATAATGAAAATAATATAAATAATGTCAGAAACGTTAAAAAATCGAATACTCATTTTTTTGCATTATTGTTGACAATGAAAATTCACGTAATAAAAATAAACATGTAAATAACAAAGGTATAATATTCAAAGATTCATATTGTATGTCCACATATAGGTTGAAAAACATAGATTCTGGATAACTATACATTATTACTGTGGTAGGATTGAGAAATGAGTAAACTGTTTTTCTTCTATACCGAAAAATATGTGAACGACCAATAGTTTGATACTGATAATGTTATTGAATATTTTGTTGATAAAATGTTAACAGTATACACTTATTTTCTAATAGAAATATTTAGGGTGCGATCGTAGTTCCTGTATAAAACCAGCAGGTGGCTACAAACAATTGTATTCTGGGAAAAAATAGACAAACAGTATCAGTCTTTATCATTTCTCTCTGCCACACCGTACATCACAGAGCTTTGGTTGATTGAGACTGGCACCACGTGGGTAAAATTCGTACTGAAATATTCCTATTGAGACAACGTAAAAGCTTCATGCATATGCAAAACAGCCACATGTCTGGTTTGTTTGTCTATTTATTTCCCATGATTCCTAGCTATACGAAAACAAGTGTATACTGTATATAGTTTCATTATATATCGACATGGCTCACCGTCAAGGTAGTAGACATATGGGTCACTTTTTAATCTTCAAAGTATAGACATGGGTCACTTTTTTATGCCAAATTAGTACATCGATGGGTACCATTTCAACATACGATATGGCACACACGTACCCATTTTTGAGGAGAGCGCTCCCCCCCGAGCTGACAGGACCACATTATTGGAAATATCAAATGTTTGACATTATTGAAAAACATCTACACAATGTGTTGCGTTTGACGACATCGATCGTTTATTAGAAATTTTGCATGCATATATTAGCCCCCCCCCCCCAATATCCGATAATATAATACTTGATGTATGCATATACGTAACCATAATATGTAATATGACATTAGCTGACATAATGAAAGTACTGAAAGCCAGGCAAAATCGGGAGTGAACAAACACAACGCACCTGTTGTATTGTTACTATATATAACGTGATTTCACCATCTTGGTTTCCCCAGCACACTAAAAAGCGAAAGTGAAAACAACACAAGGTTTACACTTTACAGCTTGATTCCTTGGCCGTGGTAAGAAGGATTTTAATGGCACAAACCGCACATTGTCTGCCTTGGCAAGCCCTTTCCAATGAAGTATAGTTTGTGTCTATCACTTTCGAACTGGCAATTCACGAGCCGAAACGCAAATCGCCAAACAGCGGTCACATATTAATGCGCGGTTTGGGTTGGCGGTGAATTGCAATTTACATTGCGGAACACAGGTGTTTGTGAGTGGTCAACTTCCGGATGGTCACGATGACTATAAGCCTTGCAAACATCGTATGCCTGGCTTAAAAATTACAAAAAAAAAAATTATGAGACAACTATCAATCACAAGTCATGGATGTATCGGTGAAAATTTTATATATTGTCCTATATATTGATCTCTTATGCCACATTCAAATAGCAAACAGATGAATCCTGATATGAAATTTTTTAGTGCACGCGAAAAAAATCTTATGCCCACAAAAAAAATTGGAATATCAGAAACTTGACAGAACACTCACCCCCCTCAAGTGGCACATTGTTCCACTTTTGCGGAGCGTAACAAAACTATTGAATTGCATTTCAAATTGTTGATTTTCAGAAATATGTCATTTCAGGTAGGATAACAAGCAAAATGATATCCATTTTACAAAGATCGGTGATGAGATGTGGTGTTAGTTATTCAAAGGCTTCTCAATTTGTCCGGACTCTGCAATCATCCGTCAATTTTTTGTCTGAATCTGCTGATCACAGGTTGGTTGGAGACTTTTTTATACAGTGAATTGTAGAAGGGAAATACTGTCAAATATCACAATAGTCTAGCTATACATTGAAATATATTTCATGCCCTTCAATCCAGCCAAATACACTGTATGAGAACTTGTTTCCAACCAATTTTGTGGTCTGCAAAGGCTTCTTTGACATTTATATGTAAAAAGTTGTATCTTGTTGATATACCGTATGTGATAATGAAATATTAAGCCCTATACATATAAACTATTTGCTGGTATGTGCAACAAAGGGAATTTATTTAAGATTAAGTATTCTTCAATATGACAAGGAAATATATAATGTTATGATATTCCAGTGAGCTGAAGAGGAGACTTAAAGCTGAACAAAAAGCAAAGGAGAAAGCAGAGAAGGCAGCAGCAGCAGCAGCACAAGCAACAGAGAAGGTTAATGAAAAAGGAGATCAAGGTGCACCTAGTGAGGAAGACATAGATCCCAATGTAAATAGATTAGTTCACTAAAATTTTACATATATGTTGTACATGTTGCAATTAAACTTTTATTTTAAGAAACAAATTGTTAATATTAAATGTACCTTTGTTATATATGTAAGACAATATTTTGATAGGCGCAAATCTGTAAATTACTATATAATGTTAAAAGTACATTTATTAAAGTATTCAAGATTGTATGAATGATGTTAACAGGAGTATTTCAAGCTAAGACTGGCTCAAGTTGAAAAATGGAAGGCCCAGAATGAACAACCATATCCTCACAAATTCCATGTCTCCATATCTCTTGAGGACTTCATCAAGAAATACAATGGTATTGAGGATGGTTCATCACTACCTGATGAAGTGTCTGTTGCAGGTAATGTGGAATATTATAGGCAATTATTATGATAAATATTTATTTTGATACACAATAAAACTATAATATTATGTATATGTGTTTATTTTAACTTCATCAGGAAGAGTACATGCTAAAAGGGAATCTGGTGCAAAACTTCGATTTTATGATCTTAGAGGAGAAGGTGTTAAAATACAAGTCATGGCAAATGCAAGGTAAATTTGATATACACAAGTCCACTATTCAGAGTATATTGTCATACATGACTCGCATACTAGCAAAATTCTGTCAAGTAGTAGATATCTAACAAAAGGTGATAAAATAATACTAGAGTAGCCACCTGGCCCAGTCTAGTATGGTTTCTCCTGCTTACCGAGAAGTATGTGAGGCCCAACCATTGTTTGTTAGGAAACATTTCTCTATCTTGTCTGGAATATGCAAAGTTCAGGAAAGTCAAAGTCAACAACAAAACAATGCAACAAACATTCAACACCCACTTGTGTTACACTGTTAACATAAAATTAAGTCTATTGAAAGTTACACAGTCGAAAGGTGGATGAAGAACTGAATAGAAATTTCCATTCAAATTTCTTTTGTAGAAATTATTCATCAGAGGACGAATTTCTGAATATCACCAAGAAGATTAACAGAGGAGATATAATAGGATGTCGAGGGCATCCAGGTTTGTTGAAGGAACCTTTTCATGAACATAATTTTTTACTTCCATATACATGTATGTGAGATTTAGGATCCATTGAAAATTGTAATTTATACCTTTTCGAAACAATATATCAATATTTGAAAGGTTTTACAGTATTGAAATTTTAATGTACAATGTAACAGGCACATAAAAAATATGCATTCTTCACATATTGTTTTAATGTACTTAGGTAAAACAAAAAAAGGAGAGCTGAGTATACTGCCAACAGAAATGGTAATGTTATCACCCTGTCTTCATCAGCTTCCAAAACTACATTATGGCCTCAAAGATAAGGTAATTTAATTTAGCTATATTATACATTTGATAAATATTATTTACATTGAGAATGTCAATGAGAAATTGTAGAAAAGACATCTTATGTTATGAACAATGATGTTAAAAATTTCAAATGTTGAATTAGTGTCTTTACCACTTTTTATAGGAGACCCGATTCCGCCAACGCTACTTAGATCTGATAATGAACAATGAAGTAAGACAGAAATTCGTTGTGCGCAGTCAAGTTATAAGCTATGTTCGCAGATTTTTTGACCAGATGGGTTTTCTTGAGGTCAGTACTTAAAAATAGAATGTTGTAACATAGTTTAATATGTAAATTATCTTTTAACAGAATTTTCTTGTTATAATTGGCGCTTATCTGTACTGTGGTTGGCATGCACCACAAATATTGATTCACTTCTCAACTTATTAATAAGAGTTCTGATTGCCAAGTTCAATGTTTTAAGTTTGTTCAACTGTTGAAAAAGATGTTGATAAAGGTTGATAAAAAATTCAAAGGATGTCTCTTCAGATTGAGACGCCCATGATGAATCAGATTCCTGGTGGTGCAACAGCCAAACCATTCATTACACACCACAATGACCTCAATATGGACCTTTATCTCAGAGTTGCTCCTGAATTGTATCATAAGGTTGGTAGGATGGAAATATTTTTTCTATCATTAATTGTCCAGTAATCTTTGAAAAGTACATGTAGGTGAATTTAATTCACTGGAACTTTGTGACGAAGTTGATAATGAAAATAAATATTCAAATGTTATATTTTGACAGATGTTGATCGTAGGTGGTATAGACCGAGTGTATGAAATTGGACGTCAATTCCGTAATGAGGGTATTGACATGACTCACAACCCAGAGTTCACAACATGTGAATTCTACATGGCCTATGCTGATTATAATGACCTCATAACTATCACAGAAAGCTTAATTTCAGGTATTGGTTACATTACCGTGTTAAATATTTTTAACTGATTGGAATAGATTCATTGGATTTCAATAAGTATTGAAAATTTGGGAGTCCATATTTTAACAAACTTTCTGCCTACATGTAAATCACTTCTTAGTTATTTTTTATGTGGAGCTTCCTTGCTACAGATTATTAAACATTGTCATTCTTACAGGTTTATAGTGCTAAAACTGATCAGCATAATTTATCCACGATATGTTTCAGGCATGGTGAAGTCAATCACTGGAGGTTACAAGGTTAAATATCATCCTGAAGGTCCTGATGGTGATGCATGGGAGGTTGACTTCACGCCACCTTTTAGACGATTTGACATGTTCAAGGATCTCGAAAAGGCAGCAGGAGTGAAATTGCCACCTTCAGACCAGTTCAACACTGAAGGTTTGTGAGTCAAAATTGTCAATGCTATATTGTTCTTTTTGATAATACTAATTGTTAATCATGGCCTAGCTCTAGGGTCAGTAAACAATTTTTTAAACTTGTACCATGTACCAGGTTCCTTCTTTGGATCATGCCTCAAAGATGCAATCGAAACTAGATAAGCCAAAGTGCTTGTATATCTTAACTATCTTATAACCTCATCGCCATCCAGTATGTTGTGGGCAAGAGTATACATGTATATAATTAGTTCTTATTCATAAATAGGACTACTAATAAACTTTAAGGACATAAATATTATGTCAAAATACAGCAATTTTCCATGTCAGCCAGGATATACATATGAATAGTTATTCACTTCTCATGTGTAAACCATCCCCTAGTGGGCACCTATCCAATACTTTTATGAGCACTATAGGAAACACATGACGTTAGTTATCTTGGTAGTGCTCTTTTGTAAGTTTTGCATTAACATTTACAGACAGGTGAGCGATAATGGCTAATCTTTGTCTTGTTAATGAAACTCATGTTTACCATATATGTTATCCTTATTTTCTGATTATACATTTGCAGAGACAAGAAAATTTTTAGATAAGCTGTGCACAGAGAAGGGTGTTGATTGTTCTCATCCCAGAACAACAGCAAGGCTTCTGGATAAGGTAATCTCATCTTTGTGTTAGAGTTACACATCTTATTTCTAGTAAATGATACACATGTAAGCACCCATATTACAGAAACCTGATTGACTTAGATGCTACCAGGGCGCGCAATTGCGCAGATCTCGCATTTTTAATATTGATGCTCGCAATATTATGGAAAGGGGAGTGTAGATTGATAGGATGAAGTCACGTAATAAATGTGAGCATTTGCATACAGTTCGTCTCTTTTTACTCAGTTCGTCAACTGTTTTTGTCGCCATTTTTACCTGTGAACGAAAATGAGACTGAATGAATTTAGCCTTGATAAATAATGTGTGCATCTGTGATTCAGCAACATGGGACCAGATAGAGAATTATTTGAGTTGCATTGGTTCTGACCCGGTTTTGACTATATTCAGGCATTTTGTTTCATTGTTTTTTTTCATTTGATTTATTTCCCTTATGACAGGTAAATTGACCCACAAATAATTGTAAGAATAAGAATGAGTTTATTTTCACCTTAGATTTACATTAAATCTATCAGTACTACCAAAAATAAACCAACACAACAAGAATTAAACATATTAAAAAAAATACAAAATTACAAAACACACTAAACTAATTATGGGATTATGTTACACTTACGCATGGTACTATATTATATAATAATATAATATAGTATAGTATATTTTATATAAAAATATAGTATATCAACTATTCCAAATTTCTTCCAGCCAGGCGTTTGCCTAAGAATAGAAAACTAATAAATAAATTAAAAAATGTGTCTTGTTTTATTTTTTTGTTCATCCAGATTTTTTATAATAAATATTTTAATAATTTACAAATATAGTAATTACATATGCAAATTGCCCGACGTGACGTAGGATTTGACCTTTTGAACTTACTCGACATACTGCAGGGATTTCCGACGGCAAACGCTTGACGTTCCACGTGAACGTTGAATCAAAGACAAATACTACTTTGAGTCTGTGGTGTACTTACCAATCTGTATTACCGATGCGTGCTGCCTCTTCATGGTCAACACTAACAATATCATCATTGTTCTCATCCTCATCACTGCTTGGCTCTGGCTCAAACAAGTAGCCACTAAGGCCTAAGTTTTCATCTGATTGTGATTCATCTTCTTCGCATGAGAAATACTCCGCCGTGTCCGAGTCAGTTGCCATGATTCAAATACTGCAGTAGCAGGTGCTTGTTTGCACTCTATGACCTGTCTCGCTGTGACGTGGAGTTGAGTATTTCGTAGATCTAAGATCTAGATTAAGGGGCGGAGCTTGCGAGTCACAATGTGACGTCACATTGTGATTGTGTAGTAAATTTAAACGATGATTATAAAAGATCCAGTCATTATCAAATTATCAGATTAAAGGATATACAAGGTCTATGTCATTGAAATCATCCTCCCAAATTTCAAGAATTTTGGAAATGTGGTTTATAAGTTATAGGATATTATGTTGCCGTTCATTCAAGTGGGAGCTAGACCGTTCGTTCACGACTACGCGTCATAAATTACCCACAAATCCATTCGGCAGAAAAACAACAATGGCTAAAGTTTTGTCGGTATTTGTGCAAATAAATTCACTATATTTTGGTATACACTTATTTGATTATATGTTTTATATGTGATAAAGGAAGTGCATCTCATTATGAAAGAGGCACATACTAACTGCAAGTTTGGTTCATAAAGAGAACTATGAGAAGACCGGGATAGGATTTGAGGTAGATAAAGCCCTTTTTAGATATTTAGGACAAACTATTAAAGCATGTTCAAACTCTTTGCTACTACCGAAATATCTTTTACTTGTAGATTATGTAATTGTAAACCCGGAGAAGCTTTAAGTGCACACTGCATCAACTTTAAACATTTACATTCTGGATTCAATTTCTACCATAGCACACTGTAATAATAGAATTTTAATGAATGTAGCATAATATCAATCATGATAGGAAATCTACCCAATTCACCACTCACCGCCACATTGGAGCTTTTGTTATTTACACCAAGTGCAATTTTACAATACTTAACATGAACCTTTTCTATAGGAGCTTTCTTAAATTGCATGAATAGATCCCTAAATCACATTCTCTATTTCTGACATTTAATGCAATAAAAGCTGCTAAGGTGTACCAATAAAGATACAAGTTTTTAGAGAAATCAATCCCAAAAATATGCTGCGCCTGCTTGTAATATGGCTTCGAATAAGAGGTGTTATGGTAGGTTAAGCCTAGTTACCCTCCGTTGGCGGGCTGGGTCATGGCTCTGGCTTGTACACCTACCAGACAAGGAACTACTTGATTGCCCCCCAGTCGATGAGGCTTCTGAGTACCTGATGTCCTCTCCCCACTAATGCTGCTGTATGCAGAGTGGCCACATGCATCACTCCCCACGAAGCAGGGCCGTAGAGGAGTGAATAGTCTTTGGAAAGGGCCTTCGAGAGGGTTTCCATGGGGTCAGATCGTTTAAGACATACTGTTAGTAATGTATAAATATGAAGTTATTTCATCAAAAAAGCCAGAAATGACACATAGGAGGGCACCAAACGCTACCCTGGGAATGTCACAACCTCCACCACCAGCTGATAATTGATACCCCACAGACTGAGACTGATCCATCTACATCACATCCTCGCCCCCATCATTTTTGGCAAAATCCCCCCCTTTTTTTAGCACAGGAGGGAGACAATCCACCCCTTTTTAAAAAAAGCTGGTAGCATCTCTGATTGAATTGGTAAATAATGTATTAATTTTACAATACACAGCCATGTAATAATCAATACATGTACATGAGTTTTGATTTAATGAAAATTACGCAGAAATGTATTTTAGTAATTCATATGCTCAATTTATATTTTTTAGTTGGTGGGAGAATTCCTGGAAGAGCAGTGCATTAATCCTACCTTCATTATGAATCACCCCCAAATCATGAGTCCTCTTGCTAAATGGTTGGTTATTTTATATTACAAGTGCATAAGTGTTCTTTAAAATAATTAGAAAATAGCAATTTTGAAAACGATTTTGATGTGCAAAATATGAATAGCACTGTGTTAAAAGAATACCTCAGAAATTTGAAATCTGAGCATTTTTCCAACAATACTGACCGTATCTTGCATTCACCCAGGCATCGTTCAGAGGCAGGGTTGACTGAACGTTTTGAGCTGTTTGTGTGCAAAAAGGAAATTTGTAATGCATACACAGAGTTAAACGACCCAATTGTGCAACGCGAGAGGTTTCAACAACAAGCTGCTGTGAGTGGTATTTGTTTTTATTTTATTTTTATAAATATAGTTGGAGAATAATTAATAAGTGTGGTGATTTTTTAAAAGAATTATTTCAATTAATTCCGCTATGATGCCATAGAAGTCTTATTAAAATAAACTTTTGGAATCTTTTTAGCATCAATTATAATGGAAAACAGCAAATATTTAAGGTTGCAAATTTAAAGAGTTTTACAGACCTCGTTATGTGGACATTGAAGACACACAGTCACTGAATTGCCCGTACTGGATCTTATGATAATTATCTTCAGACATTAAGTATAATCGGCATTAAGTATAATCTTTACATGTTATGCTCAGGACAAAGCAGCTGGTGATGATGAGGCCATGTTCGTTGATGAGAACTTCTGCACTGCACTGGAATATGGTCTTCCGCCCACCGGTGGCTGGGGTCTTGGTGTCGACAGGCTGACCATGTTCCTCACAAACTCCAACAACATCAAGGTAATATGTCATGATGGGTTTGTTTATTTTTTTTTTAACTTTTACAATGTCATAATCATGTGTGTTTTCTATGCTAAAAACTGATATTTATCAAAACTGAATTACTTCCCAGAGCATATACACGATTGGTTTCTTAGACATGTTGAAGGTGTAGTATCTTGCATGGAGACCCTCACCATTTACTTTACTTTATGTTGAAAATTATAGAAGGCTTTATAAGGAGCATAATTAAATAAGTATAAGGAATATTCCTTTTAGCATAAAATAATGTTACTTTTTGAATAATTTTTTTCATATAATGAATCAAAACTATGTTTTAATCAAAGAATATGTGACAAATAATTATTATCTTTGATAATGATTGCAGGAAGTATTATTTTTTCCTGCCATGAGACCTGAAGATGGCAGTCGGGTGGCCAAGGACGAGGAGAAACCTGTACAAGAGTAGCATTGAACGATACAATGAGCACAAAGAATCAAATAGAACTCAAATTTCGATATTAAACAGCACTAAAGCAGAAATCTTCAATATTTTGAAGGTTGTATTTATGGGTTTCAGGTGACACACATGTAAATTATTAAATTTTATTTTTGAATTCTTCAAGTCTGGGATAATTGTTGGCTTTCAGTTACTTGATGTCTTCAACTTCTTGATTGTTTACATGTCTAATTTAGGCATTTTTCATCAGAACATGTGGATATGATCATGATCTTTTATTTATCAGACACTATTATTATGATGCACGTCTTAAAATCAAGTATTTAGTGAAGTGATGGATATGTGAATTTAAACTGATATTTTGCAAAAAAAATCATATACTTTGTGTTCAACTATATGACGTACTACTATTGTTCACCATTTTAAATGAAAAGTTTAATACACCATGGAGTATCTTTTGTCCTTAATAAATTATTTATTGAATATTACTTCTATTTTTTCCTGTTTTAACAACATCCATATACATGTGCAACCAAGTATGTCATGTAAATCCAACCACTCATAATGAATTGACCAATAGCAATAACCATTCATTACTACGTTTGAGCCACTTCATAATGGCCATGAGTCTAGTGTGAATGACCACATAATATATGATCACAGTGGAAACTTTCAAACATTTAGCCGTTTATATTAATTAAAGTAAAATGTGTCTTAGACAGGTTCGGAAGTGAAGTGTTACTTCGAGTTCTTCAGTGTACATGCCATATTGGGATAGGGTACTTTTCAATGCACTGTTGTAAGTGATAGGTTCTGTATTAAGCACCTTTGTTTAGGACAGGGTCTGAACTACTTCTTATGATTGAATTCTGTTTGATTTTCATATTTGATGCATCATCAATTGATATATGACGCACCATGCTGTAACCCCAGAGCCAGTTAATATCCCGGGGTGCTGTGAAATGCATACCCTAGTATGCCGTGATACCCCGGTTTCCCTATGTTTAAAGTAAATCAATAAATGATGTAGGACTCTTCAAACGGTGATTGGGATCTGCATATTTTTTTACTAACAGTAGTAACTAAATTCAATGAGGCTAGCTACCACAAGGATGTTGGATTTGGTGTTTTAAAACAAATAATTCGCTCAAAATTGATTTTTTCTCCAGGGCCGGGTATCATGGTAAACCGGGCTATGGTGTGGTGTGTCATGGTATTTTAAAATATTTTTGTGCAGATAGGGAATATTTTCTACGATTGTAACCTTGCACAATAATGACGGTGCAATTGAGAGCGACAGGTATTTTAAATATGATAATGGATCAGTTTACTTTGAACAGGTCGGGTAGCTACATATTTACAGGTAAATATGACAACATGGTTTAATTTGAGGTAGATATGTAGATATACATTTTGGGATAATATCTAGGAAACACGTGACTACGCCGTCATTTTCCCTGCAGACTTAAATGCCAAAATCCGCTGTGTGATACATGTTTCCCACCCTTCAGATTCAATATCGGATGATTATTCGAGTTGATCTTGCTGTGTGCACATCGTGTAAAATGGGAATAAATAAAGTTGTGAACCTCTCATCATGAAAAATCATACATGATTAGAGGCATGGTAAATATTAATTTTCATGCCAAACAGTTTGTATACAGTTCTATTGGTAACATTTGCAGAGTAGGTATTAACCATCACAAATTACTGATGTGAGCTTATTACTCTCACCCCTTGGAAGGGGCATACATGGAT
>CM032661.1:27625120-27651023 GCA_019095985.1 Streblospio benedicti
TGCATACATGTGAAAGAAATACTTCTCTGTTAATTTTTTTTGACTAATTCAACATAAGCAACAAGATGAAACAAATTTAAATTGTCAAAAACTTTAATACCATCAAAACATTTTGAAAACAAAGCTATACATATAATCTATTATAAATTTACATCATCTGTTCATGTTTCCACAATTTCTGTTCCTAATATTACCTAACTGGTCCAGATGGTTAGTACACGTATGTAAATTATAATTAGCACTAAATTTATGTGATTTGATACTACATGTAGTTTATCAAAGTTAAAGTTGCATACTTGGTGTGTAAGGATCGCCTGTGCTTTGATTGCAGAGAAATGGCATGAAATCATCTACATTCTGTCTCATGTGGTTTGCAGTTTGCTGCCTCAAACTAGCTGTACTTGTCTGGACAAGACACAAATTACTTTGATACATACTAGTTAGAACATTAAATTACAGTACGTCATAATATTTTATGCACAAAAAATTAACAAACAAAGTAAATTTTAGATTAAGTCACGCTGTAGTTAATATAATGAATTTATGATTCAGCCAGGACACATCCTTTGAATGAGAAATAATAAAAATGCGTTAGATAAGTTATTGAAAATGACCCTTTGATAACACATGTGAAAAAATACATTTCTTGCAAATTCTTATCAAAATTTATGAAATATATCAATAGTTGATTGCATACAAATATAAGGCTTACCACAACGTTGTGACTTTTAAGCTGGTGGACAAGTGCAGCATATAAACTGAAAAATTCCACAAAAAACTTCAATTGTATTAATTAAGTATTATCAAAGTAAAAAGATTCACACATAACAAGGCCATTGGTAAGGGTATACTACAGTAGTACCAGTTAACATAGAAATTCAAATCCTACAAGATTTTTTCTATCATTGAAATTTGGCATCTATAACAATGGTGTGGGCAGCTGCTGATTTCTCCGCTAGATATCGCCACTTGAAATTCAGTGGTCAAAGAATGTCAACAAAGACAATGCTGACAAAGAATGTCACTAAAGTCCTCAGAAATAGATGATTGCAGGAGTTGAACTCCTGCAATCATCTATCAGTTGTACTGTGTATTTCGTTCTAGAAATTCACATGCTTATGTAAAATTGACTACTGTATCCGATTTTTACTACTATCACTATCAAATCATATTTTTAATGTGTCTAGTAAAAAGAATTGGTACAAACTATTTGTCAGAAGACCGAACATTGGTCGATTGATTTGACAGCTGACACACGCAACATTTAGATGGTAAAATTACTATTACAATGTATTTGTAACAATTTATTGATGATACTCAAGAGACACAATATAAACCATTCCAATCTCACACTATCAAATGTTCATCTGCAGTATTGTAGAGTAAAAACATTTTTTAAACACAAGGTGTTTCTTCCCGGGACAAAAGAAATACTAAATACACAGAGTCAGCATTTCATATACAGTCGGACCCGGTTAAGTCGAATTTGAAGGGAGTAGATTGATGACCTCGAGTTATCAGAACCTCGAGTTATCAGAAACATGTCTTCAACAACCCAATGAGCGATAATGCAAGAAATATGTGTTGTGGTCGCTATGGTACTCGTACTACGTGTGATGTTAGACAGTGGCTGTTCTGGGTTTTTATAACAGTATTCCGACCTTCTGACCTTGTCCTTAAACAAACATGGCTGCATACCCCGCTGCATACACAAAGAAACATGCTTTCTACTACGGCTTCATTGGTTAATAGTACACTTGTACAAAGCCCTTTGTCTTGACTGGTCATTGTTACGCAAGTACTAATTAAACGCTCTTAACCACTAGCTGTTTCTCCCTCCCGCCTCTGACGAAGGCTCTGTCAACAAGCATGGTTTAAATAGCACTTCGGTGTTAGCACTGTGGTTAGAGGTTTACTACGCCTTTGTCTTGACTGGTCATTATTACGCAAGTACTAACAAAGCTGTTGACCACTAGTAAGTATCAAAGAATTAATCAGAGAAGTTGACCAGGTTCACCTGCAAATCATATTAAGGCAGCGTTCTTTGATCTATTGTTTGGTCGGCATGTGCGCCGGTTTGTTGCAGAGAAGTTGTGTAAACTTCTTTAATATTTCGACGCTAAATTCTCATTTGGTCGAGATAATTGGGTTAATGCCTCGAAGGGAAGTGAGATTTGGCTCGAATAACACGGGTTTCTCGAGTTAAAAGGGTTGAAATAAGCGGGTTATTTTTAGTAGCAATCAATAGTAAGTTTGAAGGGAAATTAAAATGTGTTCTACTTAGGCGGGTGGTCGACTTATGCGAGCTCGAGTAAAACGGGTCCGACTGTACATGTAACTGTTGCAATGCATCTGTGATCCAATGTTTGACGCTTGATATGAGCGAATAAATTGCGTACAAGTGTAAAATCTTAGTCTGTTCAGCAAGTGGGGCCAAAATTGTAAACTTTTATTGACAATATTTCTAATTTTGATTTTTAAATAACTCACTAGATACAAATGAAAATACCCATGTGTACAAAGCACATATGACTATGTACATTAAAGATGTACCAGATCATCCGATTCGGATTTATCTTTTGTGGCCCGATTCAAGAGAAATGTGACATGTTTAATTGCACACATTAGCATTGGGATAAATGGAAAGTATGCGTAACCATTCCTCGCAATAATTGGTGCATAGTACATTTTTTCGCCACCAGGAAGCATGTGGTCTTTGGCTAGGATCCCCATTACAAAGTAATAACAATATGTTTTTAGAGTTACCAAATTAATCATTTTCAGAAACTGATAACATATAATGGTTCATTTTGTAAATTACTAATCATCTCTGTACATTTTTGTATACTCTAAAAGTAATGTGCAAATACTAAAAAGCGAACCCTAAACCACCACAGAAAAGGCAGGGAACAATTAGGTTAAACATCAGTTAGGAGTAGGGCTTTTATGAGAATGGGTATTAATATTGTCATCTCTCTAACACTGATATTTCATACAAACTATTTTTGAGGGTTTTACATGAGCATGGGCCAACCTGTGAAGCTTAATGTTAAGTATAATGGCATAGTAATTATAAATAACATAATTCCCATCAATATATCGTAAATAATGGACTCAGAGGAGTCTTTCTCCAAGTCTATAGGGCTAGATCACCTAGCCAGGTGCTGTACTCAAACCCTGGACCACTGCCACAGTGCAACAATAGTGGTATTCATGTTTGACTACAAACAATGGCAACATGATAGCACAGGTCTATAGACAGAATTGTTTATATTGATTTCCATCAAGTATAATATCACACATTTTGTATGACAGCTTCTAACTAATCAGTTATATGTATCATGCAATGAATATAATTTAAAATGTATTTACCAATCACCATCAGAAGGTATCTGAAAAATAAAATAGTTATCATTAAAAGTAATGCTCAATGGAAGAAGATACATGCTTTGATAAAAGCAATATGATGTATTTTGTGCATTATTAAAATTCCATTTATTTTAACAGGACTAGTAGAGAAAGTAGAATAATTTAGAGCAATAGACAACTAGAACATATAGAACAATAAACGCCAACTCCGCCTTTTTAGGCTTTTATATAGAGATAAAGTACAGAACGTTTGTGCATTTTCTTCAACTTATTTTCATGTCACATTGTATTGCAACAGAAGAGCAAATTTTCCATTATTCACAAAAAACTAAAATGAGCTTACTTCATATAATGCAAGGCCACGGTCACACAGCAGCTTTTTAATGGCCTGGGACTCTAAATGTCTCGCTCCCGACAAGTTGTCAACCTCAGCCTGCTGAATTTCTTCTTCACGAACAGCTGCCTTTTCTGCCTTCTTTTCCTTTACATTTTTAACATTGTGATATACATTGTACATTATGAAAATACAATAATTCTATTCTCTCTCTCTCTTTCTCTTTTCTGTACCAAGCAAGCTCCTACCACTGAGAGAGAATAGAATTGAATTCACAAGCAAACTTGGGAAAACACATTAGAAAATACTAGTACATAAACAATTGACAAATCGAAATAGTACTTAAGTACAAAATCGCAAATGTTCTCCATCAACAAAGTTTAAGGGTAATAATTCACATTTTAAAGCTACAAATTACATTAAATTATGGAATAGCTCTTATATAGAAACACATTCACAAATATAAATTATGCCACAATTTATTCAAAGCTTTTTTTTTTTTGGTTCAGTAGGTAGCGAAATTAGTTACAATTAGATCATAGCATATAAGCTAAATAAAGATCATAGCAGTATATCATCATTACAGATACATGGGTATGGTAATGAAATAAATACTTACTCTTCTCCTCTGTGCTTTACTCTGCTTTTTCCGGGCACCAGTTTGTTCAGTGGCATCTCCAGTAGCACTAATTTTTTCCAACACATTTTCAGCATTATTCTCATCTGTAAGAGTAACCTGTTCGACAGCCTCTGCAACCCCATTAACCTAAATATTTTATGAAAATAAATAAAATCAATAAAAAATCAGTCAAGGTTGTAATGCGCTGGTTTGGAGTTGTTACATGGTAAGCAGCTAGAGCTTTTGCTTCAATTTTTCCACCCTCACAATCTTATTATTGTTCGCAAACTTCCTTCACTGGTAACAATACACAGTCTACAACAGTGCTCAATTATCACCCAGATAATATTTTTTTGCTTTTAATCCAATTTCAATTTTTAATTGTTTAGTACTCATTATAACAATGATTCCAGATTTGTCAAATTTTATGTAGCTCACAAACAAGATATAATTAATAGTAAATTGCAATGGAAATCAAAATAAGTTCTACTTATGTCACATAATGTGGGTGCTCGACTTATGCAAGTTTGAGTAAAACAGGTCCGACTTTATTATCTACCATGCACTTGCAATGGAAAAGGTATTGTTCATTGATGGTATTTGATACTGGGCTTTACAGAACAAATGTGTTTTTGAGTATGCATTATTAAATGCAAACTCCATATTGTGTCAAATATCATAAATACACCCCTCACCCCACCCCACACACAGGGGAGAAATGTTATATATCTCACATTAGTTTCTTTTAATAAAGTTGCCATTTCTTCCTCTTGTTTCTGATCAAGCTCAGCTTCCAGCACAGCAATTTGGGTCATCACATCTTTCTTACGTTTCTTGTCCCCTTTAGGCACAGCATGTTTCAACTTCTGTGTGTGAGCTATGAAAATAGAGTTGATAATATTGACATTACAAACCTTTCATCTTTTTACTGCTTTTTCACCATGTCATCATGTGGACAAATGATTCAATAATGAATCATTGATGCAAAAATAATAATAGAAGTAATGGACAAGTACAGAACAAACCAAGGGCCTACTGAATATCTGAAACATGTCGGCAATGGATTTTTTCAAGAATTTTTCTTGATATCTATAGCTTCATTTAAATAAGATCTCTGTAAAGATTGAAGAGGCCAATAAAACCAGTTTAACCAAAATTCACTGGTTTTTCAATGAATTTTTACAAAATTTCATTTTTTCAATGACGCCTTACAACGACTTTCATGATCTTGAAAAACACTCTGTGGAAACACCAAATATTTATGAGCATCTCATTGTAAGACCCGTCTATATATCCCGTCTATATAGATTAGTGATAGCTAAGGGAGCTGATATGACTAATTAAGAAGCAATCTATAATCCAACCATATCTTTAAAATAATTAAACAGACATTTTCTATGGTAAATGGCGTCTACTAAAACACGGGACCGAACGGAACACGGGACGGAACACGGACGGGCCGGGACGGAACAGCGCCGGGACGGAGACGGGCCGCTTGGCGGAACGCTGACAACCCAAGAATATGTTCTGCTACATACATACATATATGGATTCATGATTATTTCAAAAAAAGACGTATATCTGTTTTTTTAGTGATTCCTTTTCAGTACAGTAAATTCCAAGTATGTTTTTGTAAATGCTCCACGTTCAACGTAAAATCTACACATTCAACGTAAAATCTGCACGTTCAACGTAAATGCTGCAAGTTCAACATTTCTCAGATAGGGGATGCATGGGTAGGGAATGGGTTCAATTGGTTACACAATAATAGTATAGGGATGAAACAATGCATGGGTGAATTGGGATATCAACTAGAAAATACTTACATGCCTTCTTATGTCTGACGGTCAGAGCCCTTGAAAACACAGAACGCCCCGGGACGTCACAGGATGCCACGTTACATGTACGCTATGTACAGCCCCATATGTGTTCTGTTCCGTCCCGTGTTTTAGTATTATGGCCTAGGCATGTAGATGCGGTCGCCAGTCTCGACATAAGTCCCTCTCATCACATACATTTTAGTATTGTGACGAGACTCTGTCGTATGTCGAGACTCTGCCGACTGCTTCTTCACAGGAGCAGGTCGATGTAAAATATTCGAGCAATCGAGGTGCTATTTTTTGCCTTCCAAATGGCAATTTTCTTTATTACGACAATCTTTCTGACCTTTTTGTTCAAATGATAACATCCGGATATCAATGTAAGATGTAATAAAAATGTGCATACACTGACTCATAGTCATACCATTAAATAGAGTCTAGACTATATCTGACATGTAATGAGATCTATTGCTATTTTTATTTTTACCATGGAACAGGTCTAATTATGCATGGATTATCGCTCAGATTATATTCTTCTTTCGTGCTATCCACTAAAAAACACGTCATAAAATTATCATAGATTCGAGGTGATTATAAAAAAATATGTAACAACACTTAATATCAAATAACCTTGTAATTCCTTTCTTTCTTTTCTGTGCCTTTGACTTAATTTTTCTTCGGCCGACAGGTTCTCGTCTTCAAAGTCTGCCATATTTAAAGTACGGTGCATCTAATGAGCTGACAATCTTTTTTTTCTAATGTATTTGTTACAGTAAATCTGTGAAATCAGGGATTTCGTGAAAGTCATAGCCTAAGCTAATCTAATTTAACTTAATCTTAATAAAATTAAATCTAATGTACTTTCCAATATTATCTAATTTAAGTTTGCACTAATCATAATCAGCATTATTTGTATTTTTGTGTGGTAATGTGGACATGTGGTGTTTATTACCTTGATACTGTTTATTTTCATGTACTTTAATTGTTATTGATTTTACATGTTTGTAAAGGAATAAATACATTCTGATACTGATTCTTATTCATAATCGTTCCCTACTATAATTTAACAATGGTTAATTCAGTAATTACATGAAATCCCTAGGGATTTTATCATAATTAGATTAGCTTAGGCTATGACTGCATTCCGCCTTTTCTTAAAACATATGGTTGTATAATAACCTAAAGCCCAAATTATATTATCATCTACACTTGACATTATATAATTAAACTTAAGATCTTTGTGCAGGTCTTCAAAATCATTATACACACTTTTAAGTACAGACTCTCCCCTCTCCATACAATGTACAATTGTACATTCTAATAAAAAATGGTTCTCATCCTCAACTTTATTCAAATTACAATGTTTACAGATTCTTTTTAATCTTTTTCCCATGCTAATATATCTACCTGTTTCAATATGTAAACTATGACAACTTATCCTTAATCTACAAATGTTGCTTCTAAATACTGGATTTGAACAATGATAAAAGTAATGCTCTGTTTGAAAATTATTTTTAAAACTCCTATAACATCTCAATTTGTTTTTCATGTCACAATCTTTTCTCTTATCATTATTTAAATTATCTTTCCAACCCTGAATAAATTCTTTTTTAAGAGATTCTGTTATCTTATTCACAACATAATTTTTCAGGCAACTTTTCTGCTTGCGTGTTTGATTCAAATTTATCATTTTACATAGCTTATTTATAGATTTTGACCAATTACTTGATATGTTTATATTGTACTCGTATGCACAATATAAAGTGCTTGTTAGACTTTTTCTGTACATTTGTTTAATCTAAACCAGTATTTTACAAATAGCCTAATGGAACTAATATATAATGGAAAACGCCCTGTTTCTCCATAGATTGCAATTTAGTGATGCATGTTTATTCACACCTAAGATATATCTGCAGAATCTCATATGGCATTTTTCAAACATATCCTTTAATAGCTCATTATAAATTGAATGACATTTTGAAGTGTTGTAACCACCCATATCTGCTCCATACATAAGAACCGGTTTTACAATCATATCAAAAGGTGAATCCTGAATTGAAAAAATAACAATTTTGCCTTTTTAAACCCCTGTGTTGTAACCACTAACATGAAAAATAATTCCTAGATATCTATAAGCACATCCTCTAACTTACATAGAACATTAGTGTTTATAACTAAACCTTTGGAATTAAATACCATTATCTTAGACACAACATGCACATGCACATGATACAGTGGTCCATAGCTAACTAAGAATAATTAATAACAATGAAATATAAAATAGCAAACAATGTTGAATAGTTATAGAACTATACACTTTCTAACAAAGTATAAACACATTATGGCACATCAAAATTAAGATATAACAGATTCATCCAATGTAATCTAATTCTAGACTGCCATCTAATATCGGATGATAGCACCGATTGGATGGATTACATTTTCAGATCTATCAACTCTGTTCATAAATTTAAAAACTAAATTTCTAATGATAGCCAATGACAACTACTGACATTATTTATAGCCAACATACCACTAGCACTACATCTTTTTTAAAAACTAAGGTTCATAAACATTCTAAATGCATTATTATAAGCAACATATAATTTCTTAATTGTAGGATCTTTATAGCACCACCATAATTGGCTTAATTTCTTAATTGTACAGTGAGGAAAAAAAATGTGCGAAATAAGTTAATTTTAACAGTATCAGAACACATAAAAAAAAATTTCTTGCTAGTGTATTGCCTTGTGCATACAACTGTCTACACTGTCTAAGTATATCTTGGTCATCCATACCATCATCAGTAATGATATGTCCTAGATATTTAACCTTATTCACAATATTGATACTTTCTCCTTTTATACTAAAAGGAGCGAATGATACATTTTTTGTGTACAAACGTCTACATATCAAAATAGCACTTTTCTTTGGATTGTATTTAATGTCCTGTTCAGTCCCATATAGTTCACATATGTGCAATAATTCTCGCATGCCTTTAGCAGAAGGGGCTACAAGCACAAGGTCATCAGCATACATCAAATGATTTACATTTCGTGAGCTAGTAATACACCCATATCTAGACATATTTAATTTGTCACTTAGACCATCCAAAACATTGAATAAATAAGGTGAAAGTATTCCTCCTTGCCGTATTTGAAACATTTTTTCGCACCCACTTTTGATGCAAAAACTTAATATTCTAAATTTGTTTCTTTAGAGTGATTAACAATTTAGATGCATCGAATTTCCTCCATCTCATATCTAACCAACTGGGATCCCTCTGCTACTAAGATCCATTGAAATAACCTAAATTTGCTCAATCAATTTCCTCTCTTCTATATCAATGAAATAACCCTCCACTCTTCTATATCAATACACCCAGAATCATCATTACTCTGTTTTAAAGACTCAAGTAATTTCCAAAAACTGTTAGGGTTATTGTACGTCCTTCAAATAATCCAATTGATCTAACAATTTCTGTTTAAATTGCCTTTTTCCCTTCTTCCTTTCCTTATTGTAAAACTTGATTGTTCTATAAAATGAACCTCTCATGAGGATACTTCTGTAATAACCTTGACAAATATACTGATGGGGGGGGGGGGTCATCAAAAAGGTGGGGGTGTCGTCCAACTTTTTTTATTCCCTTTGGGGGGGGGGTCGCTGAACTTTTTTTTTTATCACGCTATACAGTATGTTTTTTTTCAAATATTTTTTTAGCAATCCAATGATTATTTAGAGGACCTTTTCTTTAGCAGAGGGTGGAATGGGGTCACTCAACTTTGATGAACATTAATTGGCTTCTTTTTAAAACTTTTATATAACGTTTCTATGATATCATCAAGTAATAATGTATTGTAATAGATTTTTAAAAATTGTGATATTTATGTTGCACTGAATGTATATGATAAGCAATAAATAAAGTTCCTTACAAACACTCTGGTTTTAAAAGATATAACAGGCCAGAATGTTTGAGGCTGTATATTTAATATCAGTGGGATTCCTAGGGTATTGTAAAAGTGTTTTGGGGCAATAAGTACACAGCGAGGCCCTCCTATGGGGGCCTGTCTCGAGCTGCTCCTCCTGAGCAGCTAGTGATATCTGCTACCAATTTAGATGCTTTATATGTCTTATATGAGGTGTCATACCTTGTTGACTCTTGGCATTTGGGAGTATAAATGCCCCCCCTCCCCCCCCTGTTAATCAAAATCCCGTACAAACATCAAAATCCTATAGATAATCTATATATATAAAGGAAGAGGCGATGTTTTGTTTCACAAAAGGCTTTTTAACCTCAAGACGTACACACTCCAAATTATGTATGTACAATCAGGAAAACTTGGTGGTCGGTATAATGTCACATTTCAAACCAAATAAATTGGTTTTAATGATAAAAACAAGAAAAAAGAAATTTTAGAAACGTTGCTTACAGGGCCATGTTTGTTAAAGGTACATAATACGTCAAACGTTTGTATATGTCAAACGTACGTTGCACGTCACACGTACAGTCATACATCGAGGGAGCTGGGGAGGGTGGTGATGGTGATGGAGAAACATTTTATCATCTCCGGACCTGTTTTGAGGAGGGGTGTTGGCAAAAATGGCGTGTGTGTCCATATGGCGGGGAGGGGGGGGGGGGCGCGGACATGGCTGGTAGTGAGGCAGGGAGGAGCATTTTATATGTTCCAGATCTCATCAATTTCAACCCGAGCAGCAGCGGAAAGGGGGTGATCGAGATGCACATTTTATGGTCTGCACGTGTTTACCAGGGGTAGGGAGTAGTTAGATGGAGGGATATTAGAGGCATCAAGCATTGCCACATACATGTAGTGTGTGTATGGCTGTCACATATGACTGTGGGAGGAAGGTGATGGAGGTGTATTTAATCTTTCACAGACCTGTATAGTGACGGGACCTGGTGTGAGGGATGTGGGGCAGGGGAAAGAATGCAAAGGGAGGAGCATTTAATATGTTCCAGATCTCATCCGTTTCAACCAGAGGGGCAGCAGGAAGGGGGTTCATTATTTATGGACCTGTTTAGATGGGGATGGGGTAGAGAGGGTTTTGGAGAGAAGAGGAGGGTGGCGGTGGAAGGAAGGGTAGGGATGAGTGGGACATTTAATCTGCTCCGCACGTGTTTACCATGGGTAGCAGTAGCTGGGAGAGGGATATTAGACTGATCAATCATTGCCATATTTAGTACATTTAGTGTGTGAATGGCTGTGACATATGCCGATGGGAGGACGGCGATGGAGGTGTATTTAATCTGTCACAGACCTGTATACTGACGAGAACTGGTTCGAGGGATGTGGGACAGGAGGAAGGATGGGGAGGGAGGAGCATTTAATGTGTTCCAGATCTCATCTGTTTCAACCCGAGCAACGCCGGGTAAACAGCTACTATAATATAAGATAATTTAAGATAATATAAGATAACTTGTTTAGTCCCCACGTACACAAAGCAATCAATAGCAGTGGTAGACACAAGGGCATATACCTTTGGACAGTGCGGCAATAAAAAATAGGATAAAAACACCCATAGCTCATCGAAAAAATATATGTAGACGAGCTATGGAGGGAAAGTATCAAGAATATTGGAGGTCCCACCCAGCAAAACTAGATGCACATCATTAACGTTCTTTAGCATATATACTATATTGCCACAGAACAGGGGTGGGAGGGCTTGGAACCAGGTGCGTTCATTGACAAGAAGAATGCATAAACAATTCGAGTCAAATCTCTCAAAAGAAGCTAAGAAGAATCCTAAAGTCATTTGGAAATACATGAACTCGAAGAGTAATACCAAGGAAGAAGTTTCAGAATCACACGTTGACCCAGGGATTCCAGAGTCCCCGCTGACCACATCAGATACATGTAGGGAGAAAGCAGAAGTACTAGGCAAATCTTTCTCAAGTGTGTTTAGAGGGAACCTGAAGGAGAGATTCTATACCTACTGCCGTCCAATATACAGAATGCCAAGGAGAAATAAATATAACGGGGCAATTAGTAAAAAAAAAGACACAAAATAATTTGAATGTTGCAAAATCACAAGGCCCAAATGCACTTTACCCAACTTTCTGATTATGTTTGCATACCCTTGACTGTTATACATGTAAATGCATGGGACGTATTATAAGAGACCGTATTGTCCAGCACATGCAAGATAACAAGCTTTTTTTAGCAATATACAATTGGGGTTTATTAAGGGAAAATCAACTACATTACAGAAGTAACAAAGGGGAATCCATTGCTACCACATACCTTGACTTTATGAAGGCGTTTGACACCAAAGACTAGGAGGAAAGTTGGACTCTTACGATCCAGTCAATCCTATTCTAAGATGGGTGATTAATTCCTACATGTAATACAACGCAACAGGCACATCTTCCCGTTCTCAGTTAGCAGCACGACTTCTTGGTGCGACATGCCCTTTATAGTCCAGCAGCTGGGGTGGATTCCGTGTGCAAATCTTGTCCAGAGAATATCTTTTTATTTTCATGTTCAGAACAGGTTTGGGCAATAAAATCACGAGGGTAAACTTTTCTTACCCCGGCACTACGTGCGAAATTCAAGATGGCCGCCAAAATTTCAGCAATTTTGAAGAAACCTAGAAGACCACTTAATTAAAATCAAAATTACACAACTTAATGATTTTATTGCCCTAACCTGTTCTGAACACGAAAATAAAAATAAATTCTCTGGACAAGATTTGCATACGGAATCCACCACAGCTGCTGGACTATTATGAAGAATGTGTCCGTCACCGCTTATAAGAACTCGTTTGGCAGGTTCAATATTCACTCGTGTCTTGGCGACGAAAGCCACGAGCAGCTCGCATATCCTAACGATATCTATTTGTATTCAATTTAGCATTGTTTCATCATGCAAAATTAATCTTGATCTAATAATACATATAAATAGCGCATTTAAACATTAGCGCAAAAGGACGGAAAGAGCACTAGAATTTATTGTTTATAAATTTTGAGACAATGCGATTGTTAGTATTTGTGCAGCTAAGTCTGATGTGCATGTTATGCGTAAAGGTGAGTGGATTTTTTTAAATTATTTATTAATTGTAAACTTAGGGACCATTCAGTATTTATGACAGTGTGGGGTAGGAGGATTTTCCAAAAATGCTGTGAAAAAATTGATAGCCCCCCCTCAAATCTCTGTGAAAAAATTGGTAACCCTCCCTCAATTACCTGTGATAGAAATTGATGAACCCCCGCCCGCCCCGCCCCCAACAGTTAACTCAATCATTGTCAGAGTTAACCCAAATCCGATTTGATGGATATCCAATCCAAAAAACAGAAAATTTTAGTACAGGATCTCTAAAAATAGGGTACATTTTTCTATGAAAAAATTGATAGCCCTCCTCAAAAGTGTGTGCAAAAATTGATAGCCCCCTCCAAACATTGTGACAAAAGTTCATGGCCTGCCCAATAATCCTCCTACCCCACCCTGTGATAAATTCTGAATGGTCCCTTATTTATATAATTCTAATTTGTTTCTCTCTCTCTCTCTATCGCTATCGTTTGGGGTCACAAGCACTTGATGATACACCGCCTCCACATCTGCCATGAAAGCTACTGACGCTTGCCAGAATCCCAAGAAGACTTCTACCCGCTTGTTTGCAAAGTCTGGCCCTTGATTTACACGCTCATTTATGAATGCACCTTTGTATTGTGCTACACAATCAAACGCAATTCTAATTAATTAGGGTGTTGATATGTTACGTGTAAATCACATAGTATGATATAGTTCATTGGTTTTGTCTTTTTTTCAATGTCCTCTGTAAACTCGTGACTGTGTTAATGACGTTCAACGTGTTGCCCCCACTATTTTAATGCCGAAGCTTAGAGACGATTCGGCCCTCAAAACAGCCGAAGCTTCGAATATCAAAATTTGGGGAAATTGACATCTGTAATACTGACCTATCAATAGTTGCACCCTCTCAATACCTAGAGGACAATTCAGTATATATGACAGGGTGGGGTAGCAGCTCTTCGAATTTCCTCTTTCCGTGACTCTCTGACTGTCTGCCTTGCCATTCCTTTTCCCCTCAAAACTGACACGTGAGAAACTGAGAATACAGGGTGTGCGGCCTTTTCAGCTGCTTGTACCACAAAGTTTACTAGGTGTTTCAGATCTGCTTGTGTTTTTGTTTAAGTTTCTTGAGTTGATAATTGTGACGAGATCATCGGTCTTGAAGGCGTTACGGCAACTTCTTCCAAATAATTGTCATACTGAAAGGATTATTAACGTCGCTAAGATGACCCATATTTTGTAGCATTTCTTGGCAGCATTGAAGCTCATCAGCAAAGTTTCTTAGGTCTGTTGCACCGGCAACATTCTGTCTGTCAGTGATTTAACAATCCATTTCTGCGTAATCTCGAACCTATTTCCATGTGAGATTCCAAGATCTCCAATGCTTTTTTGTACCCAGTTTCAGGTGGCAGCATCTCAGTGCATTCAAACATTTTACTTCCTTGACACCAACGGTTGCTAAACCCCCCATTTCACATGGCAGAACCTAGATCCAGATCCCCAAAAGACGCCCGACTTGTCATTTCGAGGTGGATCGGCTGGAATGTATCAATATTTATTACGTAACAGTCTGAAGACGAAGCATGCCAAAGTCACAGAGCCGTATGAGCCGTCAGAGACGTTGTAGGTGACGGGACACGGCCGAGACAGACGAAGCATGACGAAGAATTCTGCAGCCAGTTGTCGCCTTGCATTTGCATTCTGTTGTAAGTGCATCACTTCGTCAGAAAGCTCTTCATGGATCCCTTTACTTGTGGTAATGATGGTAAGATGGTGTGACGACTAACCCTGAAATCATATGCCAATGTTGGGTATTTATGACCTGCTGCCAGATGACGGAGGGTGACAGCCAGCTTCAGCTCGGGAGTAATACTTTTACACCATCCAGTGTTTTGCTTTGTTATTCGTGGCTCTATTCTATGTAAAATCGCTTCAAAGAGGACAGGGGTCACCCTCATGTAATTAAAGTAAATATCTGGGTCACCTATTCTCAGTTGCGTCATTAATGACCATACAGCAGACGACGATCATGACTGACCCAAGGCCGTATCCCAAATCTCTTCTGAGTATATGGTAGTCTCTGCTGGCCAGCATCAACTTGAACATCTTCAAGGCCGCCTTCTGAAGCTTCATCATCTGCATCTTCTACAGTCTCTTGTATTATTTTCTCTCTTCTTTCCTCCTCATTTCATTGTTGTTGAGCAAGATTAAGTGCAACGGCTGCCATTGTTACCATTATTCATTGCCTAATCATTGTGAATACGTGTTTGAGTTTAACCCTTCAGAGACACAAACAACAATGAAGCCCCCAACATTTACAAACTTTTTTATATTGCCTCATTGCATATCTTGTAGCTAAAGCTTACGGGATCGTCTGCAATTACGGTCTGTGAACTTTCAGATGGACTGGATCAAGAGGCAAGCTAATGGGACCATTCAGAACTAGCACACCATAATACGGGAACATCTTTATGAAAATTGTCAGCAATCCCACCGTTAGGAGAGAGACCTAACGATCAACAAGTTAATTCTCCTGACGAAGCAGAAAACCAAAATGTTAATGCAGATCAACAACTCAATAATAAAAAACGGGAGCCGACAGTCCGAAAAAAGTCAATGCCACTTCTCCAGAGAAGGGATAACACTTTTTGGGCCCGAAACTGGCAGAAATGAGTCATTTTCTCCAGGTAGACAACACATTGGAGCATAGTGCTGTTGAAAAAGATGCTTCCGTCCCATGCTTCTATTGCTTCCGGTTGTGACCGCAGTAGCAGCACTGTCACCATACATCTTTCCAATACAGCAGACGAGGCCACAGTTTAGCAAAAAGACCTTGGGATGGTGCTAATAGTAAAAGAAAGCCCTCCAGACAGCCCCGAAAAGCATGACGATGGTGTAGTCTGGAGCACACAAGCCGAAATAATTAAAATCGGTCCAGAACCAGCCAAAAACGGCCCATTCCCTGTCTGAACCAGCCAAATCACTCCACATTTGAGGCCAGCACGCACAATCCACCCCAAAATGACAAATCGGGCGTCTTTTGGAAGATCTGGAGCTAGGATCGGCCATGTGAAATGGGGGCCTAAAGCACTCTTTTTGTGTTACCTGTATGCGGAGTGCTCTGTAAATGGGTTTTCATTTACCCGTACGCAGTACTCATGGATTGGTTCTTCATACAATCTTTCACTGCCAGCTTCAGTTATTTCTTTGAGTTCAACCGTAAGACTTCATTGCTCCTCCACGTATCTTTTTTGTATCTTCAATTGCTGTATTGCATTTTGTAACTTTATACTTTCATTCTCATGTTGGTTTTTCAGAACTTGCATCTTTATTTCGTGGGTTTCTTCCTCAAGATATCATGCCTTATCTGCATCCTCATACAATCCGTGCATTCTTTTAAACTCAGCTTCAAACAATACAATGTTTGATAAAGACTCTTTGCCACATGGCCGGGTCACCTGGTTATCAAAATTGTGCTGTCTTTCAATTGATTCACTTTCTTCACCGGCAGACCATGTGGAGATGGACTGTACAGTTGAATTTATTCTGCTTCTAATACAGATATACGGTGATTTTCGGCTTCATTGATGACGTTCTCAACAGTAAGCATATTAGCGCAGGTGAATATCTTCAAATCTTGTGAGAAGCGCCCGTAATTGATAGAGGGAGAGATTTATACAATAGCCACTTACAACAACAACAAAAAATAATAAAATAAATAAATAAAAAAACAACAAGTTATATCTCCAATTTTACACGACGGTCTGGGGTGTGGCTGTGTGTGTTCTGGTTACGTAAATGGCTGATATTTGCTACACAAATGTGCCACACCAATGGTCTACAATACTACTCTTTGAAAAATATTCAATGATAAACTACTTCTAAGATATATTGATATACTAAATTGATTTTCAAGAGCTTTGAGACGTTTTATGTACGGAAAAGTGAAGAATTTATCAGAAATACATTTATTGACCTGAAAGCACACTCGGCCTAATAATATTAGGTGTGACACAAATGCAGGCATCATATTAGCAAATCATTTTTTAAATGTATTTATTTTAACAACATTACATCCCTAAAAGTACTACTTATTAAAAGTAGAAATTAGGTATTCTCATGTGTTGGCTATGCAATATATCTGATCTTATTTCATTTTTACCCACACGGGTCATTTTTTTTAACCTGCCCGGGTATTTTATGAACCGGTACGGATTTTGATGTATATTTGGTCGATCAACTCAATATTTTATCTGGCATTTATCCAACAAGAGAAAGCAAAAGATAAATCAGAATGATTTGTCTGTAACTCTAAGTCTCAATCACGCAACAGTTTGGGTATGATGCTGCCGGGTCAAAAAGGTCAAAATTACACTCCAATTTCCTCACATCTGTCTCTAGATTGAATTGATTAGCAGTTTTTTGTGGACACGTAATAGTGTCGTTTTCAATCTGAAACTTGAATAACAAATCTTTCAAGTTTCCATGACTGCTGTCATTCCTTTCTAACCTTTGAGATACAATTCCAATGATTTTCAATCAACGTGAGCATGATAGAGCAGCATCATTTTTGTAATATTTAAATTACACAACAGGAGACTGTTTCTTATTAAAAACAACAATATTATACTCTGATATGGCACTGGCAGGGTCACATAATGAGATTCACACTCGCAATCGATCATGCTTGTTAAGGCAATGTCAAACAGAAAAAAACCTTGATGTAACATGTGTGAAGGACGTATACATGTTTCAGAACGCAGGGTTTAGTTTAACAAAAAAGGCAAAATTCATTGGTCTTTGTGTACGCTCGTCGCTCATTGTCCATGTATACCCACCAAAACGTACAGTTGTGACTGCTAAAGACTAAAATAAGATACGTATTGATTACGTCTGTTGGGTGTATAGTCTGACCAAGAAGCACTGTTAGTTCAAGTATATAAAACTGACGCTCACGCTCTCCGATCTGTCGGCGTTACTAGGGCTGCCGAATAAACCACAGATAATCATAATATAATATATATAGATAGATAACGTACAAATTGTGTAAATTATATTTAATACGTATACCTTACATTTGTATCTAGGTAATGCCACCTGCACGTGTAGAATACGCACAATGTGAAAATCCATCCGCGCAAATACTTTTGGGCATCACCCCTAAAACGATTAATGCGGATGGCTCGGCGCCTGAAATTCGCCGTAATAACGTACGAGACACTGATGGTCAGCACATCAACACGAGAGACCACGGACGACAAAAATCTGTTCGTCCTACATACGAGTTCCATCAGTTTTTTTGTGTGTGGTGACAGTGGCTTTATAAATGTACCCTGTTCACTATGGAGGAGATGACCGTGTATGATGTGTTCTGATTTAATGCTTTATCCTATTCTGTCTGGTATGCGTTAGAATAGTTATTAGAATTATATTTTACACAGCATTTTAGGGATCCAGATTTATAGTTAACATCAACTACATCTTTATGTCACATTTGACTGTTTATGTGATGTACACATCGCACGGAACGCCAGAAAGATAAACATTTCTTAAGTCCTGGTTGAGAAAGAAGTAGCAGAGAGAAGTCGACCTCGCGCCCGCTGCGCTCATGCATTTGTCGGCTCAGCACATGCCACTGAAAAATAGCCAACCGCAAATCTGGCAGGCCCCCAAAATGGTTTAGCTACCCTAAAATGTAAACCACGTAAATTGTACACGATTACACAAGGCATTCAACGGCTGCCATCCATTGACAAGCCCCCACAACCCGTTTTCGTTATCACAGGCGTATATATGGTAAACCACGTAAATTACATGTACCCGATTACACAAGTCATACGGCTGCCATCCTTTGCAAGCCCCCACACCGCGTTTTGGTTATCATATGCCTATGGTGCAATTAGAGAGCTTTAAATAACACAACCATGGCCTCTGTGTCACCACCCTCTGCCGATCCAGGCGTTGTCAACGTTGGACCTCGGGAGGGGTCAAGTGCTGAGCCGACGATTGGACGGGCACCACATAGACGCCAACTTGAATCCCTTCATTTTCGGTCACTTGTCAACGTATCTAGACGTATGATACATGAAACAGTATCAAGCTCTTTCTATAAGCATCAGTCTCATTGCCCTATGCGTTGATTATATTTTACGATCTAACACTACCGAGAAGTATTCACAAGGCCACTTTTCAACCATCATTCCTTTGAAACCTGAGAAGCTATGTGATTCGTTTGAAGCAGTCCAATGTCTCACCTTTTGCAGGCTAAGCCGATGAACAATAATGCACCTCCTGGCAGGTCTTCAGAGGACCCAGGGCCTCCTGGAGGTCCACCGGTGCCGAGGCCTGACGACGATCCTCTCAGAGATGACCAGGAAAAGAAGGTAGATTATCTCTTTAGTGACGATGCAGCACCATTATATATATATATTTTTACCGTGTTTTCATATTTGGTAATGGTATTTATTTGTCTTACCTTCCGTCATAAATCGACATATATGTAATTGATTCAATTTGTTTAATGAAAGTCAATTCATAATAGAACATGAACACCAGCTGCTTTACAAGACCCCCAAGGAGGTTGAAGATAGCAAAGAAATGGCAAACATAAAATGAATGACCCTGACAATTATTGCTTTCTATGGCATTTAGCTTTGAATAGTAACGAAAAAATTTCCAAACAGTCAAAAGTCTTAACTTTCAATAATTTGAATGATGATCTAGATTTATATGTAACTGCATACAGGACTAAACATAGTCGCAACGTGCTGTCGCATGTCATTGAGCAATCATTATTGTCCTTTGAATATATTCTTAATTAAATATAACGCACAACATAATGTATAACTATAAATTAACAACTATGACATGTGAATTTATTCTTATTATATTGAACTTTTAATCGTGTAATATGAATATAACGATCGTGGTGGTGTCAGTTCTTTATTAGGAAAATTCAGGAAATAAATGCCAAGAATTATAAAACAGATAATTGCCCATCCTATAGAACAGCAAGGTTTCACGATGGTCCTTATTTCCATGGACTATAATGTAACTCGGGGGTGGGGGTAGGATTTTATGATCATTACACCCACTATAGATACATCACATTAGTATGTGTATAGTATATTAATAAATCTGTGATTTTGACAACATTCTTTTTTAATCTAGGGGAAAGGCCGAGGAAAAGAGATTCCATGTGGAGGTCTCAGTTGTCAAGAATACGCTGAAGTGAAGAAGATTGTGCGGAAGGCTCATAAGCTAGCCTTCGATGCCCATGCGCACAAAGGGCAGACAGTAAGGCATCAAACGACAACAATCTTTATTTATTTAATAAATGTATACTGTTTTATATTCAGCTGATGAAAAAGACATGAAATTTGTAAAACTGTCATCTTACGATTATACATTACTGTATGATTCCATATGTAGTGACTTTCAATCTTTTGGTGCCCATTTTAGACGTTATAATTGTAATATTCACGTCACAAGCAAAGAATTTAATGTTATGTGTCTACACACCAGATCGACGAGTCGGAGCTCCCAACGATGTTTGGTGACATCAGGGTAGATTTGGCACAAGCCAAGCGTATCCTTGAGCACATTCAGGAGCGACTCAGTGGCGGAGAACGTAAGAGACGCGGTGCTTTTCACCCCGATTCCGTAACCCGCTGGACGAGCCCCGTGCCTTTTGTCATTGACCATACAGTCTACAGTAAGCTTCTATCTTGACTATTCCTGGCATTTTCTTAAACTCACGACCATAGAGGTGCGGTGTCATTGACACTGGCAATTGCTTTTTGAGGTTAATTATTAGGGAGGCTTAAGTGAAAAGGTGGACATTGGGATATCAAAATAAATACTCAATAATATCTCCAAGGATGGACTGTTTCAGAGATTTCTATTTTTGTGCATTGTGGAACACAATTAAAGCTTGTACATTGCGCCACAACTAGTTATCATCTATCGTTTGCTATACCTCTAATATGCATTGTAGATGTTTCTTCGAATGATGTATGTGTATTGTATATGTATCCTTGAATATTCTACTTGTTGGAATACATATATTGATACGATAAGTTAATCTGATCACAACACTGGTGTCAAAATACTTAGCGGTTGACAGTTTCAGCAACAGCTGTTGCCATTTTCAAAATCTCCCTGCGCGCACGCACAGAGAGGTTTTGAAAATGCGCGCACAGAGCTTTTCTTTAAAAAAAAATGACAGCAGCTGTTGCCGAAACTGTCAACCAGTAAGTAAAAAATTGTGATTAATGCGATAAAATAGAATGTGTTCGTCGTGTTGGAATACATACAACGATATGATATATCTCCATGTGTTCTGATCAACGTCATTCATGTGTTCTTTCACACGGGGATTCAGTTTCCTGCCAGTTTCACAAACATACACACTCTTATAATATATACGTGTACGACCTGATTTTCGACATTGGAAGTCGTCACGAGTCACCTTCACATACGCAGAAAGATGCTTCGAAAATGGCAACACGCAGTACAAGTCGAATCTGTCAGCAGTAAGATTATATATATTAATTGTTGTGAAAAGATGAAGTGATTGTGTCATCAGTGTTGTGATAAGATTTACTAATCATGTCACTCTTTATAATCTTGTTATTGAATATTGTATAATAAGTAATCTTATTTATAATAATCTTATTATTGTATGCTGACTATAAAAGCAGTTACTAATAATGTACATTGTATTTGTACTACCATTTAAATTAATGTCAGTATGTGTATTTAGTTCACACGCACACTACGAAGTAAAAATTCGATTTTATTTAAATAAGTATTGAAATTACACCCCTTTAAAAATAATGTATATCCACTACAGCACCATCTCAATTGGATGAAATATACAAAGCAATAGACTTTTGGAGTGAGAAGACATGCCTGACGTTCCAGGAATACGACCAATTGTCACCTCCAACAGACCAGAAGTACATTTTTATCCAAGCTGGAGATGCAGGGTAAGCACAATAGAAAACTAGAACAAAAGTGTTCAAAGAACACGGCGTCGCTAGAACAACGTTGACATATGGGCGATTAAAATAAGCTAAGAGGTTGTAGTTCATGCGGAAATTCATTCAGAAATAATGAAATCTTAAAAAAACTTAAAATTGCTCTCTGGAACCTATACTTTTCTTGGCAAATAGCCAAAATGGAAAACTCATGATGGTCTCGATGAATGTAAACAGTGAAACACGTGCAAAAATTTTGTCTTCAAAGGCATTGATATTATTAAAAAATTATTCTATTTTGATTTAATCTATTTAATAAAAATGTCGAATATGGAACTAAAACGGCACAATTTAATTGGCAAAGTGCCAAAGATGGACATATATGATTGTTACTACGTATGTGAACATTCAATGAAATTTGGAAGTCATGGTTCAAACTGTATTGAAAGTATTGAAGAAAGTAGAAAAAAGATCCTAAAATGTTCAAACAAACTGCTACACACAACGTGTTTCTATTAGCAATTTAATATATAATGAAACGGCAAAGTTTACTGTAGGTTGTGGTCGCCAGTCCCATAATATTGTATGAAATACTAAAGTCATCTGTCAAGCTAAAAATGCATGCCAAAATTGGCCGCCAATGGTCTTCTGGAGAGAACACTGTGATTGACAAAGTGCCAAAATTGAACACTGATGATGGTCATTAGGTCTATGTATATCAGCAGTGTATCAAATTTGGAACTCATGGTTCAAGCTGTGTTGAAACTATTGAAGAAAATGACAAAAAATGACATAAATGGCCTTCAGGAAATCACACTCTTAAATTGGCAAAGTGCCAAAATTGAGCACTTCGATTGATGGCCTCTACGCATGTAAGCATTGTACCTAGTTTGAAGATTTTCATCCAAGCAGTTTTAAAGATACTGCAGAAAACGTCCAAAATGGACCATAAATGGCCTAGTGGAAAGCACAGTTTAATTGGCAAAGTGCCCGAAATCGAATTACTCTGGTGTCGCATCGTGCCACATTGAGTAAAGTTTGAACAAAATGAGTTCATCGGTATATCCTCTAGCTTTGTCCAGAGACATTTATACACATGCATACACACATACTGACATACAAATGAAGTGATCACAAGGCTTTCGCTTCAGCTGCTGAAGTGGCACAATCATGCATTCCCTGCCACGGTCGAATTATTGATACACCTCAGAACCGTCACTAACATTAGAAAAGAGGTTTGAACATAGAAAAAAAAGAAAGAAACGAACATAGGTTCAGGCACGTTCTCTGAGGGTGTGTGGGTGGTTCAGCTGATAGAGATGACAACTTCAATTTCATAAATGTCGCTCAAAAGTTACGTGTAAACCCTTTCACGGTAAATGAAAGTTCAGAGCACGGGCCTGAAGTTGCAACAATTCGAGTGCTAACCTCGGACGAATATTCACTAGAAGTTGTGCTCATTGAACGCCACAGTTGGCAAATTTTGTCTTAGCAGTGCTTGGACATTCATATTATGAGATTTTTTTGTAAATGTTCAATTACAGTGATTACAGTGATATAGTCATATGCAAGTTGTTGTTTTTTGGAAGTTATTCAGATGGTCTCATTTTGATATCTGTCTTATTCTGTATTGTTTGAAGACTATTAGTGAATAATTTACAAAATAATAAAATATAAGTGAAATCTAGATTTCTAGACTAGATCTCGTTTATATTTTATTATTTTGTAGTTGTATTTGATATTTATTTCCCTGAAGAGGACATGTTAAGTGTCGAAACGTAGGATATTATTTTTTCAATAAAATTAATCAATTTCAAATTTCTAAATTATTCACTAATAGTCTCCAAACAATACAGAATAAGACAAAGATATGAAAGTGATGTAGTCGATAATTATTTCACTATACTTATATATTATATTTTTCACTATACTTTCGCAGATGCTGGTCATACGTTGGCAAACTGAGTAGTACGGCAGTATGGGAACAGTACGTCAACATTGGAGAAGGCTGTGAAAAAGTTAGTCATTCATTATACAATCTTACCATATATTTATGAGATTCTATACCTGAGTATGGTAACACAGGTGCGCACAGGAAATCACTAACGTAAGAATAAAAAAATGCATGTGTGCAGGACCAGCGTATGAGACCCCACCAATATGTACGCTAATGTTAGGTTATCAGAGTTGACATATTCTGAGTTGTCCAATTCAAATTCTCCCTGCTTGGTTTGCGGTAGGGGAATCATAGTGGCAAAACCCATAGCACCATACGGCACCTCCTGTTTCGTGAATGAAAAATTCGTGCGATGCCTCAAATGCATTTTAAATGGGGTTAACCCACACTGAAATTTTGCCGTACGGCACCGTACAGTAGCACACGACTGCCGCACGGCAGATTTCCCGTTTGCCTGAGGTTGGGAATGACACGGATGCCGTTCCGTGTCATTGAAACGATGGGCACATTTGATCTTGCGGGCGTGTTGGCCGCAAGGCGGTTTGAGGTCTGCGGTGTCTACGACGTTTTCCGCATGCAGTGACAAATGTACAGTTGTGGGCACATACGCACCGACTCCGTGCGTTATGGGTGTATCGGCACAGGGAATTGTTTTTTTAGGTGGCCGTCCGATCAACATGCATCGAACGTGCGTTGCACTCGTGTAGACCTATAACTTACGTTCTCAGCACAATGTGATTACTAATAAAGTGCGACATTCGTACGTTCATGGTACACGGAATGCACAGCGCCAGTACCGTATCTGTATCCACAACGTACGGTTGTACGACATTTAGCGTAATAGTGCACTGTAAGGTCCCCGCACTGACTCCTTACGGTCAGTCCACGGCTGACAGTGAACGTAGTGGAAATTTGGCAAACTTCTTATTCAACCACCCTACGGCTTTTAAAATGCTGCGTTTGTCGCACCAAACACTCACGGATCTGTACGATCTCCATAAGTTTTTGGTCGTAGACTGGCTGTAGATAGCCCTTGTGGCGTAATTTGCCCTACGCATGAAAGAGTTTTCTGTACAGCAACAATCACTTAGCATACCTTGTATTCAAGATGGCCGCATGGCAAATAATATGGTAATACACCGTGGTTTATAAGAGCCGTAAAGGGCTACAGGAGCCCTTAGGGGTAAAATCCACAGCAACGCGCGGCCGCCGTACGGCCGCCGTACTGCCGTCTACGCCATATCTGCCATGCGGCTCTTATAAACCCACAGCATATTATCATTTTAGTTGCTGTGCGGCGACCTTTAATTGAAGGTGTTCTAGGATATTTAGTTTCTTCAAGGCTCTGTTTGATACATATGAATCAGAATGGGTTTTGGCCAACGGAAAACCGTTTCAAGCGAATGACGTGTGTGCTACCGTACAGCGCTGCACAGCAGAATTTCATTGTGGGTTTTTACCCCATTTAAAATGCATTGGAACCATCGGCACGGATTTTTCGTACACCAAACAGGAGCTGCAGTACAGTGCTATGGGTTTCCAAAGATTCCATTGTCTCCACTGTTTTCCTTCAGGAAACGAAAGCAAACATTAGGAACGCCATAACCATATGTTCTATTAAGAGTGGGTTTTATTGATGGAACAGAGACCAGGGTAAACACAATGGAATTCCCCTGGAAGATAAAATGTAAGTTCTCGCAACACACTCCGAGAGACACATCCAAATATTACAGAGGGCACATACATGTGCAACAAATCCAAAAGATAGCTGTCCTCA
>CM032661.1:27651123-27670599 GCA_019095985.1 Streblospio benedicti
TATGAGGATAGCTTGTAATGCCCGCCCCCCCATCAATATCACAGATTGTAGGAGTGTCTTCTGTTCTGTTCAACCTTATTCGTTTATTATTGCTTCATCTTGTGACTGAGGATATTGAAGTGGGTGGTTGCAGCGCTCGCCCAAAACTCACCACGGTCTATGAAGCATACCAATGTATAGTTGATCAGTGTGTATGAAAAAATGTGAAGTAAAGTACTTGAGTTTTTTAAGATTGATAATGGTGTTATAAAATAAACCAATGGCCTCATATATGGATATTCAATAGACGGTTAGATTTTAGTGAATGGGAACTGGAGTTTCATGCTGTTGAAAACAGGCAAAGAGTATATTAATGCACGTAAAATAATCTGTTAGAGAACAAGATAAATCATTTCCCCCCGAATAGAACTATTTTATTAGCGTTAATGTATATGGAAATATGATATTATATTATCATTGATCTTACTTTTACATTATTATGACACTGCTGTAAATATGTGAGTAAATTCTAAAAAATGGCTGATGTAATTTTGATTTTTACAAAAAAATCCACACTAAAAAGACCGTCTGATGGTGTTGTGTTCTCCATCGTTTCTCTCAGGCTAATCACCCTGACAACAGAATAGAATACTACTTCACTGGGAACTTCTACGTCATCGGGACAACGTCTGGTCTTTGCTATCACTGGGTGGAGATCAAAGATGACGCCGACCTCTCCATCAGGGGAACGCGGTAGATATTCTTGAAATAACGCACTTCCATACATGTAAATAGTATAGCATTATATTATTGTAAATAAATAAAACGTTAATGTGCACCTCAACAAAAATGTATACACAAAGCATTTTAGTTTGGCGTGTCTGACTATTACTGATGGCTGCCTCAAGAAATGTTATGATGTATTTTGCAGGTATTGTGGTAACACGCTCCCACCTGATTCCATTACCTCCCAGACGCAAACCATAGTCATCCACTATGATGGTACATATGGAGATGGCTATAGCACGAGATTTCAACTTTGTTATAAGCTAATTGATAGTGAGTTGAATATATTATATGAGGTAACAAATTTGCCAAGTCAATTATATGTGCATGCTGAAGTGTACATAATGTGCTCATGCTTGCCTGCAGATGTGGCCTCTAACCCTTGTTCAAACAACCCATGTGTTCACGGCACATGTTCGGGAACTGAGTCCTACACGTGTACATGTGAGGCTGGCTGGACAGGCACAGATTGTGATCAAGGTACAGACATTTCACTTCACACCCTACTATTGTTTCTTTCTTCACACACACATATATATACGCATGCATTTTATTTTCATCTGTATTGTTAATATAATACCTTTTTTATTTTCACATAGTACACAATGTTGTTTTATCAACTTTTGTATAGAAGTAAGTATTTCTTGAAGATCCATTTTCAATACAATTGTTTTCAAATTTCTGTGGAGTTTGTAGAATGTATATCAACGTTCCTTCCAATAGACATTCACTTTTACTATTCAAAGTGTTGTTCCCTTTTTTATGGGGAGTATGATGCACTTAGAGAATTTCAGCATCTCAAATAGCATTACACACCTCGAAATGATATTATGTGATATTGGTGTTTTAATAAGAGTGCTATGTATAGAATTTGCATACGCTATCGCGAAGAATTAATCTACAGATCAAGTACACATGATGAAATAAAAAATATTCATTTACATTATGTGTATGTCTTTCACGGAAGTGGTGTGCAGATTAGGATTTGTGTGCTACATAGTGTTTACTGCTATTATAGGTTGTAATTGATACTGATCTTCTAGGCATCTATGATGTACAGTCAAGATTAAACAACTTATAATGTCATAGTACTCTATCTTTTTCACATTGCCTATTCCATAATATCATAGCAGAGCATTATGATTTTGAATTTCAGTAAAGCAGTGCATATTTCCCAGTACAATTTGTGAAATAATAATAATTGAAAGATATATACCTTCAGATATACCAGAATGTTTATCCAATCCTTGTGAGAACTCCGGCAGCTGCAATGAAGACACTAATGGTTATACTTGCACCTGCACCGTGGACTATTCGGGAACCAACTGCGAGATATTCATTGATCCTTGTTCAAACTCTCCGTGCGAAAACAGTGGCGAGTGCACAAGGACCAGCAGTACAACCTACAGTTGCTCTTGTACATCTGACTTCACAGGCACCAACTGTGAAAGCTACATAGATCCATGTTCTACCTCTCCCTGTGCAAACGGTGGCCAATGCACAAGACTCAACAGTACTTCATTTAGTTGCAGCTGTCTTGATGGTTGGGAAGGAAGCACTTGTGAGACAGGCGAGTCTGAATATTTACTTTGATTTGAGCATTTTATTTCAATTCCTTCTATTTTCAATATAATTGCTTTCACATTTCTGGGGAGATTGTAGAATCTATATCAATGTTCCCTCCAATAGAGATTTACTTTACTATTCAATGTATTTTCTTATTTTTTTTGTGGGGAATATGACTATTCAATGTTTTTTATCCTTTTTTGCGGGGAGTATGATGCACTTAGAGAATTTCAGCAAGTCAATAGCATTACATACCTCAAAATGACATCATGTAGTGCTAGTGTTTCGATAGGAGTGCTATGATTAGAACTGTGGAGTTTGTAGAATCTATATCAACTTTCCTTCCAATAGACATTCACTTGACTATTCAAAGTGTTGTTCCCTTTTTTGCGGGGAGTATGATGCAATTAGAGAATTTCAGCAACTCAAATAGCTTTACATACCTCGAAATGATATTATGTGGCATTAGTGTTTTGATATGAGTGCTATGTTTAGAATTTGCATACGCTATTGCGAAGAAGCTCTAGGTCAAGTACACATGATAAAAAAAAATTCATTTACATAATGTGTATGTCTTTCACAGAAGTGGGGTGCAGATTACGATGTGTGTGCTACATAGTGTTTACTGCTATTATAGGTTGTAATTGTTACTGATCTTCATCTATGGTGTACAGTCAAGATTAAAACATTTATAATGTCATAGTACTGTATCCATTTCATAGTACCTATTTCATGATATCATAGGATAGGAGAGCATGATAATTTTCATTCTGCGGAAAGCAATGCATATTTCCCAGTACAATTTTTGAAATAATAATTGACGAAATATACCTTCAGATATTCCAGAATGTTTATCCAATCCTTGTGAGAACTCAGGCAGCTGCAATGAAGGCATTAACGGTTATACTTGCACCTGCACCGAGGACTACACTGGAACCAACTGCGAGATATTCATTGATCCTTGTTCAAACTCTCCGTGTGAAAACAGTGGCGAGTGCACAAGGACCAGCAGTACAACCTACAGTTGTTCTTGTACATCTGACTTCACAGGCACCAACTGTGAAAGCTACATAGATCCATGTTCTACCTCTCCCTGTGCAAACGGTGGCCAATGCACAAGACTCGACAGTACTTCATTTAGTTGCAGCTGTCTTGATGGTTGGGAAGGTAGCACTTGTGAGACAGGCAAGTGTGAATATTTACTTTGATTTGAGCATTTTTATTCATTTCCTTTTAGACTCTATATCAATGTTCCCCCTATAGACATTTACTTGACTATTCAATGTTTTTTCTACTTTTTCTGCGGGGAGTATGATGCACTTAGAGAATTTCAGCAAGTCAATAGCATAATATACCTCAAAATGACATCATGTAGTGCTCGTGTTTCAACAAGAGTGCTATACTTCGAACTTGCATACACTATTGTGAAGAAGCTATAGGTCAAGCACAAATAATAAAATAAAAAATATTCAGTTACATTATGTGTATGTCTCTCACAGAAGTGGTGTGCAGAACTTGATGTGTGGTGCTATACATAGTGTTTACTGTTATTATAGGTAGTAATTTCTACTGATCTTCAGGCATCTATGATGTACAGTCAAGATTAAACAACTTATAATGTCATAGTACTCTTTCTATTTCACAGTACCTATTACACAATATAATAGTAGAGCATTATGATTTTGAATTTCAGGACAGCAGTGCATATTTTCCCCATACAATTAGTGAAATAATAATTGAAAAAATATACCTTCAGATATACCAGAATGTTTATCCAATCCTTGTGAGAACTCCGGCAGCTGCAATGAAGGCACTAATGGTTATACTTGCACCTGCACCGTGGACTACTCTGGAACCAACTGCGAGATATTCATTGATCCTTGTTCAAACTCTCCATGCCAAAACGATGGCGAATGCACAAGGACCAGCAGTACAACCTACAGTTGCTCTTGTACATCTGACTTCACAGGCACCAACTGTGAAAGCTACATAGATCCATGTTCTACCTCTCCCTGTGCAAACGGTGGCCAATGCACAAGACTCAACAGTACTTCATTTAGTTGCAGCTGTCTTGATGGTTGGGAAAATATCGGACTGTGATTCATCTGGATACCACTCAAGAGGCCCACCGACCCAGGGATCCTGCCGGCGAGGAGAGGACACAAGAAGCCTGACACTTTGCGCATGAATTTAGTTATTTGTTTTTACTGATCGTAAAATCTAACATTTGGCCACCGACGCCATCTTGAAATTTGTGAATGTTTAAAAAATATTTCAACTTCTAAGCAATTGTGATCAATAATTGTCAATGGTATTATGTTTCTATAGTACCTGTGCGTGATAAAGGAGCCAGCAGAACTGAAATAGAGTTTTAAAAGGTGAATATACCTAGATTTATTCGCTTTTGTTTGTGATCTTGAAACTGGTTTGATAGAGTATATAGAGTATTTAGATAGTAAATGGCATTATTAAACATGTCGTCACACAGAGCAACTGTACCTCCGAAAAAGAGAAACCTGAGCTTTATGGCCAGCACACCACCTAGAGGGGGGAGCAGGAAAAAAGAGCAGACTTTTCGAGAATGAAGAAAATATTGACTTACAGGCATTTGTACAAGAAGTACTGGCAGAGGCAATGCCATGCATCACAAGAGTGATAGAAGATACACTTGACAAGAAGCTGCAAGATCTTAATGCTAAGTTAGATAATGTGGCACAGGAGAATGAAGAACTGAAGAAGGGTCAGAAGTCACTTAAGGATGATTTTGACAAGTTGGAAGAGCGATGTGAGAGGAAGATTGAAGACCAGCTTAATGATTTGAAACTAGAGACTCGTAAAATAGTGGTGTTAAAGGCTTTTGAGGAAGATCAAAAAGAGCAGGAAAAGAAGACGGACTACATAAAGATAGTGGGCATAAAAAAGAGCAAGAAGATGAGTCAGCTGAGATGCTTACTGAGGGGGTCGAGGAACTTGCCAAACTAATTGGGGCAGATATTAAGAGAGAAGATGTGAAAGAGATAAGGAGGATTGGGCAAAAGAGGACTGGAGGGAAGCCAAGGAGTGTTGTAGCTAGACTCAGCGGAGTAAAGAAACAGACACTGATGGAGAAAAAGAAGGCATTAAAAGAACACACAGGACTGACTCAATCTCAGAAATTTGAGAAGAAAGTGCTTATATTTGATGAGTTAACAGAACCAAGAGAAAGGATGCTGAGGGCGGTCAGGGATAAACGTGGAGTTGTGGAGTTTGCTTTTTGTCAAGGATGGCTATATCCTTGCAAAGCTGCTTGGAAAGAGGTTCGTTAAAATCGAGAACGCTGATGACCTGTTTCAGATTGGTATAACTGATGTGGACTATGCTTCATATTACAGGAATATCAGTAGGATAAATTAGGACAGGCGGGAGCACAACAAAACACAAAAAGTAGACGGACCTGAACATATTGAAGGACAGCGATTTTTGAATGATGGACAAATTAGAGACACAAATAGAATTGAATATGAATATGAAAATGATATCAATCCCAATGAAAAAAAACCCTTATAGGTGAGAGATACACCTTGAAAACCAGCATGAAAATCTTAAATCTCAATGTTTGTGGTATTCTAAACAAATTACAGAATGATGTGTTTATTAGTGAATGTTTAAGTTATGACATCCTATGTTTTACAGAAAGTAAGATAAATAATGTTGACAATGAGAAAGTGGCAGAGGTATTTGATAAATGTGGTTTTAAAATTTATGTAAGTAACAGATCAGAAATGAACAGAGTGAGATCAGGAGGTATTATGATTGCTTGTAAACAAGAGTTCACGCAGTTTGTTACAGAATGTAAATCTAAATCAAAGTTCATTAAGTGGATAAGGATAAGCGAGAAAGCCACAGGCTATGGTGCAAATTTATTACTGGGCACTGTGTATATACCACCTAGACAATCTGTTTATGCATGTGAGGATGTGTATGATAAATTGGAAGCGGAGGTAGTGAACAATGTACAAGCTGACGATTTGGTTCTCTTGTGTGGGGACTTTAACAGTCATACAAGCACAGGTTTAGATTATGTGGAAATTGATGAGGTGCATGATATGAGTCATGATAATGTTAAAAATGTAGAAATATGTGATTTGATTAAAAAAAGTGGTGCTAATGTGATAAGAAAAAACACAGACAAAAGTAAAGATGTGTATGGGCAGAAACTACTCAACATGTGTAAAAATAATAACTTGCTGATAATGAATGGTAGGGTAGGTCAGGATAGATTACAGGGCAAGGCTACTACAAGTAAAAATACAGTGGTTGACTATTTTATAGGTTCATTGGGAATGATTCGCTATGTTGATAACTTGCATGTTGAAGACTTTGATCCTATGTTTTCTGATATACATAGTAAAATGGTACTTTGCATTAAAAAGAAAATCAGTTGTCAGAACAGAGGTGTTAGAAAAACAAAGAATGTATCAAAAAAGCAATGTATAGGAAAATGGAAGAAAGAAAAGAAGACAGATTTTATTTCCAACTTAGATGAAATAAAGATAAATGATTTGATACAGCAGATTAGTAGTGAGGAAACGCCGGATGCTGAAACTGTTAATAATGGGCTGAAAGATATCATGTTAAATGCAGCAAAGGAAACTTTATCTTTTACAGTAAAAGACAGAAATGAGACTAATGGTAAACAGCCTAAATTTAATCTTAATAAGAAATGTAAAGAGTTTAGAAATGAGTACTATAAATGTAAAAACTCTCATAGAAAAAATCCAACTGCTACTTTAAAGATTTTACGAGATAAAAGTTCTGCATATAAAAAGGAAATTAACAAACTTAAACACTCATCGAAGAAGAACTTCATAAAATCTCTAAAAAATCTTAAATCTAAGGACCCAAAACAGTATTGGAACATACTTAATAGCAAGACAAAAAGTAGAACTAACAACAGGGTGGGTGCATCCTTGACATCACTTTTTGATCATTTTTAAACATCTATCCGAAGGCCAAGTTGTAGAAGGAAATGAGAAGGAAACCACTATTACTGATGAAATTGGTGATCTTGATACAAGTTCATTAAATATGGTAGTAACTAATGCAGAAATAGACAAAATTTGTTCCAAATTAAAATCAGGTAAAGCTGCAGGGGTCGACGAAATAACTAATGATTATATCAAAGCTAGTATTCCAAAATTAATGCCAATATATGTTTACTTATTCAACAAAGTACTAGACTCAGGACAAATACCAGAAGATTGGAGTGTAGGTTTAATTGTACCTTTGTTTAAAAAACAAGGAAGCATTGATGACCCAAGCAACTACAGAGGTATAACATTGCTAAGTTGTATTGGTAAATTATTTACCATGTTGATTAATGAACGACTAACTAAATTCATTGAAATAAACAATTTGCTTTCTGAAAATCAAGCAGGCTTTAGGAAAGGTTATTCAACAATTGATCATATATTCCTTTTTAAACAAATCATTGATCTATTTAGATAAAAAACAAAAATTATATTGCGCGTTTATAGATTACAAAAAGGCATTTGACACCGTTTGGAGGATGGGATTATGGCTTAAATTAGAAAAGAAATATGGTATTAGGGGAAAAGTGCTGGAAGTCATACGCAATCTATATTTGAATGTGAAATCTTGTGTTTTTGTGAATGGAGAAAGGTCTCAATTTTTTGAAAGTTTTACAGGTGTACGACAAGGTGAAAATCTATCGCCACTATTATTCTCACTATTTGTAAATGATTTAGAAGAGTATATGAGACAAAATGGTGTAAAATCACTTGATTTCAAAGATGAAGAGATTAATAACTTTTTGAACCTATTCATAATTTTGTATGCAGACGACACTGTAATATTATCAAACACACCAGAGGGACTGCAAGAATGTTTAAACCAATTAAAATCTTACTGTAATAGATGGAAATTAACTGTAAATGCAAGTAAAACTAAAATTACAATATTTGGTGGGAAAAAGGTTAAAAATAGAAAGTACAATTTCAAATTTGATGGAAAAGACCTAGAACTTGTAGATGAATTTAAGTATTTAGGAGTAGTATTTAAGTATAATGGTAATTTTGATGTATGTAGGAAAAGTTTGTATGATCAGGCATCTAAAGCAATGTTTGCATTATTGTCGAAGTGTAATTTACTGGAACTTCCAATAGATGTACAGTTAGAACTATTTGACTCAATGGTTGTTCCAATAATGTTGTACGGGTGTGAAGTGTGGGGGTACAAAGAATAATGACATGTTGGAAAAGCTACATTTACGCTTTTATAGGTATATACTTAAAGTTAAAAGTAGGTAGATATAGCAGATAATCAAATGTAGAATAATTTTACTGGCATAATTTAGTCAATAGCAGTAATCAGAAACTTTCTCATTCAATGTACTACTAGAGTTGTATAGAAATGATACTTTTAAATCTAACTGGTTGTCATATATACATAAAATCCTTAATGATTGTGGCATGAGTGACATATGGATAACTCAAGGGGCATTTCTAAGTAATAACCAACTAAAGAGCATGATTAAAGAACGCTTGAAGGACCAATATAAGCAAAAATGGGTTTCAGATGTAGAACTGAACTCCAAATGTATCTTATACAAATCTTTCAAAACAGATCTCAAAATGGAAAAGTATCTGGTAGAACTAAGTGGTTACCATCGTAGAATGATGGTTAGGTTTAGATTATGTAATCATAAATTAGCTGTAGAAAGAGGTAGATACAATAACGTAGAAAGACATAGACGGTACTGCGATATTTGTAATGAAAATATTTTAGGGGATGAGTTTCACACATTAATGGAATGTAGTAATGTAGAAGTTAAAGAATATAGAAAACGTACAATACAAAAAAATATATACAAAATGTAAATATGTACAACTTTTCTCATATAATGGCAGAAATCTCAAATAACCATATTCTAGCCATTGATGTTGCAAAATACCTAGATATGTTGTCAAAACGATTCACCTGTATATAATGATATAGATTATCATACCAGTATAATCATAATTATACTAGTCAAGAGGCATCTATAACTGCTATAATGTTAAGTATTATTTGAGATAGTATTATTTGTACTAGTTTTTATATCTTGTAATTAGCACTGTATTTTAGTTGTTTTGCTCCCATACATTTGTAAATGTCCTAGAGCAAATAAAATAAACTTGAAACTTGACAAGATTAAACAACTTATAATGTCATAGTACTCTTTCTATTTCACAGTACCTATTACACAATATAATAGTAGAGCATTATGATTTTGAATTTCAGGACAGCAGTGCATATTTCCCCATACAATTAGTGAAATAGTAATTGAAAAAATATACCTTCAGATATACCAGAATGTTTATCCAATCCTTGTGAGAACTCCGGCAGCTGCAATGAAGGCACTAATGGTTATACTTGCACCTGCACCGTGGACTATTCGGGAACCAACTGCGAGATATTCAATGATCCTTGTTCAAACTCTCCATGCCAAAACGATGGCGAATGCACAAGGACCAGCAGTACAACCTACAGTTGCTCTTGTACATCTGACTTCACAGGCACCAACTGTGAAAGCTACATAGATCCATGTTCTACCTCTCCCTGTGCAAACGGTGGCCAATGCACAAGACTGGACAGTACTTCATTTAGTTGCAGCTGTCTTGATGGTTGGGAAGGTAGCACTTGTGAGACAGGCGAGTCTGCATATTTACTTTGATTTGAACATTTTTATTCATTTCCTTCTATTTTAGACTCTATATCAATGTTCCCCCTATAGACATTTACTTGACTATTCAATGTTTTTTTCTACTTTTTCTGCGGGGAGTACGATGCACTTAGAGAATTTCAGCAAGTCAATAGCATAATATACCTCAAAATGACATCATGTAGTGCTAGCGTTTCAACAAGAGTGTTATGCTTAGAACTTGCATACACTATTGTGAAGAAGCTATAGGTCAAGCACAAATAATAAAATAAAGAATATTCAGTTACATTATGTGTATGTCTCTCACAGAAGTGGTGTGCAGAACTTGATGTGTGGTGCTATACATAGTGTTTACTGTTATTATAGGTTGTAATTTCTACTGATCTTCAGTCATCTATGGTGTACAGTCAAGATTAAACAACTTATAATGTCATAGTCAGAGTTGGGGCGACTAAATTTTTTTGGATTAAAACTAAACTAAACTAAATGACGATTTTCATGATTAAACTAAACTAAACTAAAGTGACTCGAGCAAATGTTATGATTAAACTAAACTAAACTAAATGATCGCTTGATTAACTAAAACTAAACTAAATTTTGCAAATGAAGGATTTACGGTATTTCAGAAAATTGACTAAATGTTATCGATCTATCAATTTTCAAATGTATTTGTTAGTCTCAACTCTTAACAACAAGTGTGAACATTCAAATGGATACCAAATCAGGCGTTCCGCATTTTATATGATGGTGACATACAGATTAAACAAAGACTTTGTTTCTGAAGCATAGTTTTAAATTTATCAAACAATATTTTATACACCATAGAATAGAAGAAAACAACACTCTGAAATTTCCTACTGTCTGAAGTGGGCAATATCTCTTTGATAAAAACGTCATAAAGTTAGGCACGCCATTTTGATTCGCAGTTTTTACATATTACTTAAAGTATTTTATCGTTTAATCTAACTGTTTTCCACCACTTCCCCACCTCCACCCTACCAGGTAATTTTGGTAGTGGTTCTTTTGTAACTCATTTGTCATTCTCATTTGGTACATAGCTTAAATTAATTTTTTCCATAATTTTGAGTTATTGTTGTTAGTAGTGAAGTTCCATATAAAAGCTTTAATAGCATATTAAACATTAGTACTTTCAATAGTTAAGTTGTAGTTATGTATACATGTTAACTGTCCATTTTCATTTATTGTAATTTATTAGTTGTATATGTATGTATTATGGTGGTAATATTTGTATTTGGTTGTGTGTAAAACTTTTTGTCATGCCTTGTAGGTTGGTTTTTTGTACCCCAACTTTTTTCAAAATAAACGTAGACATCAACCTCCTTAGGCTGATGTCTTCATGTTCACTATTTACTCTTATTTTTCAAAACAAGCAAGTCATAATTCCAACATTAGGAGTATCAAAATAAAAACTAATTATCTTATCTTAACTAAAGCCATTGGAATTAAAGCTCACAGGAAATTGTCTTTTTTCTATAGCTGAACACAAAGAATTAAAGCTTGCAAGCCATTAAACCCAATTACATCATAGTGGTCACTTTTAGACAAATTTTCACTGATAAGCAATCAGTTAACTATAAATTAAGCTCTATGTAAAAGTTATATATGATAACACGTTTTGGCAGATTTTTTTTTAATCAAAACTAATCCTGATTAAAATGGAAATTTATGATTAAACTAAACTAAACTAAACTGAAATTTTCCAGTTTGTTGATTAACTAAAACTAAACTAAATTACACAAATTCTGATTGATTAATCGATTAAAACTAATCTCGCCCCAACTCTGGTCATAGTACTCTTTCTATTTCACAGTACCTATTACATAATATAACAGGAGAGCATTATGATTTTGAATTTCAGGACAGCAGTGCATATTTCCCCATACAATTAGTGAAATAATAATTGAAAAATATACCTTCAGATGTACCAGAATGTTTATCTAATCCTTGTGAGAACTCCGGCAGCTGCAATGAAGGCACTAATGGTTATACTTGCACCTGCACCGTGGACTACTCTGGAACCAACTGCGAGATATTCATTGATCCTTGTTCAAACTCTCCATGCCAAAACGATGGCGAATGCACAAGGACCAGCAGTACAACCTACAGTTGCTCTTGTACATCTGACTTCACAGGCACCAACTGTGAAAGCTACATAGATCCATGTTCTACCTCTCCCTGTGCAAACGGTGGCCAATGCACAAGACTCAACAGTACTTCATTTAGTTGCAGCTGTCTTGATGGTTGGGAAGGTAGCATTTGTGAGACAGGCAAGTTTGAATATTTAATTTGATTTGAACATTTTATTCATTTTCATCCATTTTCAATATAATTGCTCTCAAATTTCTGGGGAGATTGTAGAATCTACATCAATGTTCCTTCCAAAAGAGATTTACTTGACTATTCAATGTTTTTTCTCGTTTTGTCGTGGGGAATATGATGCACTTAGAGAATTTCATCAACTCAATAGCATTACATATCTGGAAATGACATCATCTAGTAGTAGTACTAGTGTTTCGACAAGAGTGCTATGCTTAGAACTTGCATACACTATTGTGAAGATGCTCTAGGTGAAGTACGCATAATAAACTAAAAATGTTCAGTTACATTCTGCGTTTGTCTTTCACAGAAGTTTACGTCAGTCTGGCAAACCTGGTGTAGAACTTGATGTGTGGTGCTACATAGTGTTACTGCTGTTATAGGTTGTAATTGCCACTGATCTTCTAGGCATCTATGGTGCACAGCCATCATTAAATGACTTATAATGTCATAGTACTCTTTCTATTTCATAGTACATATTCCATAATCAGAGAGCATGATAATTTTCATTCTCAGGAAGATAATATATATTTTTGCTCGCAATCTGTGAAACAGTTGTTGAAAAAATATGGGATCTGGTCCTAAAATAATAGCGGTCACATGTGTTTTGTTTGTAAACAAACTTACTAAGGTTACCATGTAGTACCTCAAACAGTCGGTTTGCTTGCTGTAGGGGGGTAGCTGAGTTTAATATCGCATTTGTAAAGTACATATTCTGACATATTCTGGACATCCAATTTTGCAGCATGCAAACCCATTTTTTTTGCATGATTTTGATGTGCACAGAATGAGCATGTCTGCGGGTGTCATCTGACACCTGGCGGTCAATTTTGACAATTTCTGAGGCACATGGAAATTTTTACGTAACATAAATTTAAAAATCCGCAGACCTAAGAAGCTGACCATTTTGGATATAAACTACCATATATGGAGGAATTAGAAGGCTATATGCCAGATGGGGGTGGGGGTGGGTGGGGGGTGGGAGGGTTAGGTCAAACTTGTATCTCCGGGTCAGTGGGGGCTGTAGAGTGAATGGTTTGTGAATGTTGTGAAGGGTAATATTTGCGTGATTTCTGCTTTTAATGGCACCAGAATGTTGCTATATCCATTGGAAGGATACATGTTAAATGAATCTCTATCTGCTGCTCTACAATATTGTTTTTCAAAGTTTGTCGACGATTTTGCTAATTCTTTTTTTTAGATATTCTTGAGTGTTCATCTTCTCCTTGTCAAAATGGTGGGGTGTGCCAGGAAGGCATCAATGGATATACATGCACATGTCAGTCAGGATATTCAGGTACCTCATATGATAATAACGTTAAGTTCATCATTTTATGTAGTATTAACTATTAATCATGTTCAGAACTTACAGAGCTAATATTTATACTACCGTCAACTATTTATGTGATATTGTTGAAATGAGGTGATATTTGTTTCCAAACGAAGTGTCCATAGTACATTCAGATCGTACTATCACACATAGTCAAAGTTATGTGCTTATACTATTGATGTTATTGTGTTTCAGGTACCCATTGTGATGATGGCCCCTGCAGCCCGTCACCCTGCCTAAATGGTGGGGAGTGCTCAGTGACTAGCAATGGACGAGAAATCTGCATCTGTCAATCTGGATGGACCGGCAAGTTCTGTGAGAGAAGGGACAAGAAAGGTAATGACAGTCGAATCTCTGTTATAATAGAACTCATGGTGCAATTGTACAACGGTTCGTCGTCTTTGTAACCTTTAAACACCCCGCTGCTTAGGATGATGGTATCATTCTGGTCTCACAACCTCACAAGTCAATTCGAAGTATGTCTTCAGCTACAATGTATCTCAATACAGTGGTAGGACCTTGCTTGCCATAACAGTGAAAGTAGAATTGAATCGTACAATTATTTCCGTGTTTTTGTTGGTGTATTTCCATATTGTTCACATATAAAATTTGTAAAAAAAATATTGACAAATTTAATTTTTCCTTGCAGATCTTTCAGAATCAAAGTTTTTTTTTCTAATTTACACGTATTAGAAAAGAATCTGTTCATTGCTTAAAAATTGCAAATTAAGTATATCTAGGTATTAGTCTTCTTGCCAAATAGCCAATCTGGAAATTGTGAGTACAAAAGGTTTTTTGAGTGATTTGATATCCATAGGACCTATAGAGCTCAATGCCACCGGATGTCCGAAAATTTACCTTGGGGAACAATTTTTACGGGCAATTTTCAAAATGGCTGCCATCATATTGACAAAGAGGGATAATATTTGTTCTACAAGCCATAGAACCATAATATTGGTGTCAACATACGAGGATGTTAAAGCTAAGAGGTTTTCTGATATAAATATATGAATAAATAGGGCGGCCATCTTGGATTTCTTTCGAAATGGCTACAAAAATTGTCGGCATTCAAGAAAATTGAGCTATTAAGAAGGAAAATCAAATACACGTTTATAAATCATATACTTTCTAACAATCTTGTAACAGAAACTTCACATAAGGATATTGGTTTAATTATCATATGGTTTTAATGGAAAGAAAACTATAAAGGTAACTGTAGTTGTTGGTTAAAAAGTATATAAAGGCACAGCAGGTGCCATGCATCAAACGTTCTCAGGCTGACAGACCACTGATGTTCGACATATTTTTTTCATCTGATAATACTGAGACTTAATGCACTCTAACAATCTATGCATGAAATATACAATCACCAATATCAAGCTCATTATGCACATTTATGTCAAATGTAGCACACTGTCAACTCACAAAATTGTTAAAATCATGTGAATGTTGGATCTCAACTAACTGAGAGCTACCATATTTATATGTATGATGAAGTTTTACTGGAAGGCCAAGGGAAGTATTATCTCTTTCACCTAACCCTACATGCTGCTAAATATACTGACATATAGAGAGCGACCGTTTTTAACCTTTCCATTTGGTACTAATTTACAAATCAATCAAAGAAAGTTTTGCCTGCTACTCTGAACAAACAACCTTGCTATGGTAAAAAGCTGATAACTCTTAGTCACTGACCATTGGTAAGGGAGAAACCTCTGTATTCAATGTTGGGAAAATCTTATTATCTATGCTATCATCACCGTCTACCATAGTTTTCGTGATCTACTTTCAAGCTTCCCTTTTATTAGTTTTAAGACCTACTTCAGTTTCACATCCACATATATAATATAATATATATATTATAAGTTCTTGGCCATATTACTGTGAGAAATAACAAAACATCTGCTCTTTGTAAATTTACCAGCTGAATTAGAGTAAACTTTGTATAGTTCATACAATGTTCCGGTTGGAATAGATCTGTTGCTGTTGATGTGGTCAACCACTCTCTAAAGGCACATGGAAGATTGTGTGGAAGAGTCTGAAAGAGCTGAGACACTTTGTATGGTACCTTCCATTGGCAAGGAAGTTGGTACTGCTTGCATAGCATGTGCTGTGCCACAATATAAGTTTTAACCAACAACTACAGTTACCTTTTCAGTTTTCTCCCCATTAAAACCATGAAATGATTAAAACAATATCCTTATGTGAAGTTTCTGTTACAAAATGGTTAGAAAAAATCTAATTTATAAATGTGTAATTGATGTTTTGATTTTTCTTCTTAATAACTCAATTTTCATGAATGGCGGGTATTTTGGTAGCCATTTTGAAAATAATCCAGGATGGCTACTCAACGTATTTATATAATTTTATAAGAAAACGTCTTAGCATTAAAATCTGTATCATTTTGACACCAATATCATGTGCCTAAGGGTTATACATTCAATATTTTCAATATTTGTCTATATCACGGCGGCCATTTTGAAAAATGCCTATAAAAAGTTTCCGAAGGTAAATTTTTGGGCATCCGGTAGAATTTAGCTCTATAGGTCGTATGGATACCAATTCACCCAAAAAACCTTTTTGTAGTCACATTTTCCAGATTCAATATAGGGCCTTATGGGCTGTCTACAAGTAGACTATATGATATGGTTTGTGTAAATTTTGTTTATAATTTAGTGTTAAAGAATTACATTTTAATATTTCAGGTTAGCTGCCAGAAACAGAGCAATGGAAACTTTCCCGCAAATGTGAAGGTGAAAACAAAATACGAATTGACAATAAGATAGCAGCAATAGCTCACCATATTGATATTTACTGCATTTACAATTGTATGATAACTATTTACAAACCTAGCTATTTATTTCGAAAGCCTACATAGAGAAATGTTGTTAAGTAATAAAAGAGTTTAAGACATGATATGTAATATAATGTTGTTACATAGAATACCCAACATAAATAGTTTTAATAGGGTACCAGGATTAGTTTTGCCATCATAATACAAACAAAACTCTATCCCTCACATCGTGCCTTCGCTATGCATACTTTGTAATTCTGTACACTGCTTTTAGTAATGCTTACTATTATATATATGTATAAGCTTGGGAACAACTGAATCTTTTATTAACCAAATGTGGTAAACTATAGATTGTTTAAGCCCCAATCTGATATTCAAGATTAAGAACACAAACCAAGCAAGTTTTATATTCAAGTGCACTTGCCGTCTGAGACTTTAAGTTTGTTGGTCCTGAACACGTCTGTGCAGAGGAAAATACACAAAATGTAGATGGATAATATAAATATAATATATGATATGCACCTATGCAATATATGGATCAAAATATCAACCAGTATATATATCAAATGTAGGCCTAAATATTCTACGTTCCAATTTCCCAATTAAAAAATGATGTCAATCCTGATTGAACATTTCCAAACGTGTTCAACACTACCAGAATCATATATGATACAAGATGGATTATTATGGGCTATTAGATGACTATTAATTTGGCACTCAGACCCTTGATTTTCCTACGTAAGACAAAGGCAAACGCAACAAAATGCTGTTGATTGAGCTGAATATCACCTACACGTCACAAATATAGAGCCACGACTCATTTGTTTTCACAGGTCTTGATTGTCAGACTCGGGCTTTACAGGGTAATACAATGTGGTAATGTCGTTGTGAGATGCTGAGTAATTGAAATGACGTATTATCCCTAACACATGATGAACATCTGATGTACTTGGTAATTCTAAGGTGGTAAATTTTGGAGCATCACAATGATATCTATTATTTATTTCATTGTCTGTTTTATTATCTAACCGGTGGCAGGTGTAACATTCAGTATTGGGTATTATAAAATAAACAATATTATCATGGTGTTATCATTGATTTATTGTGTCAATTTTATATGAGAAACGCATCACCACTCACCGCACCATCTAATTGGCCCTGGATAGAAGATTTAACCTTCCCAGCAACTTTACCCGTGGCTAATATAATCACTGATAATTAAATCTATATTTACCCAAAGAGTTATTGTTGCCATGACGGTAAAGTGGCACAGCAAATTTACGCGTTTAATTGAAGTAAATTTGTCACATTTTGTATCCATATATTTTTTCCAATCATACATGTAGCATTGTTTAAAGGTAATTATACTATAGGTAATTAGCTGGTATGCACTTATACTAAAGTGTTTTATAGCATCAGTTGTACACAAGAAAGTGTCCGTGCAAAATGTTCTTGAAGGTGCTATTGATTTTCAAAGGAATCCCTGCCTTGTAGCCAATGCTGTGCCACTGGTCCATCCTTTTCCAAATAAGAGGATACAATCATTTCTCCCACCTCTGACTGTCATTATCAATTAAATAGCCGTAGGATAGATACTCTCTGACATCTCCTCTGTAAACAGCACTTTTTTAGCCAATCCGAGCTTGGCAATTGAGAATTAATATGCCAATATTTGCATAAATTTACTACAGCCGACCTATTTCTACTGTAACTTCATTATTGTGTTTCAATTTATTCTGTTAACACACAAGATGTCTGCACCAATAATAAAATTGCCGTAAAACTCTGCCCTTGTTAGACCGCAAAATATAACCAGCCGCAAAATATAACCAGTTATGTTTTGCGTCAACGCAAAACGTACACCATTTTTAACCACACCCCCCGAAAATGGACCTTGGTCATTTGACGCAAAAAGTGGTCTGGGTGGTTCATTGGTAATGGATCCTCTGGGAGGGGGGCGTGGTGCGGATGTACTTCTGACAAGTTGAGAATGGAACCCACCAATATAAGTATTTTTGCGGAAAAGTGACCCACATTATACCTTTTATTTTTAAAGGGTTACCCAGCTATTTATGCCAATTTCCGAGAAATTTATAACAATATAGGATATTCAAGCACTTGTGGAGATTGATTATATTCAATACTAAAAAATATCTTCCACAGAAACTTTTAAAACAAAAGAACAATGCACTTATATACTGCTGCTGCTGTCACTACTAAACGCACACACAGTATTTATTTTCTCTACTACTGAACTGCATCTAATACTAGCAGTCCAGTACGCCGCGACAAATGATTCCTGTGCAAGATTTTGTAATTTGAGCTAATGCCAAGGGTTCTATAAAGAGTGCCTATGCTCACACACTTAGTGTTCCCCTCCCATTTCACGCCACCAGCTGTCATGGTATCTTCTTTAGAATCTACTATAAAAACAGACGGCACCTGAGGTCTTGATACATAAACAGACATATAGAGTCATGCGCTACAATAAACAGAGAAGCAATGTATGTTATAGAGAGGTGATAACTTTAAGACCAGGGAGGTGCCGCTTCTTAAACTGCAGACGGAGTAATCAGTGGTTACAGTTCTTACATACTAAGCTCAATTAGGGCTACATGTATTCCTGTGTCTCATCACATTGAAAATCACAAATGTGCACACCACGTTTGACCACTATGGTATCTTCTTTAGTATCTACTATAAACACAGATGGCACACGAGGTCTTGATATATAAAGAGACATATAAAGAGTCACGTGCTACCATAAATAGAGAAGCAAAATGTGATATGAAGAGATGACAAGCACAAGCCCAGAGAGGTGTTGCTTCATAAACCATAGGTGAAATTTCAAGAGGTTACAGTCCTTATACTAACTTCAATTAGGGCTTCACAGTCTACGTGTGTGTTGCCATTATTTTACTCACACAACCCACACAAATGCAGCGTTAAACTTACATATTTTCAACCAGTTTTAAACATTAT
>CM032661.1:27686560-27713063 GCA_019095985.1 Streblospio benedicti
TATTTTAAAAAGCTTTTTCCCAAATTTCCCATTGAAATTGGTTTTTAAAGTTTATAAAACGGGAAATTAAATGTTTAAATTTGGGGATTTTAAAAACTTTTAATTCTCAATGTTTTTAAAAATTTTTAAATAAATTTTAAAAATTTACAAAAAATGTTTTTTAAAAAATTCGGGGAAAAGTTTGAAATTTTTTTTGTTTTTCAAAAAAAGAAACACTTTTTTTGGGGAAACCCCCCATCCTTTCTGCTGTGCAAACACCTTATTTTTCCCGACACAAAAAATACCCCGGCGGTGGCCCTTTCTGGATTTATTTTGTGTGTTTAAAAAACCCCGAATGGGAAATTGTTTTTTTTTTTGTCCAATTACTGGTTGTAAATCGAGTTTTTTAAAAATTAAAATAGATAAGATGTTTTTTTGTGACAAAACTTAAACATTTTACTTATGAATATTAACAAAATTTGATACCACAGCACCAGTCATCCTGTATGCCGGGGTATTGATGTTGAAAAAAAAAGATTTTTTTATTATTTTCTGAACCCAGGGGTATCCGCGGTAACCCGGGTTGGCGTGGTGTATCATATGAGGGTTTGGGCACTTACTTAACTGCTTATGTATACATATTAAAGGTTTATGGTTGCACGCTATGGTCAAACTTTTAGGCAGCAAACCTATTTAAAAATTGTTCAATGTCGTTTTCATTTATTTTATATACACAAATATATACATCACATTGATTCTTGACTGAAACAAGCTTTTAACATAACAACAGACTCCATATCTGAAGTTTGATAATATCAAATTAACAACAGTTTGTAGTAACACCATCATCTTGCACTATTCTTTTAAAATATAAATGTGTTAACCCTGTTTTTGTTTTGATAGTATGTACACATTTGACCATTTTGTAACAAAAACCTCTATTTACACACATTTATTTTCGTTTTTGTGCGGTTAATAATTTTTTATATTTCTTCAAAATCTTTAAAAGTCAAATTATTGGTTTTTATTTACACCCTTACTTGAATATTTTACTTTATCACCTTCAGAAGTGAAATAACATTTTTAGGCTAAATCCAATGTATTCGCACCGGCAATTTGGGTTTGAATAAACCAGGTGTTCTGGTTTCTCGTTTATATTGTTTTTTGACAATGTGGCGGTTTATTCCACATTATTTTTTTAATCTACATGTCACGTAATCAAGTTTTGTGAATACTAGAATACTACAGCATTCAGTCGGCAACCATTTATGTCTAATATCACGAAAATATGTTTCTCTTAAGTCTGGAACTAACAAGTCTTCTAATTTGTTTGCGGAAATTGCTAAATATACAGAATCTGTATCGTGACTAAGTAACTGTAAACATTCGTTTCTGAAATAAACTTTTAAAATGTCGTAAATAAACTGAAGAATGATCAATTTTGCGCTGAAGAACAAACAAACCCATAACTAGGGTAATTTGACTTCGTATTCGATGGGAATGGTGTTAATCTTGTAAAGATTTTGATCTAATTCTTCTAAACGACGAAAATTAGGTTTGTTCACCGAGCATTGTTTTTTATTATCGTCGCCAAAAAGTCACCTTGACTTGTTTCTCGTAATTCTGAATAAGCTTACCATAGCAACTATTACTCAAAAGTTTCATCTGCTCAGCTATCAAAATCGAATTTTGGTTAACATCGCCCTAACCTCCGTTTTTCAGTAACAACATCAATAAATTCTTTAAAACAAAACTCTGGTTTAAAAGTGACAATCTCGTAAACTTTGATACACAGATTTTGTTTTATATACCATTTTTATCAGTGGGTTATAATCCACTTGCTTTGTCGAAAGTAACTTAGAATTAACGATTTATTAACCATATTGCTTTTTTAACGCGAGGAATCAATAGCGATTTTTTCATGTATTAGCCGACATCATTCAATTGAATATTGCCGTCTTGAAAACGAAGGTGGAAATTCTGCAAAATAATCTTTTTAGTTCATTTGGAGTGTGATGTCGACTTTACACAATCAAATAATCTATCTTCAGATATCATACATAAGATTGTGTCACTATTGACTAGACTGACACGGTTAGGGTAAACCAACCTATTTTTCGGCCCTTTAAAGGCCGAAAAAGTCATAGCTATATTGGTGTACATATTTAGTGTACTATCTAATATGATTCACCAAAACACGGATGGTATACGCAAGAGCACGTGTATAAGGAATTAATTGGGATTATGTATTTTCACGTGTTTACAATTTTCTCATGCCCCACCGGACAATTTTCGACCTGTCAGCATGATTTTAAGTGACAATTTTTCGGCCCCTCCCTACACGAGAGTCGAGTGTATATGTGCAGGCTAAAGTCAAGAGTCAAATCAACCTAGGAGTAGTAGTCGTGACAAACATCAACAAAAAAATGAATAAAATTGAAATAGATTTGGTACATCAAGACTGTTTTTGTAGACCCTTAATCTTACGGCGAATTTTTAGTGTATATATTTGGCAATTCTTAACTTTCCTCAGTTACCTTCCGAATCCTCGTTGTAAAAATTAAGTGAAAGCAAAATTGCTACAAACATGACGTATAGAACAAGTGTGATACTATTTATGACGCATTCACGTAACAATGACGTAATTTCAGAGAATGAGGTTATAGGCTGTGCAACGGCCGAAAAACTGAAGGGGCGAAATTAGGCTGATTTACCCTCAACTTTGTAGGAGAATCGAAAATATGATCATCGCCCACGATCTGTTTTTTCTGTGTCAGAAAATATCGCGTTTAATCTTTTTCCACCTCACATTCCCACATTTCTATAACTTTATACCCCTTTTCTTTTTAGCTTGCTAATTCTTGTTTTTGTATTTTCTAACAGTTTGTCAAATTTTTGGTTTTTATCGGATCTTGTCGCGATTCGATATTCCACCGCAGTCATGACCATGAAAATAGCATCCGTGAAATTTGTAGATGGTTTGGAGAAGTGGAACAATATCTATCTACAAATAAATTGTCGATCTTTTTTCACTGCCATTAAATTTCTGCTGAATGAAAATGTTTTCGCTATACATTACATAATGAAACCAATTCACTGCTTCAAACCCATATGGAACGACTTTTGGGAGGCGAAAAATTGTCAAAACTAAAATATCTGCAGCAAAGTCCTGTGGGAAAGTATTAGAAAAAGTAGCACCATAACAATTTTGCAGTAATCTAACCCCAATATTCTACAACAAGGTTCATTTTGATTTCTTTTGATGAATGTGTCATCTTTCGAATGAAATCTGTGAAAGATTATTGAAAATCCACCATACAAATTCTGTTTCCATTCATTATAAACACTATTATCGTTCATCATTTCTCATTCTTTCATTTTTATATATTTGAGGCATATTAATCAAGCGGAATAAATTAAAACAATACTTTCAAACTCAATCCTGGCAAAGTTACTGCATGCTTAAACATGTCTATATTAAAGAGTGGTATGAAAATCAAATTGATTCTGAACTGATATATTGGTTTATTTCTTAAACAGGATAACATAAAATCAAATTACATTGAGCTTTCGGCAAACTCTCTTGCCTTTGTCACAAACCGAATGACGTCATAAGTCGTCACTGCTGGCGCGGGGAGTTCCTACGAAGTCCCCCTGGAACACGTTGTTCCATATGGAAGGAAGGGGTGTCTGCCTCCCATCTCTATTAGTGAGGTCTCAGTCTCCGTATCTGGATCGCTTCCTTTGCTCACGCTCAAAAGTACTTGGATTCAACACAAAGGGTTTTTGTATCCTCAATTGTAAATGTCATGACCCTCCTGGCTCTTGAGTGCAAATGGCGCGCCAACAGTGGCTTGACTTACGACGCTATTCGGTTGTGATCAGCGAGAGTTTTAAAGCTCAAATGTAATTTAACTTTTTTTATGTTATCCTGTTTAAAAATAACCAATATATCCATCAGATCCAGGATAAATGAACTTCCATCAAACGATTCTGAATCGCTTTAAGAAACGACTTTACATCGCTAATGTTAAAATCGATAAGGAAATCTCTCATAGTAGATATTCTTTTTGCATCCATAATTGCTGACAAAGTAGGTATTCGTCATCAGAGATATTCTTTTTGCTTTAACCGCTATAAAATTGATCTTTACTCGGCAGTGACGGATAATTGAGTTTCTCTAAACTGTCAAAATTCGTACGGGAAAAAATTGTTTCTTTCTTCAATTTTATATGTTTGCAGATATTTGCTTTTAAACTCATTCTGGGTCCTGTGAAATTGATTCTATCTATAAACTTCAATCGTTTATACAAAATGCTGATAATGGAAGAGCCTCGCTTTTAAAAAAATATTTTATATGATTTAGGTCTTCTTCAGCAGTTCACACATCCGTTATCCATTAAGTTATTAATAAGTCTGAATGATGTTGCAAACTTGATTCGTGTCATCACTCACATTATCACCGTAATTATCACTTTCTCATTAACGTTCATTGTTATGTCGTCAGCTGCACAACCTTCATCCATCAAACTATCAATTGTAGCAATGACTTCATTGACCACACTATCACTGTCATTAACATTCATTGTTATGTTGTCATCTGTACAACCTTCATTCATTAAACTATCAATTGTAGCAATGACTTCACTAAATAGCTCTTATCACATAATTTGTCATATATCTATCCGTTTCATTAAATCAATCACTTATATTACAAAAACGAAATTGATTCACTTTTTATGACACACAGTTTATTTTTTTAAATCTATCTAAAATGCTTACATTCTAAAAAAACAACAAACACAAAGTGGTTATTCCGTCACTGAATTGTGATAATTATAATTTCAGTTTTTAAAAACCGTTTCATAACAAACTCTTTTTCAAATTGTCGTTATCACAAGTTTGATTCTTGAAAGTAAACATGATGATAAAGGCTATACACAACTTATATATTCACAAACTGACAAATTCTCGCTGACGTAAGCTTTGACGAGATGGTTGTATCACTTAAATATATCACTACCGGTGTTATATTGAATAATAATTCTGATATATTAGAATTAACGATTGATGAATGGGAATCATTTTTGCAGTCTTATTAGCAGTTTTAAAACCGAATTTTCAATAAACAGTTTCGGATATATGGTCAATCAACAATAAAATATTTGCAACAATTGAACAAGATAAAAAAATATTTGACTGGTGCTACTTTTGAATTTTTGGAATGAGCCAGGAAAAAGAACTATTTATTTTAACTACGGAAATGATTGATGATCTGAATTCAAAAATTTTGATTGACGAACTTGCTGCAGGAAGATGTGTTATGAAATTGATGTTGAAGGAAAAATTTGAAAAATGAATTATACGATCATTGTGAAGAATGTGTCACTGGAATTGTGAATCGTCTTGGTCACAGTTGTCAAATTTGTCCAGAGAGTTGTTTTGCTAATGCGGTGAAAAACGCGAGACTGCACAGACCAGCTTTTATAACGAAATTTGTTTTGAAACTGGTGTCAGAATGCTGTAAATTTGTGTTGTGCCCAAATTACCGTTTGTTACCAATAACAATAATAATTAACAACAATAATTATGAACCATTACATTGAAAAAATAAGATCGGATATTATTAACGATTATTTTTTTGGAAATTGTAGAAAAATAATTCAAATTGTGATTATTGATACTGAATAAAATCATTTTTTTAAAAATCGAAAATTGATTCCAATTGTCGTGTTAATACTTACATCAAAATCACCACCGCCAGAAGACTGATGAATATTGTACCATATAAAGCTTCCTTTATCAACGACAAACACTACAGATTCAATCTTGATTGATTGTGTTGTCACAAAAGTAGCAGTAACTTATACGAATCAAACTTTGTCGTTTTCTTACATGAAAAGCACTAACACACGACAACACATCTTTCCACACGACTTGAGTAATCTCTGCATAGATGTAAACACCTACACCTACATTCTGACACTCTTTCGGGCAATAAATATCTGACATTCCCACACAAAACAACGAACAAGCTCTAAATAAAAACACGCCATAACTGATTTCAAAAATCCCTCTTTTTTTTCCTACATGATGTGATTAATGTACTTAATTATTCAGTTTCAATATTCGGCTTACGTCACAATATGAAAGCTGAACCAATATTAATTGATAGTCCATCAGCATTACAGTTTATCGTCATTATCTCGAAATTTGAGTTAACGATTAATATATTCTATTCTATTCTAACACTCTTCTGTCTTCAAAATCTGTAATTAGTTAGATTATTTTTATTACAACTAGTCAGCTTTTTAATTTTTCGTCTTAACACGATAATGAAGAAGAAGTGAGTGTAACCGTTATGAAAGAGTATTTTTATTTTCAGATCAGGCTATAATCACAACATACTTTGAGAATTGCTTTCATATCAATTGATCGTAAAAGCGTGAAAGTAATAATGGTTTGAAAATAAATAAATATTAATGCTAAAGTGATGCAGTGATTCGTGTATGTGTAAAATAAGTGTCTACTTCTGCTCAATATTTATATAGATTTTACGACGATTGACTATTTGTCGGTACATTTCCACAAGTTGTGTTTTATTATTTTATTCAATATTTGCGCGAGTGAAGTGTTACTACACAACTTTTTTCTTGGGGTGGCACGCTTCCTCGAAATAATATAATGTCTACTATTTCCATATTTCATACTTACGTATAAACATGATTAGTTATTAGATGCATGAAGATCTGAAAAAAATACAACATTGCTTTCAATCACAAATTCGCATAAACGCAGTTTTATTATAGTTATTCAACTTTCGAAACAATAAGAGCCTCTTCAAGCCTTGACCCAATTAACCTTCTACCTCGACCCGGGGTCACAGGGTCAAGGTGAAGGACGGAGCCAGGGAGCCGAAAGGGGGCGATCTTTGCAGACATTACTACTGATAGGGAATGGTGTGTTTTATTTCTATTTGGACTATGAACATGTGTAATACCACTTTTTCAATGTTTTATTGTACAAGAACTTCATTTCTGATAATATTTTAACATATAAAGGTCATTTTTTATAATATTTTAACATATCAATGTCATTTCAAGGTCAAATCAAATATTTATCTGATGTACTTACTCAAATAGGGACCCAACGAGGACTGTTTTCTATGCAACAGAATATAGAAGGAATTCAGATGTTATACATCTACATGATATATCTGACCCTCCTGTCTAGGCCCCTCTGACCCCCTCCTGTTTAGACGCCTCCCTGACCCTCTTGTTGCTCTGTCCAGGCGCTGCCCCTCCCTGATGACGCCTGCCACCCACTGGAAGCCATCTACTCATCCCTCACGGGCTTCAAACTCTATGACTCCACACACCCTGCACAAGCTTCTGCTTTCACTGCCGAGCTGTCCACCAATACCTGGTTTGTTGACAGTGAGACTATAGTTTACGACTCTGTCTTTATGAACATTGGCAATGACTATGACCGTGATTCTGGCACTTTTACGTGTCGTGAAAATGGACCTTATGTGTTTACTGCCACTGGCCATCTAGTATCTGGTGAGGTTAATTTTTTCGTGAAGAAAAATGGCATATTAGTCATGAGGCTTATCCGTCCTAGAAACTCGTATTCCATCTCCAGAGACACGGGTACAACTTCAGGAACCATTGTCATTGATTGCCAGGTTGGAGATACCATCACAATCACACCAGATTATTTACGTGAACATCTGTCACATGCCTCGTCTCTCACTGGTTACCACCTACTGACTCTGAGAGAGAAGTCATAGCTTTCAGCGCCAAACCATCGGTTGAGAGAGACTATTCTGATGCCCAGCTGATTGAGTTTGATGAAGTGATCACCAACATAGAGGACGATATTTACCTGAGTCAGCTACTTCACATGTCAAGACGAAGAATTATATTTCATATCATTCGGGCGTGCAGGGACAGACTAATCAGAGATCGAACGAAATGAGGCTGATGATGGTGAAAGGTGGAGAGAAGCGTCAGATAAAAGGCTGGTCCACGCACAGCCAGAATGTTTACTGGACCTTACACAACATCAACCTCGACCCAGGTTATTGTCCAGTGTGAGCTGAATGCTGCTTTGTACATCGAGGCTGTTGTAGAAACTGGGACAATGAGTTTTAGAGAATTCGCAACTTATTTCACCGGATTTCGGCTGCCAAGTTTTGCTTAGATACAGTAAAGATGAATTTGTTAGCCTTTGAGAACTAAATGTAAAGAATATTCTAAATTGTATCTACATTGTATCTTTTAGGCCTATTAAAAAGAAATCAAAAGTTTTTCCCTTTCATTTTATTTTTACATACAAATAAAAAATGAACATGATTATATCGAAGAGGAGAGTGAGAATCTCAAATATGTAAATGATTAGAACAATCAACGGAATTTAAAAGGCGAATAAATTCAATTACATGTATTAAATGCATTAATCTGCAGTAAAAAAAATGAAAAACTAAGGAAATGTGTTCGAATACAAATTTCCGTGGATTTTTTAACAAATCGGCAGGCATTATACAGCCTGGCATTATAATCAACATTAATAGACATGTCTTCGTGCAAACTTGATATTTTTAAATTATCCTAAATTGCGTTTAGTCAATTTTTTAGCAACTACTAAAACAACAAAAAATATAAAAAGTGAATTATGTAATCAGTAAATGCTCAAAACCTTGCTGTATATTTGAAATGCTTTTAATTCTCATCCTGTCATGCCTCAAATCTTTTCTCCCCTCTAGATCAAAGGAGGTTTGATACAGACAAAAACTGGTGACCAGTTTTCTATTGATCATTCTTTTTTTCAAACAATTACAACACTGTTTACAAATAAAGTGGCTTAAAAGAATGCACCAATAATTTGCATAAATGCATCATGAAACTGGGTTAAAAGTAGCATAGCTGACTAACCATTTTATACGGGCCGGCAGGCACGGCCTATAATGTAGAGTTCACTTCCGCCAAGTCCCGGAAATGTTTGCAGGTTCGAGCGTTATTATTTCATGATGCCACGCCCACTTCCACCAAAGTAACTATAAGAGAATGTGGCTCACGGACTAGTACCTTTTTGTACAACGTAAACACGGCCGATTTCTTTTCCATCGCATAGGAGTTTTCAAATTCACTCCCACGCAGTTCAGACTTCTTAAAACAGCAACATTGTATTTGCACGTTTCATAGGTCGTGTTCTAAATTTAGAATATCCAGGGTCGCCCATATGTACTATATACGCCAAAAAACCACACAAAAATGTGACCACTGATGATAGTCATAGAGAATGTGCGCACATCTTAAAGACACAAATGCCAAAGCTTTTAAAATGGCAAATATTAATTACGACATAGTTCTAGTGCTGTAATAAGAAATTTGATACTTTCTAAATCTCATTATTAAAACCTGACATTTCCCACACAGGTGATCCCTTTATATAGGCGTAGGAACCATGGGGCCAACATCCCCCCTCCTCCCCCCAATGTCTTATACGAGGGGGGCCAACATATACTTCAGCCCTTGGGCCGTTTTTGGCGGGTTCTGGACCGAGTTTTTTTTTATTTCGGCTTGTGTGCACCAAACCACACCATCGCCATGCTTTTCAGGGCTGTCTGGGGGGGGGGGGATTTTTTACTATTTGCAACATCCTTGGGTCCTTGTTCTGAACTGTGGCCTCGTCTGCTGCATTGGGAAGATGTATGGTGACAAGTGAAACCAAAAGTGCCGCCACTGCCGTCACAATCAGAAGCAATAAAAGCAAGGGACGGAAGCATCTTTTTCAACAGCTCGATGCTCCAATATTAGTGTTGTCTACTTGGAGAAAATAACTCCTTTCTGTCAGTTTCGGGCCCAAAGTGTTATCACTTCTCTGGAGAAGTGGTTTTGACTTTTTCGGCCTGTGTGCTCCAGTTTTGGATTATTGAGTTGTTGATCTGTATCAACGTTTTGGTTTTCTGCTTCGGTTGGAGAACTAACTTGTTGGTCGTTAGGTCCCTCTGCTAAGGTTGGATTGCTGACAATTTTCATAAAGATGTTCCCGTTTTGTGGTGTGTTAGTTCTGAATGGGCCCATTTGCTTGCCTTTTGATCCAGTCCATATGAAAGGTCACAGATCGTAATTGCAGACGATCCCGTAAGCTTTAGGTACAAAATATGCAATGGGGCAATATAAAAAGGCTGCAAATGTTGTTGTTTTTTATTGTTGTTTGTGTCTCTGAAGGGTTAAACTCAAACACGTATTCGCAATGATTAGGCAGCGAATAATGGTAACAATGACAGCCGTTGCACTTAATCTTGCTCACCAACAACGAGGAAAGAAGAGAGAAAATGATACAAGAGACTGTGGAAGATGAAGATGATGAAGCTTCAGAATGCGGCCATGAAGATGTCCAAGTTGATGCTGGTCAGCAGAGACTACCATATACTCAGAAAAGATTTGGGATACGGCCTTGGGTCAGTCATGATCGTCGTCTGCTGTATGGTCATTAATGACCCAACTGAGAATAGGTGACCCAGATATTTACTTTAATTACATGAGGATGACGCCTGCCCTCTTTGAAGAGATTTTGCATAGAACAGAGCCACGAATAACAAAGAAAAACACTGGATGGTGTAAAAGTATTACTACCGGGTTGAAGCTGGCTGTCACCCTCCGTCATCTGGCAGCAGGTCATAAATACCCAACATTGGTATATGATTTCAGGGTTAGTCGTCACACCATCACGGCATTCCTACCACAAATTTGCAGAGCAATCCATGCAGAGTATTCTGACGAAGTGATGCACTTACTACAGAATGAAAATGCGTAGCGAGAAGTGGCTGCAGAATTCTTCGCCACGCTTCGTCTGTCTCGGCCGTGTCCCTTCAACTACAACGCCTCTGACGGCTTGTACGGCTCAGTGACTTTGGCATGCTTGGTCTTCAGACTGTTACGTAATAAATATTAATACATAACAGCCGATCCACCCGAAATGACAATTCAGGCGTCTTTTGGAGGATCTGGAGCTAAGATAGGCAATGTGAAATGGGGGGGTTTAATCAACAAAAAGTTTGCCACTGACAACCAAGTTCACCACATTTTCATAACTGTTTCGACGTGATGTTGACGTAAGCCCAGCCCTAAAAAAGTTTTACATTGTCTCGTGTAATTGTTTACGTTTTGTAAAGAATGATGATTATGAGAGGTTTTCACAGGTCTGTATATGCAATTGTGCGGATGGCATGTATAACGCACGCTAAGATCCTTAGTTGCATGTGATGCAAATATTTGAAATTAATTTCTAAATTAAATTCTAAATAAAATAAATATAGTGTAAATAATCAATAGATAAAATAAAGATTTAACAAAATTAATGTGGAAAACGACAATTAGAGACATGATTAATTAAATTTTGCAATACACTCACGACTTTAATAATTTGATTTATATATTAATTCAATTATCTATGCAGGGTATTTGGCCGCATCCATTCCTGGCAATTAATCACCCTACACCCAGCAAAAAACACGTATATCAGTTTATAGTGCGTGAATCACTCATTCAATGTAAATTGTTTGAGCGTTTGTGTAGTTTGGGGTGGGTGTTAAATATAGGGAGTAAAAGAAGCTTATGTTCATTTGTGTATAAAAGTGTCATGAATGCATTCTGGTACAGCTCTGACGTTGATGCTGTTGATCCTTAAGGCATAGCTAGTGAGCACTCAATGTGCTCCGACAACATCTGCTAAGACCTAATGAAGCTGTAAATAGTAAATGTTGGCATTTTTAAGTGACTAAATAGAAAACAGATCTATCAATTGCTCACTACATGCTATCAACTGTTCACCTACATTATCTACAAGTCACGAGCATCATGGTCATCAGGGGTTAAAAAAGAATCCGAGGACAGGAGCCAAATCAAATGCTAAGACCTTATTTGATAATTTCAGGAATTAATGTTCCTGTAAATGAAAATAAAATAAATATGTAATGCATTTTTGTTAGTTGAAAATTTAAAGATTTAACAAAATTAATGTAAATAGAAAAGAGATTGACATGTTTGGCAGGTTAAAAAACCAATACACTGAGCGACTTTAATAATGGATTTCACATAGCTTATTCATTATCTATGCAAGTCCATTCCTGGCAATTAATCACCCTACACCCAGCATCATGAATGAATCACTCATCAATGTAAAGGTGATTTTTGAGAAAAAAAGCAAGGTGTTACGTTGATGCTGTTATCCAGGCACTCAATGTTCATTTTAAAACAACATCTGCTAAGACCTAATGAAGCTGTAAATAGTAAATGTTGGCATTTTTAAGTGACTAAATAGAAAACAGATCTATCAATTGCTCACTACATGCTATCAACTGTTCACATACATTATCGACAAGTCACGAGCATCATGGTCATCAGGGTTTTTCAAAAAATATGTGTTACAGGAGCTAGGATGCCATTGACGTAATCATAGACATAACAATATTAACATACAAGTTAGCCATTGAACAATCAATCATTTTAGATATTCTCACTATTTTCATTCTATTTAAAAAATCTAAAATTTCTTAAAATCTCTTTAATGGACAAACGAGGGAACAGTCATAATGCTTTTCAGAAACATGTATTAGAATATCATAATGGGGAAGCAAATTCAAAATTTAATATAAATATTGTAAATTCATTTCAGAGACAAATATGACAATGGATTGCTATATATAGAGAAAAGCCAGATGAATAGGAAATTGGACCATCACAAACCAGCAGTTACAAAAGTTTCAATAACTAACTCCATGATGTAAAACGTTTTTATCACACGTGTTTACAATTAAATGTTTATTTAGAAATTGATAAAAATAGAATAATATTTGAAAGCATATTTAAAGTAATTAATGTATGTTACTAAGAGTATTTTGCTGGGATAAAAGGTATTTGTTGTTGTTACAAATTTTTACATAGATAGTAACCAATTTGGTATCCAATTAGTAATCTTATTGTTGATGTATTAATGGGTCATACATGTATGTTGTTTAATTTTGAAAAGGAACCTGTAGTGTTCAAAATCAATAAAAATTACATGTAAAATTGGAATTTTAGGATCATTTTTCAAAGAAAAGCTGGTAAATACATTAAATTACATGAATCATGATCATGGTTATTATTTCTTCAGCTCCCAACTGAGCATGACTCTCTTGATGCAATAGCAAAACGCTGTACACATGTAACAGTTTGCATAAAGTGCATGGTAATTATAATTGAGACGACAAGTAAAAAAAATGATAAAAGTTTACCCCGGAAATTGATGAAACCAATTAATACCCGAAGTTATTGCATTTGTATTTGAATGATTAGCTAAATCATAATCAAAAAGTTATGTGATTACTTCTTATTGCCTTGCATTTAAGGAATAGCAGCATGAGTACACGAAGACAACTATTGAAACACCTGCTGGGAAAATGCTTCAAATAGTTGGAAAACAACCGTATGGATGCCACGCAATTTTGTTGATCCTGAAGCTGATGTTGGTAAATGGCGGACAGCAACGCAATGCTCACTACGACTATTTAGTGCATACATTGAGAATACCTTGTTGGAAACTTTATTATGAAAGCCGAGGCTACCTTCTTGATGATCACTGGTACGAAGACATGGGGGATGAATTTAAGGTTTTGTATGACTCAAGGAGAGACCTGATCCCCAGGATGGAATCGAACGAAAAGTATGTATTTTTTCAACACACATCGGTGTATTGGGCTGTGTTTCAGCACATTTTGGCCAGTCCAGCTTCTTTTAATTTGAACTGCAATACTTCCATGTCAGATGCTCCAAGTGCCAACGAGACCCTGATCAAACCTAGCGTGCCTGTTACTGACTTGATAGGCCCTGTAGCCAAAGATATCAAGAAGGGAAAGTACATCGTAAATTTGGATGATAAACGTGATGCAGATATATTTCAGAAGACCGCACCTGACGAATACATTGCAGGCTTTCAATATCTGGAACATGAAGTTGCCTTGTTAATGAAAAAAATATCTGCAGGCCTACACATAGGCAATGCCATGAATGCGATAAAGGCTGTGTGGTTGCATGTTGCACACATAATGCGAACGTGCAAGCAGCCCACTAAAGTCATTGCTCAAGAGACTGATGACCCACAAAAAATAACGTCAATATGTCTCAATGTATACTATCGTTCATCGTTAGAAGGTAATTTTAAGTTACACATACAGGTGAACAACATATACCAGCTCAATATCACCGTGGTGAGGGCTTACCTGCAATTTCGTCCCCTTAATTGTATCGTATTTATTGATTGCCTTCTAATAGAAGAGTTTACATTACAACGATTTAAGTTGCGAAACGGTAAATAAGAAAATATACGTATTTACGAGCAAAATAGCGCAGGCACGCTAACGATAAGTACATTAATTTGGTTGACATAAAGGATGCGATGCGAAATCTAACGTTACTACGTTAAATATTTTACTTTACTCTTACGGGTCTTTTGTAGCGTTAACTAAAGTATTTACATACTTTGTAACGCGGTTGTATGTCACGCCCCGTTCATTATTGTACCGTACGTAGAAACAATTAATCGTAAATTTGTAATCTCGAATAACCGTCTTTAAAATAAACTCTCTCTCCCCAGGGCTGTCTCTTCCACGCCTGCGCGACGTGCTACGCCGGTCTCGACGATCAGAAGCACCCTCTGACCGAGCTCACGATGGCGAGAGGCAGACATGCGTTACTCAAGCGGTGGTGGATCGACGAGCGTTACGTTAGGGAGCGCGGCTACGATTACGTCTCCGTGAGAGAGTGCGACTGGAATCGGTGAGTAGCTCTCTCTCTCTACGTCTTAAATAAAAAACTTAAGAAGTCTTAAAGACGGTCCGTACGTATTGCCGCCAAAAAAAAAAAAAAAAAAAAAAAGTTTTTTTTGTAAAAAGACGATCGTTCCTAGGGGTGTCTGGAATACGTTATATTTTTTTCGGGACCTTCGTCTACGTCTTTAAAAAAAAAAAATAAAGCTCATTTTTTTTTCCATCCCGCAGACGAGTGACGTCCGACCCCGCGGTCAGAGCCTTCGTCGAGTCCATGGACCCGGAGGCGTACGTCACGCGCCTCGACGTCAGGGACGCGTTTTACGGCGGGCGCGTTGAGACGTTCTCCCTCTATCAGGAGGCCGCCGAGGACGAGGCTATACGGTAAGCATTTTTTTTTTTCGTAACTCTAGAAAACGCGAGCTCCGTCAATTGACCGTCCGGCGTATACCCTCTTTTTTTCTACTTCTCCCCCCGTAAAAAATTGACTCGACTTTATAAGTTAACGCGAAAACGTTTTTCTATCGACGCCCTCTTTTTTTTTTCTGCAGCTACTACGACTTCACCAGCCTCTACCCTCACGTCCAGAAGTCCGGCGTGTACGGGCGCGGGCATCCCGACATTCTGGTGGGGGACCAGATACGTCTGGACAGTCTCGACGACTACGAGGGCGTTATGAAGGCGAAGATCCTGCCTCCGAAACGTCTCGACGTCCCCGTGCTTCCTCTACGCATGAGCTCTGGTAAACTCATGTTCCCGCTATGCCGCTCCTGCTGCGAAAGGACGTCGGAGGAGCCGTGCGACTGTAGCCCGGGAGATCGCTCCTGGATCGGGCACGTATCACACCGGCGAGTTGAAACTTCGCCGTATCCAAGGGCTACGCGTCATACAGAGGGCTTACGAGCTGCACAATTTTCCTCCGGAGGCGTTGCGTATACGACCCCGCCAACCCGGGCGCTGGTCTCTTGCCGCTCTACGTCAACGCCTTCCTCAAAATCAAGCAGGAGAGTAAGCGGGTACCCCAGAGAGGCCGTCACCCCCGCTCAGAAGCGGCGTACATCGGCGACTACTATCGGCGCGAGGGGGTCGAAGCTAGACCCTAAGCGGATCGCCAGCAACCCCGGGCGGCGCTTCCTGGCCAAGCTTTTCTTAAACTCCCTATGGGGGTTTATGGGGATCTTGTGGTCACAAGGCGCAGTACGAGCTGTTGGGGCGGGGCTCCTTCGGCCGCTTCTGTCAGCGCGTGTCGGATCCGTCCGTGGACCTGAAGTTCTTCACCATCCTCTCGGGGACGCCCGTGATGGTGGAGTACGCCAAGAAGAAGCCTCTCCAGGAAGACCCTCCCAATAACAATCTTTACGTGGCGGTCTCGACCACTTCAATGGGAAGACAGAAGCTCTACCACGCCCTCGACGCCGCCGGCCGAGGACTGATCTACTGCGACACGGACTCCGTCGTGTTCAAAGAGCGTCGGGGTCACCCCGTCCTGCAGCTGGGCAACTACCTCGGCGATCTGACGTCGGAGGTGGCCGGCGATCAGGACACGAACTACATCTCCAGCTTCGTATCGGCCGGGGCGAAGAACTACGCTTACGTCACCACCGGCGGCGACGAGGTGGTGAAGGTGAAGGGGTTCACCCTACATCACGCCAACGCGCAGAGGGTGAACTACGGGTCCATCCGGTCTCTCGTTACCGAGAACCTGCGAGACGGGTGCATAGAGACCGTCCACCCCCACTCCATACGCCGCGATCTACGCACTCTGAAAGTGTACTCCAGGGACGAGGTCAAGAGGTACTCAGCGTGTATCACGAAGAGAGTTTTTGACGTCGCGTCGTACGGCTCCAAACCGTACGGGTGGTGACGGTTTTTTGTAAACTAGTGACTGTATATATTTCTAGAAAAAAATAATGTCTCTTTTAAAGATGTGAGACGGTGTTCCGTATATATATTACCGCGAGTTCTTAAAGATTGTACGTATTACTGGGAAATAGAAAAAAGTGAGAAGTTTTTTTTTTTAAAAGATTGTATATATTACTAGGAATAAAAGTGAGATGTTTTTTTTAAAAAGATTGTATATATTACTAGGAATAAAAGTGAGATGTTTTTTAAAAGATGTTTTTATATATATATATATTACTCTGGATAAAAAGTGAGAGGTTTTTAAAGATGTCTTGTATATATTGCTGGGGATGCGTGAAGTTTTTTTAAAGAGGTTCTGTATATAACTACGAATTAAAAGTGTGAAAGATGTTCTGTATATATTACTGTGAGAAGTCTTAACGATGGTGACGTGTTACTCTGGATAAAAAGTGCGAGTTTTGTAAAGATATTCTGTATATATATTACTGGAATGCGTGATGTTTTTTTAAAGAGGTTCTGTATATATTACTGTGAGAAGTCTTTAAAATGTTCTGTATTACTCTGAGTAAAAACCGTGGTGAGTTTTGTAAAGATATTCTGTATATATATATATATATAAATATATATATTTATAAGATATACTGTATTATTACTGGGAATAAAAAGAAAGATATTCTATATATATATATATGTTCTGTATATATTACTGAATAAAAAGTGTGAAGTTTTTTTTTAAAATGTTCTGTATATAAGATGTTTTTAAAAAGATGTTCTGTATATATACTGAAGAAAAAAAGTGTGTTTTTAAAGATGTTCTGTATATATATATAACACTCTGAATAAAAAGTGTGAGTTTTTAAAGATGTTCTGTATATATTACTCTGAATAAAAAAAGTTTAAAGATTGTCTGTTTTATGAGAATAAAAAGATGTTCTGTATATATATTACTCTGAATAAAAAGTGTGTTTTTAAAGATGTTCTGTATATATATTACTCTGAATACCCCCGTGATTTTTTAAAGATGTTCTGTATATATTACTCGGGATAAAAGTGTTTTTTTTTAAAATTGTATGTATGTATTACTGAGAATAAAAAGTGAGAAGTTTTTTAAAAAATGTTTGTTTTTTCTCTAATCATTAGGGGGTTCTTGTGGAATACGTTATATATATAGAGGGATGTCTAGAATATATATAAAGAGAATCCCCCCTTTCTTTTAAGATACTGGAGGTCCCGGTGATTACTAGGAGTACGTCAATGTGCATACATTTTAAGAACGCTAGTAAAATAAACACCGTTTGAAGCAAATATGATATCTTTTCATCAATTGTGTTCAACTATATTGTCCACTATCCGCTACTTAAAGGTATAAATCTATGCTTTTAATACCGACATGCTCTCACACTCAGGTAATAAGCTTCGTTAGAGTCACTTTCGTGACAAGCTGGAAAATGACAATGAAGGTGTGTTTGTTGTAAGCCATAAACTCAGTATGGCATGCTCAAGTTTAAAGGCGACCTGCAATCTATGTATCCTCGTCAAAGAACGAGTGCACCACGTGATGTTATAATGAAATTAAAACTGCTTCTTTAGGTCTAGATTCACTCTCATCACTCTCAGGACAAGCTGGGAAATGACGATGAAGGTGTGTTTGCTGCAAGCCATACTCAGTATGGTATGCTCAAGCTTAAAAGCTATCTGCAAGTTTCTATCCTCGTCAAAGAACGAGTGCACCACGTGATGTTATAAAGACATTCCAACTGTGAAGTGTGTAAAATAAATGCAGAGGAAACACTCTTTAAATATTTGAAAGTATTTTGCTGTCTTGATCTACATCCGGGGACAATTCGTCCTTGCGCCAATACAGGGTATATTTCTTAATCAATTACATCAATGTATATGAGTGCCGTAATGCTACCCTGCTGCAGTTGTTCCGTTCTTACCACTTTGACAGATGTGGTGTGATACTATGATAATCAGCCGGTCAGATAGACTGTAAGCGAATTGTATGCCATCTTTCATTATGTCCGCATACTGTTTCCTATCAGATGTCGTATGTAATGAGAATGAGCTGTATAACGCAAGTAAATGACATGCGTGCGGTCAATGCCTATGGAAACTGACTGAAAACATACAGACCACCTCGCATTGCACGACAGATATTAAAGACGTGCGGAACTCTTTCTTTGCAAAATATAGTTCACCGCATGAGTATAATCTATTCTTTATCAACCATACACTTTGTATTAGTTATACACCCGTGTTATGTCAACCATATATATCATAACAGCATATTGTACAGACATTGTACAGATGATGTTAAAGTTCTATATTTAATCATTTTTAGTGATATGTACTGTAGCCATCTATGGTCAAACTATTCCATTAATGTATACAGCAAACTTGGCATATAATAATATTTTCATAAGTTTAATGTCTATCAGCCGGCGTCAAAGTGTATCCAAGGCTTTTATTGATTATGGTGTTGACTGTTTTATGTTTTGATACGAAAAGAAAATTGTGAGTTTTAGGAAACGAGTTATGTCTAGTAATAATTCATTAATCAAATTGTGTACATCTAGTCTGTCGCATTGTATGCTAGTACGATTAAAAAAAATGGCAATATCTTGCCTTTGCACTCAATGTGATATATGCTATTAATATAACTCATATTTTTACTATGTACATAATGTATATTTATCACCTATTTATATGGACACCATGTGTTATGCAATAAATGTCTTATGTCTTATGTCTTATGTCTTATATCTTTATCTATAGTTAATTAACAGCACACTTTGACGGTTAATTAATTACTGTGACCAGCTCCTGGGAGGGGGGGTCAGACGATGGTTCGATTAAGTTTACAATGGGAATAATGGTAGGCGGGTCGCTGACCATTCCACAGCGCTCGAGCTGAGATGTGATTAATGAGCGGCGGCTGGCGGCGCTAATGACTTTGTCCTATAGCTTGACGTTAATGACTTTGTCTTATAGGGACGGCTCTGGAATGTAATGAGACATTATATTACAGGCCGAGAAGATACACCTAAGGAATTCCATAACTTTGCTAGCAAGCGTATATAAAGAAGATACACTTACAGAATTTGAGAACATTGCTTGCGAGCGTGTATAAGCCTGCCGAGCGTGTATATGGGTTGTATTAGTAGGCCGGGTCTGTGACACTGAGCCTAATGAGGTTAGCGTGCGGAGGAGCGTAACATAGGATATAAACCAGCAGGGGTTGGGGCGTGAGGAGGGGACACACAGTTACAAAGGGATAATATTTTGTGTTCCTGTTTTGCTTAAATTAAAACTTAAGTCCAGTGTTATACGGTTATAAACTAGCATGGGGGAGACTCGGTCGACTTACTCGTCAGGGCGACTGCAGGAGGTACTATACATTTTACAAAGGGACAATATTTTGTGGTCCCCGTTATGCTTAAAAACACATAGGTTCAGTGTTATCATACCATGAGACTACCACGGGAAGCTCTGACCACTTACACACACACATGGCAACTTAAGGAGGCACCACGAATTTGAAAAGCGTGTTGTATTAGTATTTTTCAAAAAATCAAACACATACGTTAAGTAATATAACTGATTGATTGATTGATTGATTGATTGATTGATTCTTTGCATTGTATAGGTCGATGATTTTTTTATAAAGCAATTAGTGAAAAATTTACAACTTTGCCTGTGAAGCATATAACTGATAGCAAAATATCAAAATGACCAAAATCACTATTCAGTTACAAAATTTGTATATTTATCTAGAAACCCTTGCCTCGAACTTTTATATTTTCCCCTTTATCATTTACATGCATTTTAAGTTTTAAAACAACTTATTTTCCGAATTTTCTTTGCAAATCAATACTAAAAAACGTTCATAATTAATCAACGAAATAAAAAAATCAAAATCCCTAGTACGGTTTTCTTTCAGAATACATATATCTTCAAATATATACACGTTTGTGAAAAATTTGATTTCACGGTCAGCAGAGAGAAATATAAAAGAAAAATTGATCCACTATGCAAACTTAGTTTTTTATCTGACACAGTCTTAATTAAGATATGAATGTATTTGTATCACAGAAAGATCATGAATTGAAAAGAAAATCACATCAAATAATTGGGGTCTACGTGGACCCCTATTGTACTGATTAAGGTGTTTTTGGTTAATGTACTGATGGGGGTTAAATCTTCCATCCATGGCCAATTAAATGGTGCGGTGAGTGGTCATGTATTTCCTATATAAAATTGACACAATAAATCAATGATAACACCATGATAAGATTCTTTATTGTATAATACCCAATATTGAATACCACCGATTAGATAAAACAGACAATGAAATAAAAAATGAATATCATTGTGATGCTCCAAAATTTACCATCTTAGAATTACCAAATACATCAGATGTTCATCATGTGTTTAGGGATAATAGTACGTCATTTCCAGCATCTCACAACGACATTACCACATTGTATTACCCTGTGAAGCCCGAGTCTGACAATCAAGACCTGTGGAAACAATGAGTCGTGGCTCTATATTTGTGACGTGTAGGGGATTTTCACCTCAATCAACAGCATTTGGTAGCGTTTGCCTTTGTCTTGTGAAGGAAAATCAAGGGTCTGAGTGTCAAATTAATAGTCATCTAATAGCCCATGATAATCCATCTTGTACCATAGATGATTCTGGTAGTGTTGAACACGTTTGGAAATGTTCAAACCTTTATTGGGAAATTGGAACATAGATTATCTTGGCCTACATCTGATATATATACTGGTTGATATTTTAATCCATATATTGCATAGGTGCATATCATATATTATGTGTATATTATCCATCTATTTTCCTCTGCACAGACATGTTCAGGACCAACAAACTTAATGTTTCAGACGGCAAGTGCACTTGAATATAAAACTTGCTTGGTTTGTGTTCTTAATATTCTTGAATATCAGATTGGGGCTTAAACAATCTATAGTTTACCATATTTGGTTAATAAAAGATTCAGTTGTTCCCAAGAGTATATATATATATATATATATATATATATATATATATATATATATATATATATATATATATATATATATATATATATATATATATATATATATATATATATATATATATATATATATATACTAGTTAGCATTACTAAAAGCAATGTACAGAATTGCAAAGTATGCATAGCGAAGGCACAATGTGAGGAATAGAGTTTAATTGTTATAATACATGTCATGTCTTAAACTCTTTTATTACGTAACAACATTTCTCTATGTAGGCTTTTGAAATAAATAGCTAGGTTTGTAAATAGTTATCATACAATTGTAATTGCAGTAAATATCAATATGGTGAGCTTGTTTTCACCTTCACATTTGCGGGAAATTTTCCATTGCTCTGTTTCTGGCAGCTAACCTGAAATATTAAAATGTAATTCCTTAACACTAAATTATAAACAAAATTTACACAAACCATATCATATAGTCTACTTGCCAGCCCATAAGGCCCTATAGTGATACCGGAAATTGTGACTAAAAAAGATGAATTGGTATCCATACGACCTATAGAGCTAACTTCCACCGTATGCCCAAAAATTTACCTTGGGGAACAATTTTTATAGGCATATTTCAAAATGGCCGCCGTGATATTGACAAATATTGATAAGATTGAAAGTATAGCCCTTAGGCACAAGATATTGGTGTCAAAATGGTACAGATTTTAATGCTAAGAGTTTTTTTTATAAAATTATATTAATACGTTGAGTAGCCATCCTGGATTATTTTCAAAATGGCTACCAAAATACCCGCTATTCATGAAAATTGAGTTATAAAGAAGATAAATCAAAACATCAAATACACATTTATAAATTAGATATTTTCTAACCACTTTGTAACAGAAACTTCACATAAGGATATTGTTTTAATCATTTCATGGTTTTAATGGGAAGAAAACTGGAAGGGCAACTGTAGTTTTTGGTTAAAACTTATAGAATGGCACAGCACATGCTATGCAAGCAGTACCAACTTCCTTCCTTCAAGCAGTACCAACTTCCTTCCTTCAAGCAGTACCAACTTCCTTCCTTCAAGCAGTACCAACTTCCTTCCTTCAAGCAGTACCAACTTCCTTGCCAATGGAAGGTTCCATACAAAGTGTCTCAACTCAAAAAGGTTGATATAGATTCTACAAACTCCACAGAAATTTGAAAGCAAATATATTGAAAATGGATCTTCAAGAAGTACTTACTTCTATACTGCAAGCTTCTATACTGCATCTGCAAGCAAGCATGAACACATTATGTACACTTCAACATCCACATATAATTGACTTGGCAATTTTGTTACCTTATATAATATATTCAACTCACTATCAATTAGCTTATAACAAAGTTGAAATCTCGTGCTATAGCCATCTCCATATGTACCATCGTAGTGAAATCCGACTATGGTTTGCGTCTGGGAGGTGATGGAATCAGATGGGAGCGTGTAACCACAATACCTGCGAAATAGATCTGGACATTTCTTGAGGCCGCCATCAGTAATAGTCATACACGCCAAACTACAATGCTTTGTGTATATATTTTGTTGAGTTGCACATTATTTACAATAATATAATACAATGTCATCTATATACATGGAAGTGCGTTTTAATTTCAAGAATATCTACCGCTTTCCCCTGATGGAGAGGTCGGTGTCATCTTGAGTCTACTCCACCCAGTGGTAGCAAAGACCAGGCGATGTCCGATGACGTAGAAGTTCCCAGTGAAGTAGTATTCTATTCTGTTGTCAGGGTGATTAGCCTGAGAGAGACGGTGGGGGAACACAACACCATAAGACGGTCGTTTTATTGTGGATTTTGTAAAAGGGTGTTTGAAATTACATCTGTCGTTTTTAGAGCTTACATATTTACAGCATGCAGTGTTATAATAACGTAAAAGTAAGACCAATGGTAAAATGATATCATCTTTCCATATACATTAACGCTAGCAAAAATGTCTGCTCGTATTGACTAGTAAAAACTTGTGGAGGACGAGTAGAATGTTTTAGCAACTCATCCTTTTGACGAGTAGCAATTCTGGATCAGTTTGCCATACAAATATAGACCTTTGTGCAAGGAGGACGAGTACATTTTTTGCAGGATGAGTAGATATTTGAGTGATGAGTAGCACACTTTTCCACCTAATCCTGACCCTGAGTTTGACTGAAACACCATTCTGTCCCCCAGGAGTTGCAGCGAGCCCGGTCTGCCAGAACCTGACCTGTCGTCCCTTCCTGCTGGCGCCGATCCAGCTGGTGCCGCGTGCTGCTGCTCAAACAGCTGCTCAAGTACACGGACCCGGTCACCCCGACCAGTACCACATCGAGACCCGGCTTCGCCAGACTCGGCAGCTTCCTCACTAGGTAGGCTGGTGTAGCCTTTCCAAAAAGGCTATGATATTTATAATTTAGTTTAAATATTCATATTTAGTTTCCTTCATATTAAAACAGCCACCCAGAACACAACTCTGTTCACATGCATGTGCATATCTTAGACTGACTCTAATAGACTGATGTTTAAATATCAAGAATACAATGTCGCTAAGCTGAGACATTTATACTGCGGCTGTTTTGGAGTGCTATGATCACAGGTTTCAATAATCTTTTTAAATGTTATTCTTGGCCTTGACAAAGGCTAGGTTCGTTGATGTGAAACCCGAAACCCACACTCGCCGGTTAGAATATTAACGCCGGGTAATCGATCTTATTGCGCAACACACCCCAATAAGCGGGCCTCCCCACCCCTGTTAATGCAGATTAACCGTGTAAAACGATTAACAGTCAAAAAACAATCATTGCAGAGCTAGAAAAGAATGTCCATGTGGCAAAAGGAAAAGCTTTTGTCCCTTTTGGTTTGGCGACATGGGTTTTGTTTGAAAGTTTTTATGTCCATAGTGGGCAATAAAAAAAAAAATGTTTTATAATCTCCGCAAATTTGTCTGAATGTGAGCATTAATTTATAGACGACATTGGTTTTGTTTGAAATTTGTTTTTAAGCAACCTGTCTTCTATAATATGGCTTTTTTACAATATGGTATACATATTATGTTATTATAATCATAAGCATATGTCTGCATTTAGATAACTGAATGTGAGCAAGTTGTATAAGAATATACCTCCCATGTTCATGACTTACGTCCACAAGACTTGTGATTTTCAGGCTGAACGACTCTATAGAAGTGTCCATGGCTCTGGTCACAGCGGAGGACTGCCAAAAAATAAAAACGGTAATATATATATATATGTATATAGGCTTTGATGTTATTTCTTTACATATTTTGATGTACAATAGACGAAATAGTTGCACAGTACCCATGATAATAATCAGGTAAAGCAACATTTTTGGACCAATTAAAGTAAGGTGAAATTTAACATGCAAAACACATCCAATCTCTATTGTTCAATCGTTGTAGAAAGCTAAAAATTGTTTTTTTTTTTTGTGTGTTTGAAAAATAATATTTTCACAAATCATAAATAAAATGGTTGCATAATAATAATAATCCTGCAACAAAACTTCCATCCAAATTAGAGTGCAATTCAGCAAAACACTTCTTCTTAATCAATGTCTCGTGTTTGATCGTTGCAGAAAGCTGCGTATCCCGTCGTTCCGCCAGCCGAACAATGAGTCGGCGAATGCGAGTCAGCTCGACCAATCAAACCTGTCGGTCAGCGCCAGTAGCAACAGTCGCGGTGGAGCCATACGGAGACCCTCGTTCTCTTTCCTCCGAGAAAAACGCATGACGCCAGGTACCATTTGATATACTGAAAATCCTCAACATGTTGAGAGTTTTCAGGGTTTTCCCTGATTTCAGGGATTTCCACGTTGGGTGATATGAAGATAATTAGATAGGCTTTGCACCCAATGTTTTTCTTTTCACAGTATTTCAGGGTTTTTCATCAGTTCCTCTCATGTATGTATACAGTAATAGAAACTTGTAGGATAACAGATACAACTGTATCTTCACTCCACATTTCATGATTATATGTGTTTTGTCATTTTGATCTTTGTGTGTAAAGAGCACTAGTGTACTACTATATCGGAGATCTTTATTTTGTCTCCATTCTTTGGTCAACTTCTTGAGATTTTTTGAGGAAATCGATATCAATTTTGTGAAATTTCAAGTATATTTTAGTGTTAACAGTTTGTGTATTTAAGAAAGATCTAGTACATCTGGTTATGTGTCACAAACAGATCGAAATGACTGAAAGGCTTGGAGTGGTCATTTGCGAAGTCATTTCTTTGTGTTTGTGCAATTTTTAGCACATAAACAAGAGAAATCTTCCTATAATATGTTTATTACTAGTAGGCTGGTCTCGACTGGGCAGCAGCCCGAATAAATTCAGAACGTTATTGATTGATGTGACACGTTTGCGTTGAGCTTTAGTCTATGTCCACCAGGCGGCAGCAGTGTTGGTGGGGGCCTGAGCCAGCTGTCGGAGCTGCCCACCACGCCCCGCAAACTGCCGTGTCCCCCAGCAGCCATCACAGACAGCACAGGTAGGCACAGAATCTGATCACCTTATGCAGTGCCCGATTAAGGTTTGTTTGGGGCCCTGTTTATTTCATGAGTCAACATGGGCCCCTTTTTGACCCCGTGATGCGACATTTTGTCGCAAATCATGACATTTTGTCGATGTATGTGTAAAAATGTTGGCAACATCTGGGGCCCCATAATAATGGTTACTAGGGTTCCTTGTTATTTGAGGCTTTGGGTTTGTTAAACAGATGTCACATAAATTAGGGTCCCTGAAAATATGTATACTTGGGGCTTCTGTTTTGTTGAAGTACAAGGATAAATGTTGA
>CM032661.1:27713163-27734405 GCA_019095985.1 Streblospio benedicti
ATATGAAAGTGATATAGTCGATAATTATTCCACTATACTTATATATTATATTTTGTCACTATACTTTCGCAGATGCTGGTCATACGTTGGCAAAAACTGAGTAGTATGGCAGTATGGGAACAGGCGTCACGTCAACATTGGAGCAGGCTGTGAAAAGTTAGTCATTCATAATACAATCTTACCATATATTTATGAGATACTATATCTCAGTATGGTAACACAGGTGCCACAGGAAATCACTAACGTAAGAATAAAAAATGCATATGTGCAGGACCAGCATATGAGACCCCACCCATATGTACGCTAATGTTATGTTATCAGAGTTGACATATTCTGTGTTGTCCGATTCAAATTCTACCTGTCAAACGGTAATTAATCTTTAGTGTTGTGAAAGATGAAAATGATAGATTTATTTGTTGACCAGCACGATGAACTCATTCAAGGATATATGTGTTGCTTTTGTCTGAACGTAGTAATACATCTGGGAACACGTGGGTTTGTTCGCAACTTCGAGGCTCGCAACAAAACCCAATAAACATGAATATATTTTGCAGATGGCATCTGTGATTCACGAGCTTGGCCATACATTGGGCACGTGGCATGAGCAGTCTCGCCCCGACCGCGACGACTACGTTACCGTTCTCCTTGATAACGTGGTGGCGGGCTACGAGGCAAACTTCGAGATGGAGGGTTCTGCCCTGACGTATAACGTGCCTTACGACATAGGCTCCGTCATGCATTACTCCCCCAAAGTGAGTATAGTTGCTGTTTTCATCGTGTCAAACAGTGTAGGTGACTATAAAATCCAGAATGGCGTATAAACTATGTGTATAAACAACGTACATAATAGATCCTAGTTAGTTTTACATAAAATTGTGTTTTCAGTCTTTCGCTGAAAGCGGCACCTATTCATTGGTGTCCCGAAATCCTGATTATTTTAGCAGCATGGGGCAGCGAGTTACAGGCAGCTTCTTCGATGTGGTGGGCATGAACGCTGCTTATGACTGTGGTGAGTACATTGTGTCTCGATGAGTATATTCATGTATAGGTCTACCATACTGTTCTGTAGTGCAATGCATTGAGGCAAAATCTAAAAGTTATAATTAAACGTTCATCGCCAAATTTCTATCCTGTAAAGAGGTTAAAGGTACGTGGATGAAAAGATTATTCTACATTTTAAAACCCGCCTGTGAAGAGAGTTAGACAGGCAATAAACCGTAATCAAGCAAGTAAGATTGGTTACAATACCACGACTGATTCCTTTCCACTATTGACGGCTGTGTCTCAACCTAGATGTATATTGATACGTATTGACAGGTGCATATAGCGTGCACGCTTACACACAATAATTTTGTAATATGTAATTACAACAATGCTCTAGACCAGAGTGAAATAGGTATTTCCGCAAGTCTGCTCAAGATTTAGTAATTGTTTAAAAAAAGGTCAATGAAGTAAAGGTTCTAGATCCATTAGACATCATCATTCAATTGTTGGTGATTTCAATGTATAAATGCTTTTCATCATTATTTTAATAACTTCAGTGAAATAAAAAAAATGTTTTTTTTTAATGCAGCGGGAAGTTGTTCGCCTCTAAACTGTCAACGTAATGGTATCCCGAACCCTAACTCTTGTACGTCTTGCATATGTCCCGAGGGCTTTGGAGGCCCACTTTGTGAGACATCAGGCCCCATGTATAGCGGTATGTAGATTAGAAATACATGTACATATATACCACAAATTGAAATGTAAAAATAGCAAATAACTGTGTGTTTCGAATTACCATGACAATTTTCCTTGTTAGAACTAAATATATTATCCATTTTGTTACATAAAAAGTATGATATTACACACACTATTATTATATTACTATATATATTCTAAGGTTGTAACCCTAACACGGGTGTGATTACGGTTGACAGTACCACGCAGAACTGTCTCTCCAGCCCCGACTACCCAAACTACCATGTCAACGCTAACGACGAGACGTGTAACTGGATACTGAAGGTAAGCACCTTTGCGTCTACATGTACATGATTCTAATATGAGGATAGCTTGTATTTGCCCCCCCCCACCCAGTCAATATCTCAATATCACAGATTGTAGGAGTTTTCTGTGTTTAACCTTATTCATTTATCATTGCTTCATCTTGTGATATTGAAGTGGGTGGTTACAGCGCCCGTCCAAAACTCACCACGGTCTATAAAGCATATCAACGTATAGTTGATCAGTGTGTATGAAAAATATGAACTAAAGTACTTGAATATCAAGATTGATAGTGGTGTTATAAACTAAACCAATGCCCTCATATATGAATATTCAATGGACAGTTAGATATTAGTAACTCATAGGCAGATCCAGGGGGCGCCCCTCTCTTTCCCCACCAAAATACTTCATTTTCATAGTTTTTTTTTTCATGAAATCCCGTAAGTGCGCCCCCTTTTCCTTACATGCGCCCCCCCCCCTTCCAAAAACCTGGATCTGCCTATGGTAACTTATGGGAACATGAGTTTCATGCTGTTGTAAACACCAAAGAGTATATGAATGCACGTAAAATAATCTGTCAAAGAACAAAATCATTTCCCCCTGAATAGAACTATTTTGTTAGCGTTAATGTATATATGGAAACATGATATCATTTTACCATTGGTCTTACTTTTACGTTATTATAACACTGCATGCTGTAATTATGTAAGCTATAAATAGGACAGATGTAATTTCAAACACCCTTTTACAAAAAATCCACAATAAAACGACCGTCTTATGGTGTTGTGTTCCCCACCGTCTCTCTCAGGCTAATCACCCTGACAACAGAATAGAATACTACTTCACTGGGAACTTCTACGTCATCGGGACATCGTCTGGTCTTTGCTACCACTGGGTGGAGATCAAAGATGACACCGACCTCTCCATCAGGGGAAAGCGGTAGATATTCTTGAAATTAAACTCACTTCCATGTATATAGATGGCATTGCATTATATTATTGTAAATAATGTGCAACTCAACAAAAATATATACACAAAGCATTGTAGTTTGGCGTGTATGACTATTACTGATGGCGGCCTCAAGAAATGTCCAGATCTATTTCGCAGGTATTGTGGTTACACGCTCCCATCTGATTCCATCACCTCCCAGACGCAAACCATAGTCGTTCACTATGATGGTACATATGGAGATGGCTATAGCACGAGATTTCAACTTTGTTATAAGCTAATTGATAGTGAGTTGAATATATTATATAAGGTAACAAAATTGCCAAGTCAATTATATGTGGATGTTGAAGTGTACATAATGTGTTCATGCTTGCTTGCAGATGCAGTATAGAAGCTTGCAGTATAGAAGTAAGTACTTCTTGAAGATCCATTTTCAATATATTTGCTTTCAAATTTCTGTGGAGTTTGTAGAATCTATATCAACCTTTTTTTGAGTTGAGACACTTTGTAGGAACCTTCCATTTGTATGGAACCTTCCAGGAAGGAAGTTGGTACTGCTTGAAGGAAGGAAGTTGGTACTGCTTGAAGGAAGGAAGTTGGTACTGCTTGAAGGAAGGAAGTTGGTACTGCTTGCATAGCATGTGCTGTGCCATTCTATAAGTTTTAACCAAAAACTACAGTTGCCCTTCCAGTTTTCTTCCCATTAAAACCATGAAATGATTAAAACAATATCCTTATGTGAAGTTTCTGTTACAAAGTTGTTAGAAAATATCTAATTTATAAATGTGTATTTGATGTTTTGATTTTTCTTCTTTATAACTCAATTTTCATGAATGGCGGGTATTTTGGTAGCCATTTTGAAAATAATCCAGGATGGCTACTCAATATAACTTTATAAAAAAACTCTTAGCATTAAAATCTGTACCATTTTGACACCAATATCTTGTGCCTAAGGGCTATACTTTCAATGTTATCAATATTTGTCAATATCACGGCGGCCATTTTGAAATATGCCTATAAAAATTGTTCCCCAAGGTAAATTTTTGGGCATACGGTGGAAGTTAGCTCTATAGGTCGTATGGATACCAATTCATCTTTTTTAGTCACAATTTCCGGTATCACTATAGGGCCTTATGGGCTGGCAAGTAGACTATATGATATGGTTTGTGTAAATTTTGTTTATAATTTAGTGTTAAGGAATTACATTTTAATATTTCAGGTTAGCTGCCAGAAACAGAGCAATGGAAAATTTCCCTCAAATGTGAAGGTGAAAACAAGCTCACCATATTGATATTTACTGCAATTACAATTGTATGATAACTATTTACAAACCTAGCTATTTATTTCAAAAGCCTACATAGAGAAATGTTGTTACGTAATAAAAGAGTTTAAGACATGACATGTATTATAACAATTAAACTCTATTCCTCACATTGTGCCTTCACTATGCATACTTTGCAATTCTGTACATTGCTTTTAGTAATGTAATGCTATATATATATATATATATATATATATATATATATATATATATATATATATATATATATATATATATATATATATATATATATATATATATATATATATATATATATATATATATATATATATATATATATATATATATATATTATATAACAACTGAATATTTTATATTAACCAAATATGGTAAACTATAGATTGTTTAAGCCCCAATCTGATATTCAAAGAATATTATATTCAAGAATAACACAAACCAAGCAAGTTTTATATTCAAGTGCACTTGCCGTCTGAAACATTAAGTTTGTTGGTCCTGAACATGTCTGTGCAGAGGAAAATAGATGGATAATATACACATAATATATGATATGCACCTATGCAATATATGGATCAAAATATCAACCAGTATATATATCAGATGTAGGCCAAGATAATCTATGTTCCAATTTCCCAATAAAGGTTTGAACATTTCCAAACGTGTTCAACACTACCAGAATCATCTATGGTACAAGATGGATTATCATGGGCTATTAGATGACTATTAATTTGACACTCAGACCCTTGATTTTCCTTCACAAGACAAAGGCAAACGCTACCAAATGCTGTTGATTGAGGTGAAAATCACCTACACGTCACAAATATAGAGCCACGACTCATTGTTTCCACAGGTCTTGATTGTCAGACTCGGGCTTCACAGGGTAATACAATGTGGTAATGTCGTTGTGAGATGCTGGAAATGACGTACTATTATCCCTAAAACACATGATGAACATCTGATGTACTTGGTAATTCTAAGATGGTAAATTTTGGAGCATCACAATGATATTCATTCTTTATTTCATTGTCTGTTTTATCTAATCGGTGGTATTCAATATTGGGTATTATAAAATAAACAATCTTATCATGGTGTTATTGGTTTATTGTGTCAATTTTATATGGGAAATTCATCACCACTCACCGCACCATTTAATTGGCCCTGGATGGAAGATTTAACCCCCATCAGTACATTAACCAAAACACCTTAATCAGTACAATAGGGGTCCACGTGGACCCCAATTATTTGATGTGATTTTCTTTTCAATTCATGATCTTTCTGTGATACAAATACATTCATATGTTAATTAAGACTGTGTCAGATAAAGATAACAATAAAGAGTTATGTTTTTTATTATATACATATTTTAACAGGTCAAATTATCGAACAACTCTGTGTTCTCTGTACCCATCGTGTCTGGGGTCCATGCAGACCCCAATAAAATGCTAATAATAGTGAATTGTTGAATGTACTGTATTACCTGTAGATTATTACATTGTCATTTGTTTTTTTGTTTATGATTGAAAAGGATTCTTGAGGTTGAAAATCGAAAATATTTTCCAAATTAATAAAATAAATTACAAAAATAAAAATAGGAATGTTGTGTTTAGAAAGTGTGTGATACTATAACAGCAACAAAGATATTTTGATAGAATGAGACACAGTGCTGTGCACCATATAAATAGTTTATCTAGCTGAATTTTTTATTAGGCAAATATTACATTGCATTGTACATTTCCAATATCATACTCTTTTACAATAATTTGCTAAATACTACTTTATTATTCAAATTAAATCTTTTGATAATGTCACTATCACGGAATATGTTTTGTTTTATCCGTAAACCAACATCAGTTTAAATATAACCTTTGTGTTGTGGTTATGGTGCCGGCTCCTCACAGGCGCTGGACTTTCATGGTGGCCACCTTGTAGGAGTAGCCGAAACCTCTCCAGTGATACCACTGTATGCCGTGTTGCCAACACAAGCCGCCGCGAACGAGGTACAGGTAGGGGCCGGTGAGACGAGCGTAGAAGCAGTGGCTGTACCACCAGCCGCCGGTGTTACGGCCTGTTCCATCAGCACAGTTACCAAATGGCCACTGATCATTGTCCTGGTCAATGGTGGTGAACACAATGTTGTTGCACAATGTCATTGAGTCGCCGGCAGTGCCACTGTAGCCGCCGATGCTCAGTCGGTACTTGTCAGAACCTGGACCCACAAGGAATGACAAATACTCCGCGTACGCAGTCTCCCCCTCCCAGTCCATGAGGTCCACTCGCATCTTATATTCGCGGCTGGTCGTGAGATGATGCATCTGCACCAGCCCCATCCAGTGGGAGCCCTGAGGGTCGCCGAACCCGGCCTCATACTCAACCCAGTTCTTGTAGGTGAAGTCCGTGAGGTTGTCCTGACGGTGCAGAATGCGGGTCCATGCACCACCATCAGCCTGCATCTCACAAAAGACACGCTTGGTCTGGCCATTTCCTGCATTGACACCATACACTCCACTGGTCTGATACCCGAGGGCTCTAATGTCCTCACAATCTTCACTGCTACTGCTCTCAATAACATTCTGTGTAGTGCTCTCTAAAATGCTAGGTGATGTATCACTGATTGTGCTGCTTTCAACATTAGTTTTTTGGATCTTGGATTCCAGCTCTGACACTTTGGTTTGTAGTTGGTCTACAGTATTCTTCTGATTCTTCACTTTCTGGTCGAGTTCTTGGATTCTCTCATCAAACTTGCTTTCTTGATCAGAAACTTGTGAGTTCAGGTTTGATAACTTAGCATCATATGAGGTCTTCTGACTATCAAGTTTTGTTTCTAATTCCATTATCATATTTTGCGATCTTTCATTTTTATCCTTCAAAACCAATGCATCTCTTTCCATATTTTCCACCATGGCGATCAGCCTGCGGATTTCTATATTCCTACAATGACCATCACACTGACTGTCCAGTAGCGTGGATTGACTCCACACACTGACCAATCCACTAAACATCAAAATAGCCAACAAACCCATGATTACGTTCACGTTATATGATGTCTTAGTATGGAGTGACTGAATAAAATGGTTTTCAATCTAATATTCATTAACCGTCGAAATAAAAAGTAAAGTTTTAATCAAGTTACCATGGAGACAGCTCATGTTTCACCCAATCCAATATTATCGTTTGAAAAAAGAAATGTTTAATTAAATTAATTTGATTAAACTAAAAGATGAGCACACGATGGAAATATAAGGTATATGACTTCTATTAGGTATGCTAATATGCCATACATAAACAACCAGTGGAACTTTAAGAAGGCTTTCAACTCTGAAACATGGTTTTATTGATTCGCTTCTGGGTGACGGGGATGCTAAGACCTTCAGTGTCAGCGGAAGAGATTTCAGCGAATTCTCAATTGATATGCATACATGTATTGTTAAAATCACTTAAAAAGTAGGATATTACATAGTGAAAGATAATTCATTTTGTCAGTGTTATTTGAAAAAAAAAAAAAATAATGTTGATTTGTCAAAAGAATAAACAAGAAAATCTCATACATTATGAAAAATAATTCTCATGAAGATATTTTAAAATACCGGTAAGTATTACACTTCAATGTTTATTGCCTGCCCCCTTCCTATAGTCAAATGGTTAGTGCCTTACGTGCCATGTATTATCACATCTAATTCCGCTCCAGAGATTCCTTTATGTCCCCACAATAATGGTATGTGCCGGATTGCAAGTTCTATACATGAAAGGTTTATGTATTCTTTGTTTTGAGACTATAAAAACTGCAACGTGTCATGGGTGTAATGTATGTCCCTAAAGGTGATACTATCGGAACATTATGGCACCTACAAACTCATCTTTTCTAAAGCACATAGAGTGTAACACATACAGTACAGCATCTGAAGAAGCCATGTAGCTTTAATATCATGGCGAAACGTCATGTTTTGAAATTTTAGACAGTTGGGAATGGTATATATACATTGGTACATAATTTACAGTTTGATAGTTTATCCTGATATCAGATAATATGTACAAATTGGGTGAATAATGATAACAAAAGGCAGATCAAAAGTATTCAATGAAATAGGTATAAAGATTATGTACAAGAAGATGTCACTATTATTACAGTAAAACCCTGCTATAAGGGACACTGGTGGGAGTGGGGAAAAGTGTCCCCACTACTGAGGTGTCCACCCACAATATCCAGACCTCATGTATTCCTCACTACGTGTTGTGTGAGGAAGAAGTCTCAGCTTTCATAAATGTATAACTATTTATGAAACATTGTTAGTAGCATCATAATTATAGTGAATGGGACAGTGAAAAGTTGTCTCTATTACTGAGGTGTCCCCATGGCAAGGTTTTACTGCACTTATCATCATCTACTTTGTTACTCAGGAGGAATTTATCCACACATTATATTATTGTACCGGCTCCTTACAGGCGCTGTATCTTCATGGTGGCCACCTTGTAGGAATATTCCCACCCTCTCCAGTCCGGTCACCGTATGCTGCGGCTCCATGGCACGCGGCCACCCTCGAGTTAGGGGCTGGTGAGCCAAGCACGGGCACAATTGTTGTACCACCAGCCGCCGGTCCTCCATGCTATTCCTTCAGCACAGTTAACAGACGTGTGCAGATCATTGTCACTGTCTATTGTGGAGAACATCATGTTGTGCCATATTGTCATCGAGTCGCCCGCAGTGCCGCTGTAGCTGCCGATGGTGAGTCTGTATTTGTTTGATTTAGACCCGCACGGAACACCGAATACTCCGCATAACGTGTCTCCCCCTCCCAGTCCTCCAAGTCCACACGGATCTTATATCCCCAGCTGGTGGTGAGTTTGTTCATCAGGCCCAGCCCCATCCAGTGGGAGACCTGGGGGTCGCCGAATCCAGCCTCATACTCAGCCCACTTCTTGTAGGGGAAGTCTGTGAGGTCGTCCTGGCGGTGGAATATGCGGGTCCAAGCCTTGCCATCAGGAAACATCTTGCAGTAGACACGACCTGTCTCCACATTGTTCACTTTCACTTCATTGACCCAACTGTACAGGGAGCCTCGGGCCCGGAGGTCTTCACAGTCGTAGGTCATGCTGCCGTCAACGCTGCTGGTTTGGTTCTTAGATTTCAGTTCAGAGATATCGGCTTGTAATTGTTAGTATCAGTCTGACTTTGAAGTTTACTTTCAAGCTCATTGTTCTTTTCAATAATTTCTATGAGTTTGGATTCTAATTCCTTGATTCTCTTTTCTGACCTTTCATTTGTTTTTTTCCATCATGGCAGCCAACCTTTGGATTTCAAAATTACTTTGCAAGAAGCATTCATTGTCACACTGACTGTCCAGTAGCGTAGATTGAGCCATCATATTGACCACTCCACTCAACATCAAAATCAACAACACACTCATGATTATCTTCACTTCTTGTCGGCTTCTTAGCGTAGTGATTGAATAAACTGGTTTGAGATGTCGTGAGCTTTATAACAATTTCCCACATGGAAGTAGAGTTTATGTCAATCAGGCTCAGCTGAGTCTTTATAGAATGTTCATGTTACACTCATTGGTAATAAAGATATTTACTTCGCAATTAAAGCATTAAAACAGAAAAAAGTCTTATTTGATGTGTAATTCACTCTACATCTATGTGCTTGGCATTGGATTGCAGGTGCTTTCTAAACATGGCTAACGCCACTTATTGATTGTGTTTGTGCATTACGTAACTCGTATCATAACACTCTATCTGTGACATGTGACTCTATCCTGCATTCTGATTGGCTTAGAGCCAAATCAGCCAGTCACATATTTCTCCATAGAGACGGGCAATAGTGCCCTCTAAAAGTGGGTCACACTTTCTGCATCCATTCAAATAAGTAAATCAATATATAATCATATTGGCCATCTGTACACTCATTAAATATATGCCAATGCTAAAGAATTGTGTGTACGCTGGATTTTATGCAAAATTTACTTGCAAATAAAGCATAGATGATTGAGACAAGCAAAAAATGCTTACTGTTTACAACATGAAATAACAGTGTTTTCAAAATTTTCTCAATAAAATTTCCATGTCGTGACTTAAAAAAAGATTCAAGTTCATTTGTTGTGAAATATTGACATCTTTGAGTGTTTGTCGTGTTATAATGAATATGTGTCATGGTTTGGAGGTCACCATGTATGAATGCATGCCTGAATGTGGTTGAATATTGCCCTCGCAAGCTCGGGCAATATTCACCACATTAGGGCATACATTCATACATGGTAACCTCCAAAGCATGACATATTTCTTCAATAGATCTACACTACGTCAATATAGATGAGGGTGCCGATGCCCTTTAAGTGGTTAGTGGGAAAAGGCCTTAAGATTAAGTGGAATGTGGGAAATTGGCAAAAATTAAGTGGTTAGTGGTAATTTGGGCAATTAAGTGGAAAGTGGGAAAATTACCAAAATTAAGTGGGAACAAATTCTAATTTTAGTGGGAAACTATGAAAAAATGCCCGAGTGGGGATCATGCACGTAAATTTATAACAATTTAAAATTCGCGTTATAATATCATGTCATTTTTTGTAAAAGTGAACAAAATGTTCATTAAAAGTACGCATTTTAGTGGAAAATGAAAATATTAAGTGGGATGTGGGAAATGAGCTAAAATTTAAGTGGGAAGTGGGAAATGAGCTAAATTTTAAGTGGTAAGTGGGATCAGGACCCCCCCCCTCCCCCGCCCCCCATCTAGACCCTCTTATATTGTTTTCACAGTCGATAAACACCCAGCCTGAACAACAGCACAGTCAATAAACACGCAACACACATCTAGGAAAATGGTGTTGACTGTCCTGAGATTTCTCAAGGTCCATATATGGGCGCATTATGGCTCCTTTGGTCTCATCATAAAACACATGGGTGATGCTTTTCAGCTATAAAGTAATGTGTATTGCAGTGTACGCTATTTATCAGAGAAAATTAAAAGAACAAAGTGCAATTTTTTAGGGCGTTTATAAAAAAATACATCACTGTAATACAATAAATAAGCATTTTGAATTTTGCAGGAATAGTTTTTTTTGTATTTTACTTGCACACTGAAAGCACCATTATTTTTACATGCCAAATCTACTCCAATCTAATTATGTAAAATAATAGCTTAACCAAGCATTCTCACACTCATATCACACACATATCACACTGACAGCAGCCAAAACTTTACATAAAACATGTAAAAGGACATAAATCAAGTTACATCTCTAGTTGTTGAGTCAAATACGTTACATCTATAATGAGTTAAGATCACATGTCTTTATAGCATATTCATAGGTCAGAAAAACTAATAAGGGCACAATGATAATTATATTTTTTCCAAAATAAGAACTCCATTTTTCTAATTTTTTGCCAAATGACAATTACATTTGTGATTTACTGACAATGGTCTGCTCTTGATCAATGTTGTTAAGAGTAACAAAAGGATTATCTCTTGAAGGAAATGTAAGGCACTTTGACTATAGTGGGCCATAGTAAAACCCATATGACAAGATTTGGCAGTGATACAATAAAAGCTTATCTTGATGACTGTAAATTCTTTGGCATTCACCCTTTTTCATTCACAATACATGGATTAAAATGAGTAATACATATACAGTAGCACCAACATTTGCTTTTCCATAATGAAAAGCAAATGATTTTAATGAACTTTGAAAAAGAGGGTAAAAAACGTACATTACAGTGATCGTTTCAGAGGTGACTTTATAATAACTCTCACCCAGTCAAGTGTATATTTCGAACTAATATACACACGAAATGCTGCATTGCTAATGCTGCACGTCTGTAATGCATCATGTTTCATAAAGTTTTACCAGCATGTTTACAATCATATGGGTTCTCTTGAATATGAGTACATAAATTACACATGTTGTGAAAGGCACTTTTTTCAAAAACATATTGATAGGCTACATACATATGTGGAAAGATTCTACTCCGTAACAGATATAATTCAAATTATATATTAATTAAATGTTATATAATACGTGAAACATCAAATAGTCTTCACTTTTCAGCTGAATGATGCGAAATTACATTATTTGACTAAAGTTTCAAAATACTGTTTTGTTGATAAAGGCTTACAAACTATTTTGAGAGACAATATTTTGATAAACATTCATGACTTTCACTGACGAAACCGAACTAAACAAAATCTCATCAAACTCAAGTCCGTTAAACAAGTACATGATTATTATTTACTTTACTAACTTAAAGTCTAGAGCTTCAGATATATTATATTTTGACAGTTTTTTATGCATACCTTATCCAAAGTTGCAGATGTTTGCAAAAAAGTTGATTTTCAATTGAAAAATTTATAAAGATTATGTAAAATCAATGCTCCATCATTACAACGTAAAAAATCTAGCAAAACAGCACACCACTAAACTGGACTACAAAGTTCTTGCTTCATTTCTCCACAGCTACCTTTTCCATCACTTTTATCGCAATGTACGAATAATTTTTGCTCAAAGTCAACGTTTTGTTCATTTGTGACCGAAGTTTCTACGGGATGTCCATTTTGGACAACACCATCCTCCATGGGGTGTCCATTGTTATTCTCATGTTTGGCACTTTGCTGACTGACATTGAGGTCACTCTTTGTCTGTTGCTGTTGTTGTTGTTGCTGCTGCTGCTGCTGCTGCTGCTGCTGCTGTTGCTGCTGCTGCTGCGGAGAGACTGGATCATCCACGCACCTGCAAATCCCAATCACGTATTACACGGTTGAGTTCAATAATACGCAAATCATAATGTCCTCATTTGACACTATCCAACTAGAGTAAACGACAACTGAACAGATTAAAATCATAATCTCTAAAATTAACACAAAATAAACAGCACAATATATCATGCAGACAACATTGAAATTAGTCTCAATCATGGAAATCACACGTTTGAAAGATAACAACTTGAACCTTAATAGCCCAGGAACATCTCCAGTTATCTTTAAATTAATCAGAGTTCAACATATTGGTGTGTGTTTCAGTTACAAACGTGTCGAGTCATCTTTAGATTCGCGTTGTCCGTGTTTGGAGCGTTACACACCTCTCTGAGAACCCGGCAACCCGGCTGTCAGTGGAGAGGTTGCCCGGCAACACGGCGTCGTCGCCAGGTGGCAGTATCATCACTGCGGTGTCAGCCTCAATCAGCTGGCTGCCCCTGCAACAACAAGACACGGATACGTGCTAGAGGCTAGGCCACAGTCACAGCACTCGCTGACTTGCTGAACCTCCCATTAAGACCACCTCTCAGTCTCTATTGAGACCACCTCTGTAATAAAACAACTTTTCATGCTCTCAAGCCGTCGTCATCAAGCTACCAAAAATTGAAAATGAACCTCCGTATAACGACCACCTCTCTATTGAGACCACCTAACACTGGTCCCCACAAAGGTGGTCCTAGTAGAGAGGTTCTACAGTATTGTAGCCTAGACCACAACATGGGTGCGAAACAGCCACAGCTAATATGGTTGGAAGTTTAGACTACAACCGGGGTGTGAACATTTGGTTACCCTGGTAACACCAACTTAAGCCCAGGCTATAGCAGGGGTGTGAACAGCCACAGCGGATGCTTACTTGCTCAAGTCTAAGGCATAGCCTGAGCCTGAGCATGGGTCTGAACAGCCATAGATAATATGGTTACTTGATGAAGTCTAGGTCACAACCATGGTTAGAGATCATCTTATCTCGTCGCTCCATAACTCCAGCCATTGTTGGGCTCACTCATTTGTCTCCCTGAGGTCAAAGTTTGAGAATGCACTTACATATACAAATGTAGTTTGCATTCATGTGTGTTCTCTTAGCATTGGCAGGCTGCATTTCCATGTTACATTAGCATGTTACCTTGTTTTTATTTTATATGTGCAATAGATGGTTAGTATTGGAGTTAGTTTTTGTATGGGATGTTCCATTCTTTGTTTACATGTGTGAATAATGGCACATACATGTAGATCAGTTACAAACTTGATATGCTGAATTCTTTTTCATTTTCTAAAAATAATTTGAACTATGTACAGTGGCACCAAATGTGATTAAATGGAGTCAGCCGAGAGTAGGAAAAAAACACAGCCAGCCATGCAGACGACATTCAAACAAGAAAATCAAATCTGCGCATATTGTATTGTAGAAATAGGTTGTAATAGGTTCACATCCTTGACGTACCTGTCTTCAGACGGCGGTGTTGACAAAGAAGCGGTGCTGCCGAGGCTAACCGGGGAAGAGGCAGAAGCAGAGCTGTGAGTGTATTTCCTGGAAACATGCAAATTAGCCACATGCAAGGTCAAACATGCAAAAACAGCTACAGGGATCTGCAATGAGCTAATGAAACGTAATTCAAAATATCAATCATGCTTCCTATAATGGAACGAACATATTGATAAAATGTAAGTAGGCCCAATATTAGTTGAATACATGATATTGAATACAGTATTAGTTGAATCTCGAGAGTTGAATGCATGGTTGAATCATCTATGTTATTGATATATAAGATTTATATCTACAAACTATGAACTACAACGAAGCACACATAGCGGATGCCATTTCACATCGAAAAAAAAACACGATCACAAAATCATCATGCAAACAGAAAAGCTAAAAAAACTCCCGTACCTCTTTCGAAAGAAGATATTCTTTAACGAATTCTTAAACGACGAGATCTTCTTCCTGTTCTTCTCTCCGCTTTCGATCATGCTCTCCGCGAGCCGCGAGTCCTTCTTGCGTCGCTTGCCGTCTTTCCTGCGTGAGAAAGCGGTGGTCGTTGTGGTTACATTCAGCGCGGAGATGTCGAGGTTGGTTGTGTCGTGGAGCACCGAGGAATCATTCATCGTCACGGAGCCCGGACTCTGTTCTCCCGTCGTCGTCATGGTGGAGAAACTCGTCTCCCACGGTAACCGTCGACGCGACACGCCCCCGTAAGTGACGTGCTTCCCGGGTTTCACTTTGCCGCTGCTGCTGCTGGATTGTTGGCGTGGGAGTGTGTTGGACGATGACGGCGCATCGTTGGAGTTGGAGGAGGAGGTGGTGGCGAGAACGACGACGGAATGCGGGCGATGGCGCCGCGGTCTGTGTTTGTCGTCTCCTGCTGCCGAGGCGGAGGTGGAGGAGAGACTGTTGGCCAGACACTGGTTGATGCGACGCTGAGACGGGCTCAGGTCACCAGCCGAGGCCGGGGAGAGGATGTCGCCCTGGCTGAGGGCACGCTGAGGGCGGCGGCCCTGCACCGAGGGCGGCGGGTTGAGCACTGGAACAGAGAAGGGCAGGTGTTGTGGGGGGTTTGTTGGTCAAACGCAACTGAGTCAGTTGTGTGATTGTCATAGATTTGAGTATTTTCATAACACTCTGAGTATCAGATGTCCTGAAGAGACCTCTGATACATAACTATTCTCATTAAAAATTCTGACCAATCACAGGCTGTTATTCTATAATCATCACTGGCCGGTGATGAATATAAATGAGGTCAAGTGACCAATCCCAGCTAAGTATCAGATGGGTGTGGTGGGTTCAACCAATCAGGTTGCAGTATTTAAACAGGTCACATAAATTATGTTAATCCACTCTCAGGTGAAACATTTCAGAGGTCAATTTGCTTGACATCTGATACTCAGAGTGACTGGGGCAGGTGTGGATGGGGTTTGTTGGTCAAATGCAACGGAGTCATTTGGTGCAATAGTCATAGATCTGAGTATTTTGATAATGGAAGAATCTTTGATTGTAATAAGCAATATACATGTTGATTATAGACTGGCGAAGGAAAATCTGAGATCGATCGTTATTCGGATCATGTGGTTTTAAACATTTATCAATCAAACATCATAGAAATTTTGACATATGATTTTTTTGTTCAAGGGTTTGGGTCTGAGGCAACTGCATAGTCATAGATTGTATTTGATGATGAAAGAATCTTTCGTTGTAATGATTAATATCTTTTCAAAGGTCGATTCAAAGGACCTATTTCGAAGATCACATCCACTGATGAAGTTGTTTTGTTTTGGTCCCATGTTGATAGAACTGGCAAACGGAAATCTGTGAATGAACTTTATTATGATCATGTGGTTTTAAACATTTATCAGTCAAACATCATGGAAATTTTGACAAAATATAATTCACATGAAATCAACATCAACATAGACATCAAATTTATCTTCAATGTATCATTCTCATTTGTGAAATGTTTTAAACCACATGATTGGAATAACTTTCATTCATAGATTTCTGCTCAGCGGTCTCGGTTTTCTTCAAATTTGTGAATTCTGAATACATTTCTAATTCTCTGATGTTTCAAAGTAAAAAGATACAATTTCCTTGATTTTCTTCAATAAAGTTCTGCAAAAGGTTTATAAAAATTACACCATGTTAGCTTTATTTCAACAATGCACTAAAACATTGAAAAATCATCTTCGGTAATTAGAACAATAAAAAATAGAAGTGAAAAGACAAAATCAGATTGTTATGAAATCATAGCAAAATGTTTTAAAAAAATGGAAACAAGAAAAAAACGATATGAAGCACTGTGTAGGAATGTACTACATACATATTTGTGAGGTGTACTGGTCGGGTACTGCACCATCTGCAGTATCGTCGTCATCATCATCGTCGCCATAGATACCGTAGTCATAGGACGGTATGCGTGGGAGACTTCTGTGATGGCGCGAGGCTGAGAGATGTGGAAGGGGCACTAATCTCAATGAATTGAACTCGTATAGGTGGACTCTTTAAAAAGATTAGGGACCGAGGAAAAGGTGGAGGTGGTCTACTTAAAGTTAAAAAAAAAAATGTAAATCATTCTTAAAACTTCAAGTTCAAGTACATTGGTCGGAACTGTAATGTGTTTAACATTGTACGCTCATATAAATCGAAAAACATCAAACATATAACATTATGGTATCTAGCGAAGAAAAAAGATATGTTTAACCAGCCACCACAAACGACAAAAATAGTAGTAACAAATTTTGATAAACATACTAACAAGTGCATCACTAGTATATGCTACATTTTCAGGGCCACGAATAGGAGAAAAATCATACTTGTCCATAGGACGGGTATCCTCAAAAATATACTCGTCCTGACTAAGATTTACGCGTCCAAATCAACAAACTCTATGTAAATTCAATTGAAACTGATATCTGGGGTGACTGAGAATACTTGTCCATAGGAAAAGTAGCTCAAAATTTTCACCCGTCCTGATAACACAGATACCCGTCTCGGATGATAGGATGGGTACTTATCCGTGGCCCTGAATCATTTCACCATACACCATCAACCCCCATAGTCACCTGTGTCTACAGCACTGCTGCTACTGGAGCGAACCACCGTCTTTTTGCTGGGTGAGGTCGGGTTGGAGGCGATGACCCGTGACGACGGCGGTGTGTCACGCTACAACAGACACGCGTGATTGGTCAGCGGCAAGCAGTATACATGTGTGGGGTGGATCTAATGGAAGGTGGGAGTGGGGGATTAGGGGATATATCACAGGCCTGCACCGGAGATAGCATTGAATTTGTACATTTTCCACAGACTAGAGATGTCAAGAGAGTCATGCAGCTTTGCGGGAAGAACCAGCTTCGAATCATAAAACAGGAATCGAATACTTCATTTTGTATTTGCTGTCAATGATATCAATCATGCTTCTTATAATGGAATGAACATATTGATAAAATGAATGTAAGTAGGTCTCTTGTTAGTTAAATACATAGTTGAATCATCTATGTTATAGATATAAGATTTATATCTACAAACTACGAACTACAAAAACGCACAGATAGCAGATGCCATTTCACAATAAAAAAACACGATCACAAAATCATCATGCAAACAGAAAAGATGTTAAAAAAAGACCCTGCCGCATCTCTTTCGAAAGAAGATATTCTTCAGCGAGGAGAGTTTAAATACAGTCATAATCGGCATTATCACATAATAGCATTGAAAGTAGTCGTCGTCTGACCTAGGAGTATGACCTCTTGACCTCTGCGTGACCCTGACCTGGGAGTCTGACCTCTTGACCTCCTCGTGACCCTGAAATGGGAGTCTGACCTCTTGACCTCCGCATGACCCTGAAATGGGAGTCTGACCTCTTGATCTCTGCGTGACACTGACCTGGGAGTGTGACCTCTTGACCTCCGCGTGACACTCACCTGAGAGTGGGGCCTCCTCTGCCTCTCACAGACGATCACGTGGCTCGAGTCGGCTGCTGACGGTCGCCAGTAGGGAGAGTCTGGAAGGCCAAAAAAACGCAACACGTATAATGCACAATACTATATTGTTTACACGAAGCATTTAGTTCTGACAGTACCTCAATTCAAAATAAGTCATTAATGTGATTGTTAGACGGAGTGCACTTTTTATGGGGCATTGTTAATTGTCTAATTCCTGGAATCGTAGTACATGACTGATACTATTCTGTATAAGTTTAGTTCCTAGAGGAATGAGGAATGGTACGATTTTAATGGTTATCAGCCAGTGATGAAGCAGAATAACCAGTGAAAATAAATTACAAGTCAATAAGTGACAAACAAACAGCCTGCACCTACTGTGCTGAAAGTAGTTCTTGACTGATTACATTCCATATATAAGTACCGTATACGACCATCCAAGTGCCCACCCTCGTGTAACAGCCCTCAATTTTTATTAAATATTCATAAGAATTATGTAGTAACTGCACTCTTGTGTAACAGCCCCCCCCCCCCCAGTTTGAGAAAATTTCAATTTAACGGCCCTGGGTGCTTGGATGGTCGTATACGGTATAAAGTTGTAGAGGAATGTAATAGTTATCAGGAAAGTACACGGCGTCACTGAGCTGAGTGACAAACAAGCCGCCCCCACCCACCTGTGCTGGAGGCGTGAGAGCGGAAGCTCCCGGCCGGCGCTGGCTGCTGCTGCTCGGTGGAGCGCGGGCGCCCGGAGGTGGAGGAGACTCCCGACGCCGGGGTGCGCGGCACGAGGAACCCATCAGTGCCACGCAGCGCAGCAGGGGACGGCGCCTGTGAAACAGATAGCATTTGAAGCAATCTTGAGATAATTGTCTAATGTGGCATCTAGCAGTTGGCCTCACTGTGTTAATGTTAATGTACAACTGTACTGCGGCACTTTAAAAGTTTATAATTTTGATAATTTCTAATAAAATATAATATAATGAAATATGCATAAAGTTTATGATTTTGATAATTTCTAAAAAAAATATAATGTAATCCATCATTTGGATCTATTTGACTCATACCCGGAGGTGATAATAATAGCTAGATAATGTTGAGGTATTTATAGTACCAATAGCCATAAGCTCATTAACTCTATACAATAAAAGAAGATACATAAATAATTACTGTAAAATGCAACCATTAAGATCAACTTATCTTTCTTTCATTTCATTTTTACTTTTTTCTAATTTATTTAGCTATGTTTTTCTGAGGTCCCACATGTATTTCTCATCACGTCCTAGTGTAATCTTCCTATACTAAGATTTACTAGTTTTCTCTTCATGAACATACAGACTGTGCAGAAGTCACAATGGCCTCGTGTATTGTCCTGATAAATGAACTGCAGCTACACCATCACAATGCACCCAACACTCCATGACACTTTTTTTTCCAGGAATTCTAAATAAACATCATGTCATAATCAAAATTTCAGAGATTACTTCTCTTTATTTCTCATGTGTATATAAATTCATAAATTCAATCATCCAGGCATTCAGATTTCTGCAAAATCTTGTACATCTATATGTAGAATGTAGGCATGACTAGAAAAGCACAAGAATTTGAAGGTATCTAGAGCACCTCACACCCATCCCGTATATTTTTTTGTTTAAACCATCGTAGCACAGCTTTGAATGAACCAACATAGCGTTTAAAGTGTCAAAATGAAGCTACTTGTATTTTCGTAAGATAAATACAATTTTAATACTTCATTAAAGTTACATGATCTATGATGCATTTTGTTATGAAATAACGTGTGCACACCCATCCCGTAGGTGGCGATAATATGCGATTTGAACATGTTTCTTTACATTAGATCTTACTAGAAATTTTCTTTTTACACTTTGGCGCCGGAAAACTATCGTGTTCAAAGTAGTAATATTATTTGGTACTTGTTTGGATACTACATATTTTTTCAAAAAAACATACAGAATGGGTGTGACCTACGGGATGGGTGTGCACTGCTCTACATATTCATCACACAATCTAGTAATACTTGTCTAACTTCTCTATTAAAGTTTCCAGTCCAGGCTCATTAGATTTAGATATCACAGAAAAAAGCCATTATCTCTCCCTTCTATTTAGACTCATTAATATTCCTGTGTGAAGTGTAAATTAAACATGTATGTCATATATATGCTTTTGATGTTTTGACATCGTAATTATTATTCTAATTCTATTGAGCAGGCAAAAAGTTGTCTATTTTCTAATCTATTACCAATGTCTTGCATTTTGAGCTACGTCACATGCGTGGACATGACACCATCCCGGGACCGCTTACACGGCCCATTCAAGTTATAAATGTTGTCTCTATATAAAGGTGCTCTCTAAATAGAGATGGTCTACAATGAGATGGTCTAGTATCAGGGATAATTCTTGGTGAAATACAGTGTGTGGTATTTTTGCTACAGTCAACAAACATTTTTGCACGTCAGTATTTCCGAGATCAAAGTCTGGATGTTCTAGCGATATGACTGATACATGCCAGAGCTCACACAATAATCTGTTGGAGGTGCAAGTGGCAATATTTGGACGGTGATTTTAAGAACATTTGAGATGTAGATTTGTAACATTAAGCCAGAAGATATTTTTAATAGCCTCCCAAAAATGGAGAAATTTTTACAATTCAGATTCAGAAGTTCATTTTGTGAGCCAAACATCTTGGTCTCAATCAAATTAGCATCAAAAGAAGGGCAAGGTCACCATCAGATTAGTATTCACTCTCTTTGTACCCACAAGTTCCATTGGTTAATCTTTTCTGATGGTAGCAGCCCTCCTTAGGAGGCATACAGGTGCATAAAGTTTATA
>CM032661.1:27734505-27806077 GCA_019095985.1 Streblospio benedicti
TTGTCCATACGGCACCTTGCAATGTTCAAGTTAATTGTGGGGCACAATATAAAACTAGATCAAAAGTGCTCAGAGAGCACAGCGTTGCTAGAGCAACATTAACCCATGGGCAATAAAGATGTTTGCGTTGCAATCAACGCAGAAAAAACAGTCTTACTTGATGCGTGACTCATCCTACATCTGTGTTATTGGCATTGGATTGCAGGCGCTTTCTAAACATGGCTTAAATAAATATCTATTGCCCATGAGTCAACATTAATATGGTAACGCTGTGCTCTCTGAGCACTTTTATTCCAATATAAACAATATGCCAATTCGATGGTCATGTGTCGAACAGTATTGAAACTATAGTGGAAAAATAGAAAGAAAATAATTATAATGGCCTTCTGAAAGGTAAACTCTAATTGCCAAAGTGCCATTTGAATACAGTTAATGTTCAGTAGGCATGTAAGCATTGTACAAAGTTTGAATGCTTTCTCACAAGCATCAACAAAACTATTGCAGAAAATGTTGAAAATGGACCCAGAATGGCACTATTTAATTTAAACTTTAATTGGCAAAGTGCCCAAAATCGAATCACTTCGCTGTCGCGTCATACCAAATAGTTGTGTAATGTTTGAACGAAATCGGTCGAAGCGTAAAAGCTCTAGCTTGTCCGGAGACAAACATACATACATACATAGTTACAAACGAACGAAAAAACAAGGCTTTCACTTCAGCGGCTGAAGCGACGCAAATATGTCAAACGCTCGTGGCTAAATAATGGTAGACAATTTTCTAGTGTTATGGTATTTTTATGGTATTTCAAACGACAAAAGGATGATGGTATTTTTATGATATTTCAAACGACAAAAGGATGGAGAATATATATATATTTTCAAATGTTGGCAGCGTTCCATCTTTTTTGAGTAAATATTGTACGAAAAATCACAAAAATATGATGACAATATTTTGCTGTATATTTATTATCAAAATCACAATGCCCCACTAATATACACTGCCTTCTCAAGTACAATTAAAAATGCAATGACGTTACATAATTATATCAATCATTATCTAAACAGTTGCACACTGCTTCCTAGTACCTGCACGTTAAATACATGTAGGTACATGTGAGGCCAGTGAAAGCTAATGTTAATAAGCAGCTGAATAGATCATTAACACATGAGTATTTGAAATAAGTGTGATGTTTTCTCGCTGTTGTTGTAGCGTTTAATAACTATATGCGATCATTTTCTTACAAATACGTAAAGCATACAGAATCATCGGCGTCTCTGGAAGTTTGAACTCCTGCCAACCAGACGATAACACATTCCCAGTTTCATTGTCACAACCAAGTGAAAATACTTATTTGATTAACGACATTTGAATGACATAGATTACAGGCCCATAGCCACCTATTGGTGTGATTCACATTGGTTTTGTGGCGAAAACGACAATATGAAACCTTTTTAATTAACATAGTTTGTTTGCCGATACTCTGCAGCCATCAACTTGCTAATGATTATAGCAGACCTTTTGTTAGAACTATCTAAGAAACCAGATACTGGCATCAGCTTATGGGTTGTAGATTAAGTTCAACTCAATTACAATTCCATTATGTGAATGCAGGACAGAACATATCGTCATCGTCCTCTCCCAGCGTCAGTGATTCCTGCTCTTCTCTATCTTTCGCGCAGTAGTCCTTGTCTTCACCGGGGGGTGGGGGTACTTTCCCACACGTTTCCAGGAAGAGGAGTCGCTGCTGTCGCTTCCACTCCCGGATCTGCTTCCTGAAGGGTAACCGTCACTAATTATCGATGAATTCTTATCACGACTTTGTGTTTGGCAGTGGTAGATCCAGGATTTCTGGGATGGGGAATTACTCGATCGAACATGCAACAGCAGAATGAGGCTTTACAAAAATAGCTTTTTTTCTGTTTCTTTTGGCGTTGGTAATGGGACGGGGTGGGGTGTTTGTGTATGTGTGTGTGTGGTGGTGGTGGTGTGTGTGTGTGTGTGGGGGGGGGTGTTGGGTGGGAGTGGGGGTGGGGGTGGGGGGGGGATTGGGATGTGGGTTGGTTTGAGGTTTGAGGGCCCCAGGCAACATGGATCTGCCATGAATCAAAGCAAATGTATTTACCATGTATTTACTATGGACATCGATAATTTCAACCCATTTGGATAATATCGAGACAAAAAAGGCAATGGGATACAGCTAAATAGTAATAATTCTAAGACGAAATACATGTAGTTTGTTTTGAAACGTTAGCCCATAGGAAGTGCAGCCACTAATAGGCCTGATACAAACGTAGACGCCAATATGCGTTTCACGATCAGCAGTACTGCACATATTATTTGATATATTGAAATATCTATCATATATAAAATCATAAATTATTATGAAGTACCGTCTGACGGAAGCATAGCAGCGAATGCCAAAGTAGGCACACAGCGGGAAGAGGACCACCATGCAGACGACAAACGCCCACCACGGGAAGAGGTTCTCTGCAAACACAAAGGCGTATGGCAGCGAGTTACACATTCAATCCTTTGCTTCTTTAGCAAAAAAAGAAGAAAAAAGAAAAAAAAGAAAAAAGAAAGTCCAAATAAAAGCCAATCGTTTTGCTTACATATTTGTTTTTGGATTATCATTTAGATAAGACTCATAGCATTAAATTGCAGAATTATTAGATCCGAGGACAGAGAAGTAAAAAAAGCAATAGCAAAAACAGACTTATCAGCTACTAATATTATACACAGTAGACCTACATTTGCTGACATAACAATAGGGCGAATTGCATTTTCTATCATGGTGCTCACAACAAGTTAACGGCATGGCCGTAGCATCTACTTAATATAAGTGATGTAAAAAGGCTGAAACGGTGTCCCGTTGGGAGGGGGAGGCGAGGGAGGAGGAGACATATGAGAATTGTGATGTCCTCTGGGAAAACATCTAAATGTAGAGTGACAATGCGTCTAGTGTGGCCAAATCATTTCATTGACTGACCTGCCTGGACGCAAATGGGGGGTTTGGATGACCATGTCCCATCAACCATACACAGTATGACTCTCTCGCCGGAAAGAATGAAGCCTTCATAGCACCCATACTCCACCTATTGGGTAGAACCACATCTATCTTAATAGTATATTACTTCGTTTCAACATTAATGGCTAACATGCATGATCTTTTTTAACTTGGTGTTAATCTTAGTTAATGTTAAATTAGTTTATTTTTACAGTTTCATGCAAAAAGTATGATAGTACAACAAAAATTCACAAGTAGCGAGGTCTGCAGATTATTGACTAATTGACTAGTACATGAAAGGTGTGTGTGTGTGTTTTTTTTTTTTTTTTTTTTTTTTGGGGGTGTAAGTTTTTGGCATCTTCGCTATCGATCTGGTGTAAGACACCCATGATATCTCTTAGGAGAGCACCTCACCCCCCTTTTTAGAAAACCTGGATCTGCCAGTGAAGCATTGCGTTAATTAACATTAGAACGCTAGCTCTATAGTTAACGGAGGATGGCACTGGTTTAAAGGGACTCAAGTCCAAATGCATTAGAACAGGTATGAAATACCCAGTGGTTTACCTTAGTATTTACTAGGTTAATAATAAAAATCTGAAAGATATCTTTTCATGTTTAATATGAAGTTGAAATTATCTATCAAGTATCTAGTTAAATTAGAAAATAACACTATATATATGGACAGTCGTTATCTATTAGTATATGTATACTACTAATGTGAGCCCTATTAATAATATACACATCTTGTATAATTTATGAACATCTTTCATAATTATCCATTACATAAAATTATACAAACGTATATATAACGCCAAATGACTCACCCCAAAATATATTTAAAGAATTAAAATATCACACTGTATTAGTAATATGTAAAGTCAAACCAATAAATGATCAGCTAATTAATGAAATTTGGTCAATAATGCATAAGGCTTGATTAGGAGAAATTAATTACGTAAATTAGAAATAGTACATATTTCATTCCATCATCTAATATTCTAGCAAATAGTAAACCAAGTAAGATTATGGTAATAGACAGCGCACGTAGGACATCAAAAAGACTATACGCCACGACACCATCAAATATGGATATGCTCATAATTTTTACGAGTTTGCTACGGGGTGGGAACTTTTCATATGTAACTAAGAGTTCACACATACATGTACAATGTTTATTGTAGCAAAACAACTAAAAATAACTAAACGCAAATTTTTAATTAGTTTAATTAACCACATTTCCCTATTACATTATTTTATGCGATGGTGTTAACTTATAAATAGCGCCTTTACAAATATAGACTTGTCACTTACCTGCTGAGAAGAAAGAGTGTAGTAACTTTCATCTACAAGGAATGCGTTCAGTGGAATGGGCGGCTCACCGCACGACACGGCTCCTGGACAAGGAGGTACGTATCAATATCTTACAAATAAAGACAAGAAAATATATTGAACTCATATTTTACTAATTATCTAATTTATCAATGGGTCCAGCATCATGGGAGGGGTGTGTGTGATACATGTATGTATACTACTATGATTTACGAACACTATACCATACAGATTAGCACTATAATATAGAAGGGTAACTAACATGCATAAAGATCTTGAGCATCAGAGTATCAGTTTTAGGCTTGATTTATGCTCTGGTTTATACTTTATCTCTCCACAATATCAAAATATGCTGATATATTCTCGTGCAGTTACAATTTAAACATTTTCACCAGTATTATATATCTTCATTCGTCAGTAAATTAATTGGGAAGTTGTTTTTGATTGGCTGGATTAAGATCTGATTTTATTGGTCAGTTAAGATGAGATAAATTCATCAAGACTACGGCAGCCTCCGTTTCGCCTTTGCAAAGGTGACTGCTCATCTGCTAATACGCTACTTGTATTGTTTGTAACATCATATCACAGTCATAATATAAATCAAATCAAATCAAATATAAACATGCATATTCAAACCTAACGTCTCGTATTGTTTATTATATCATATCATAGTAAAAAAATAAATCCAAATTGAATCAAGTAAAAAATCATCCATGATGCAAACCTAACTAAATCCAGCCAATCAAAAACAGCTTCATGATTGATTTACTGAGAAATGAAGCTATGGCTTATTGGTGAAAAAATCAAATTGTGATTCAAATCGTGAATTGTTCGAAATTTATGCACGCAAAACCACGGTGCAAATGTTTAATGCAACATTATTTGCAAATGCAAGTAGTAGGACGAACACAAGGTCCATGCACACAGCGTCCGTTTGACACAAGATACACTATATAACGAAATGTTAAACTGTGGATACATTCTCTCTATTACTGGTTGTATTGCTATCAAACTCAAAGAAAGCTTATGCTATAAAATATTACTGGCTGATCCAGCATTTATACAGTCATCGCAAAAGCATAAACGAATACGATGCTTTCCACAAAAGCAAGATAAATGCAACCTTATCATTAGTTCTTTGATCATTAAACAGTCATCTCTCAAAAGCACAATGGCATTTTATTACATGCATCTTCATGGATGCAAGGTTGCTGACTATATAACGAAATGTTAAGGTGTGGATACGTTCTTTATATTACTCGCAGAACGCATATACTATAAAAATAATACTGGCTGATCCAGTCTTGATACAGTCATCGCAAAATCATACATGTGTACGATGCAATCCACAAAAGCAGGATAAATGCAACCTTATCATTAGTTCTTTTATCATAAAACAGTCATCTCTCAACGACACAATGGCATTTTATTACATGTATCTTCATGGATGTTGCCATAGTGATGGATCATATTCAATTCCAAAAGCTATTCGGCAACTGCTATTTTAATAATTACACGGACTCGTAAGAGCAACAAGACATAAAAATGTGCAAATAATATGATCTCATGCGAATGATTCATGTGCACGAACGTTTGCGAGGGTGCTAATTTATGGCATATGTCTCGAATATGTAAGTTGAGAGGTGCAACATGTGAAGAGTCCAGCAAAAGACTTACCTTTCCCAACGGTGGCTAATGGAGTTGATGCCATAATTCCGTCTCCGCCTGATTCATAACTGAAAAGAGAGGATTATCTGAACATGAAGATGGACACGCATTTAATGCATCCCATAATATAGATAAGTGATTGATGATCTATTTTTCTTTTTCATGAGCTTCTAAAGACATTCGAATTTTCTAGAAACAAGTTTTTGGTTGGCTTCACAAGTACAAGAAAGGTTGGGTGTAAACTATTACCATGTTCCGATGAATTTTAAACTAGTCCTTCTTGCCTTTTCTCATCACTTTTGGATTATATCAGATTAGGTTCCAACAAAAAAATTGAAACGATGTAAAGAAATCGTAGATATGAAAATTATCTCGTTACTAATACATCTTTTCAGAACATTTAATACTATAAAGAGCGTTTCTGTTGAGCCAAAACTTATTGAAACTACGTTTCAATTGCTTAGAGTAATTTGATCTAAAACGGTTATTCGAATATTAGAATTTCAACATGTGACTACTTTTGTAATCTTGCGTGTATTTACTATACCAAGACGACACTGTAAGAGTTATGTGGTTAGATTTTCTGTAAAGGCTTGCCCTATCCAAGTGCACTGACGCCAAATGAGTCTGCCGCTAACGACGGCTGTCCCACGTGGAAATGTTTGCCGGCTAAACATGCGCACACGCGCAGATTGAATGAGCTCACATCTAACTCAATTCATTATGATGTCGGGGCCCATTTGAAAGGATTCTTTCAACTTGGAGTGTTTTAGATCGGTATTCCATTCCACTGTAAAGCTGGGAGGATAACGCAGATATACATGAATGTACGTAGGATTAGAGTTGAGGTTTTCTTCTTCGTCTTCTTTTTCTCCTTTTCTCCTTTTCTCCTTTTTCTCCCTTTTCTCTCTTTTCTCCCTTGTCTCCTTTTTCTCCTTCTTCTCCTTCTCCTTATTCTCTTTCTTCTTCTCTTTCTTCTTTTTCTTCTATTTCTTCTTTTTTCTTATTTTTCTTCTTTTTCTTCTTTTCTTCTTCTTCTTACATAAGAAATATACATATGAAATATACATTCATACGACGAAAATAGTCATAGAATACAAAATCAAGTTAGCCCCCAAATAGCAATATCTTCTCTGAGGATAGAAAGGATAAATACCTTTCAAGGTTACGCTGGCCGAATCGGCCTTATAAGAGGTGATTATAAAACTGGAGAGTTCGTAAGCACCAAGGGCTGGGGGTATAGAATACAGCAAACATATTCTCATTTGTGACGTGCAGTGAGCTGTCAATGTCTGTCGATAAGCGCTACAATTGAATTCTCAGCTCATTAATTCTATCCACCACCTTGCATGCAGTTTGTAAATAAGAGTAACTGTTGTTTCAATTTGTGTTTTAAAAAATCACACCCAGTGCACGATTCTGTTTAAGCAACAGGAAAAATTATTTTAGGCTTTTACAAAAATGTAATTTTCTCTCTTATTATTGCTTAGGTGCATTATTCTTAAACCACGCGGTCGTTCTTATGTATGGAACTAGGATCAATGTCCCAGCAGCAGTCAATTGGCGGGTTAAGTTTACATTACCATAAAGACTATAGCGGACTTTGTTTAGTCTTTGACCGGGCATGCTTATCTGCTGCTCACATTCTACTCGTATTGTACACCACGTCACAGTAATAAAATACACGAAATCAATTTAACTAAAAACCATTTATAATGCAAGCCCAACTACATCCAACCAATGAAAAACAACTTCCTGATTGATTTATTGAGAAATTAAGCTATGGAATATTGGTGAAAATATTTACAATATTGTTGCACAGGACCGTGACAGCTTATTTCAATAATATGAAGTGATAAAAGTATTTTGCTAGAACTTAAATCAAGCCTAATGCTTGCCGAACTTCTGCGGCCACTACCAGTGGTGGTCTGACTGTAAGGAGGCATTGCGGAGACCTTACAGTAATCATCGTATTATCACAGAGGATTTAGCCGTACGTTGCTGGCAGAGATACAGTGCTGGCGCAGTGCGTTCTCTGTACCATGAGCGTACAAATGCCTTACTTTTAAATCACACGGTGCGTTGAGGGTAAGTTATACGCGAGTACAACGCATGTTCGATGCATGTTGATCTCATGGCCACTTCAATAAAAGCATTACCAGTGCCGACGCACTCATAATGCACGGAGCCCGTGCTGATGTGCCCACAACTTTACTTTTATCAATCCATGTGGAAAACATCGTAGACACCGCAGACCTCAATACGCCTTGTGTTGTGGCGAACACGCCCGCAAGGTCAAATTATTCTATTTGCCCCTGGCTTTAAATTGATGTCCTGCTTCCCTGTTTATTGGTGTTAGTTATCCTTCTATGTTAGTGTCAGTTATCCTTCTATATAATAGTAGCAATGTAGATTGTATAGTGATTGTAAATCATAGCAGTATGTATAGTCTTACCCCTTCCTCTAATGCAGGGGCCATAGCAACCACATGTATTTACATGAGAACCAAGCGTCTTTCTATGAAGAAAAAGAGCGGGGTAAATGGCATAAACCCAAATTCAATTTTCTCACTGTGTCCATTGGAGTGACGTAGGAAGGTCATCATAGCATTTCAAAGCTGATTGCATAAACTCATGTCACCATATATTGTGAGAGGATTAATCTGGCTGGAGCTATGTTTATCTCGCCTTTGTTGAAAAATACAAAAAAAGGTATGCACTGCTTTTCACAGTCCACAGCTGCAAATGTGAACAAATAGAATGCTTTATGCAAAGTAAAGCATACACAATTCTGTAAAACATTCACTTAAAAAGTTGAAAGGCTTTTAGGTTAATTGACCATTGGCACTTCCGTGGATAGATATTTTTGTATGGGTATTCGACGCAGACACCATATATATTCCACTGCATGCAAAAAGAGCATACACCACTCAATTTACATCATTCTAATCCGTAACAATTACTTTCTAACTGTCCGAACTCAACACGCACTCCACATGTATTACTTACAAAGAGGATTAAAAATGCAATGCACACATGTAACACATACCTCGTAGGTCCAGATTCAAAATGCAGCCTGTTACGTATCACAGAGATAACGTTCATTAATGTCACCACGGTAAATGTCCCATATGAAAGTAGTTCATATTATTAAACATGCTCCATCGCAGCTAATTTACCAAGTTCCATCACAAACTAATGCCAGTTGTATACAAGAACTTTCATCCCAGCTCATCATTTATTTATAACGATAATACCTATACATTGCGTGATTACATGATAAATGGTAATTGTACGTGCACATTGATTCATCCTATCTTTTTCATTGTACAGCCAACATGTATTATCATTCCTCTAATTAACCGAGTACTCAATAATGCAGTGGGTGAATTAATGCAGTCAAAACATTTTTAGTATTATGTTCCCATTGCGTTGCTAATAACTATGATCAACTGTCCAATCACAATCCTGAAAACTTTAAAGGGTATTCTGTCCAAAGCATACTGTTTATACTTCATATGTGCCTGTATTCCGGACATATGTAATAATCATGGATGTCATTCCAATGTGACTGACTTCATCACATCCTAATCACATTCCTAATACCAAAACTAGTTCATTAGATCAATTTTCTGGGCGGTTTTGATAGTTCTCCTCATCTTGCAAAATTAATGTTTTCGAATGTCAAAATGTCAATTATGTTTAACAAACCATATGGACTATGCACGAAGACATTGCTTCTAAGAGCACTCTTGGTCACACCTTATTTGTCATCTGTAAAGCACATGCCTATCATATCCGTATAAAATGTTCACAAGTACTGCTGCTGAGCATTATCTCCATGCTCACCTCATTCTCAGTCTACTCATTATACTGTACAACGCGTTCTGGACATTACAGTGGCTTTTAAGGGTTGTGAAGAAGAAAACATACTCTTGTGGGCCATGTATTTACCACTTAGGAGTTGTAACATTGGGCAAATGCAATAACGCAAAATTGGCAATGAAATAGTTAAAATAGTAATATTCTTTACTGACTTTAGTAGTATGAATTTTCTGCTGTTGTGGAAAATCGCATGCCGGCTTAAACTAACAGAGACCATTAGTTACTTCTCATACCACAGAGAAGATTTAGTTACGGTAACGGTTGCCAAATAAAAATATTTAATCTTTGTAACTTACACGATCTCTCACTGTTAGGGGATTTTGTGATTGTTTGTTTGTTTGTTTGTTTGATTGATTGATTGATTGATTGAGTGAGTGAATGATTGATTGATTGATGGATTGAGAGAAAATTTTATTGATCATACTATATAAAACGTGCCTTGTAACATATTGTAATAGACAAAATAAGATTTTAATAAATAATAAAATCAAATAATCTATGCCAAATACATTTCCTATTTCCCACCAGCATTAAGGTGTGCAATGAAAGAAAACAATTGAGTAAATGAGGCATACTTATTGAGGCATTAAATATGTATGCCAAAATGGTTGAGACACCTAGAGGCTCCATACATCGATCTTTATTACCAGACCATTACTGCAATTGTTTACAATTCACTCTTACTGTTGACGTACACATTTTACTGACCATTATCCATAAATGGAATTAGGCTCGCGTACAAAGTAATTGTCGTTGGGCCCGTAGTAATATTATATAAATCAATGGGATTTATAAACATTGCAAACGGATTGTTTAACCACCATAAATAAATTTCATATTCATATTTAAGCTTACCGATCTAAAGTTTTTATGAATGAACATAATATATTTAATGTAGATGATAATGTGTCTCATCATGTTCACAAATGTGGTGACAAGTTACGCATAAGCATCGCAATCAATTAATTGAAAAAGAGCCCAAAATACATAATTAGATAGAATAAATAGACATTCACAAACACACAATTAACACACGTGCACACACATATTTTAGCCGGTGTTGGTAAGGCCCCCATTTCACACGGCCTATCCTAGCTCCAGATCCTCCAAAACACGCCCGATCTGTCATTTCGGGGTGGATCGGCGGATTTGTGTCAATATTTATTACGTAACTGTCTGAAGACGAAGCTTGTCATAGTCACCGAGCCGTACAAGCCGTCAGAGACGTTGTAGGTGACGGGAAAGGGCCGAGACAGACGAAGCATTCTGAAGAGGTGTGATGTTCGGCTGCCAGAAATAGCGGCTTCGCGGCCATTAAACCGTGAAATACCATCATATCAGCATTGGTCTTTCAACACGCGTTTCTCTTCAAAACAGCAGCTTGACGGACCAAGAGCCGTACCCATAATCTAGTATCAGTATTTGGTCGTCTCTGCTGGTGAGCATCAACTTGAACATCTTCAAGGCCGCCTTCTGAAGCTTCATCATCTTCATCTTCTACAGTCTCTTGTATTATTCTCTCTTCTCTCTTCCTTCTCATGTTCTGGTGTTGTTGTTGAGCTACAACACGATTAAGTGCAACGGCTGTCATTGTTTCAATTATTCGTTGCCTAACCAGAGTAAATACGTCTTTGAGTTCAACCCTTCAAAGACAATAACCAATGACCCCCCTGTGAACTTTCTAATGGACTGGAGGACAAGGCAAGCTAATGGGACCATTCAGAACTAGTACACCATAAAACGGGAACATCTTTGTGGAAATGCTCAGCAAATCCACCGTTAGCAGAGAGACCTAACGATGAACAAGTTAGTCTTCCAGACGAACCAGAAAACCAAAACGTTGATCTAGATCAACATCTCAATAATCCTATAACGGGAGCCCACAGGCCGACAAAAGTGAAAATCACTTCTCCAGAGAAGTGATAACACCTTTTGGACGTACAGAACCCGGCAGAAATGTGTCATTTTCCTCAGGTGGACACCATTTGTATTGGAGCATCGTGCTGTTAAAAAAAGATGCTTCCGTGTTATGCTTCCGTTGCTTCAGATTGTAATGGTAGCAGCGGCACCTACTGCTTCATCAGTCACAATACATCTTCTCAAAGCAGCAGCCGAGGCCACAGTTAAGCAAAGAGACCTTACGATGTTGCAAATGCTAGAGAAACCCCCCAGTAGCCCCGAAAAGCTTGTCGGTGGAGCACACAAACCGAAAAAAGAAAAGTCAGCCCAGAACCGAGCAAAAGTGGGCCATTCCCTGCCGAACCAACCAAATCACTCCACATTTGAAGCCAGACCACGCACAATCCACCCAGAAATGACAAATCGGTGTCTTTTGGAGGATCTGGCACTAGGATCGGCCATGTGAAATGGGGGTCTAAGTGGTTTTCAAAAGCGCATAGATATCAACCAGCAATAACCTTTCACCATAAAGTTCAAAATATTATAATTGCGCCGCTACAGCTGCTGATATGAAGCAAAAGCCTAGTGATTGTTTCGTTTCGAACTATGTATGTATGTCTCCGGACAAGCTGGAGCGTTTAATCATGAACCAATTTAGTTCTAACTTTACACAGCTATGATGTATGAGGCGAGACCGAAGTGATTTGATTTTGGGCACTTTCCAAATAAAGTGTGCTTTCCGGTTTAAGAAAGATTTTCAATAAGCTTATACATGTATCTAACTGTGTTAAGTATTGATTAGTGGACTTTTGGATTATTGATAACTATCTGTTACTAGCACTATTGCAACACGCAGAGCAATATGTTTAGCTAGATATTGATCACTACTGTAAATTCATTCTAAGGTTTTCTCTCAAGTTCACAAAGTTCTTAATTGAAAAATATACATCGTTTCAGTATATATCTTAATTGCCCATAAGTCAACGTTGTTCTAGCCACGCTGTGTTCTTTGAATATTGTTGATCTAGTTTATGCCTGCCTATTAAAAATAGTGGTAGAAGCCATGGACAAAATAACAAAGAAGCTTTCATAACATTGAGTAACAAATCTAGATTTATGCTTTCTTTTTGTAGCTTGTGTCCAGAGATAATTCACCAATAAACAGCTTATGTGCACCCAGCAAAACTGGGGCACATCACTTTGTTCTAAGCCCAGCCTCATAACCCTAACAGCCGTCATTAACATAATATATGTAATGATGTGATCCCAGATGACATGGGGAAAACCCGATGATGTCATACAATCTGTGACTAGTTTTGTGTGACCTACTTTCCTTTTCAAAAGTAAATAATGTGTGCATCTAGAAATATTTAAGTTAATTTTGATCTATGGATACCTCAGTATCATACATAGTATAATAACTGTAGTATTACTACAAGACTTTATTGTGAAAACAACACCTCAGTTCTATTTATAAATGGAAAACAGTTGATCTACTTAGTTTCATATCCTGGCACATAATTATTCAAACCAAACTGACCTAGTACTAGTACTACTATTATTATGGTCATGGATAGATCACATTAATATTAACACCCATGAAGTGTCTTTGATTGATGAAAATACAAACAACTAGCTTCTATTTCCAATCTAGCATCTTTGAACAATGTGCTACTTGAAAACAAAGGAATCCCAGAGGCCTGATTGGTCGAAATGGTGGCAAGGTTACATCAGCTAGTGGTGCCCTCTTTTGGTCATGAATGTGTGCAATGATTTTTCAAGGCATGTATGCAAATGAGCTTTGCTCTGATTGGCTGCAGACACCAGTTACTTAATGCATTTTGGCTGTGGCATATATGTGTATATTGCCATAGAACTGGGGCGCTTACTGCTTATGTGTCTACCAAGTCTGACGTGCACATATCTTGTAATGGATGATTCCTTTCAGTTTGGTGAAGGAAAGATCAGTCACTTCAACAAGTCATATTTTAATCAAAGGAGTGAGACTCCTGAAAAGCCGAGTTGAGAATGATATGCAGCAATATCGGCCGGGAGTGCCGGGAGTGCATGGTGACCATGGTGGCAATGACTTGATAATCGAGGTTGTTGTGCTAATCTTTATAATCGTAATAAAAACTGAGATACCGTTGTTAAGCAAACTTTAACATGATATTTGTATAATGTATGTCCTGTTGTCTCTCTTGAATGAAATGTGCGTGAAATTACTACAACATGCGATATAAATCGGAGTTGTTGCATGCATGCCGGATAGACAGAAAAAAAGAACAAACACACGGGCCGGTTTCTAGTGGCACAAACCACTACGATTTTATAAACAATGCGTGTGATTTGAGAAATATCCTTTTATCCATGTCTTCATAATCGGTTTATAATTGATCCGACGTGTGAATTCTTGATGGGTATGTTATTGTAATGATGATAATCCATTCGTTTCACAAATAAATTACTCTTTGGAGATTTAAAGGTGACGCCATTTGTATGCACATGCGTGTATATGTAGTGGCGTATTGATTTTGATCGGCTACAGTGTAATTGGCGTTACCCAAGCTCATTAACAGCAGCGATTGTTGGCTGCTTCAGTTTCCATTGATAAATTCAAATTGGGCACTAATTTCAGCGCGTATGAATAGGCTTATAGTAAATGTAGTGTCGGTGGATAGGGAACAGAATGAAACGCCTACGACGACTATAAAACTCCAGTCTTCTGCGAAGCTTGGCTTTAAAAATGCATTGACAATAACTTAAAATAAAAGCAGTAATTCAAATTAGTGTTTTGATCACTCTAGGCAATTAATGATGTGGTATTATAAATGTTGGCGATGTAGCAAGTTTGAAAATTGTAACAAGGCAAAGATAAACTACCTAAAATTTACTACCTCTGACAGTCTTCATAAAAGTGATGCAGATACAACACAGGTGCACCTGCTGTCGATATTATACCATTCTAACTGATATTTCATACTAGCTGTTATGCTGTGCTTTTGCAAACTTTACTGCTAATTTATTGCAAGTGTTACAAGAATGGTGCTTCTACTGTCTTAGTGGGGCCCCAGGCTGTGATTTAAAATGGGGCCCTTTTCGCAAGTCGTGACATTTTTGTATTAAGTCGCCACCTTTGTCCCGCTTTGGCCAATACCTGGATTGGCCCCCCTGGATTTACCAACAGTGCTGAATATTCCTGTTGCAGTACTGCTGTTGGTGTTGTAAAAATGACATATTCTACCCCCGGACAATGCATTCAATTGCATTTGATTTGAAAATACACATGCTTGGGGTTTCTTCTGCTTTAGTGCATCTAAATGTAAAAATGATGGTAAACTCTGGGGGCGCCTGAAAATTCTAATTTACAAGGGGCTCCTTGTTATTTGGAGCTTTGGGTTGTTCACTAGTTGTAATGTAACTCGGGGTCTTTAATACGTCAACTCAGTTGAAAATACAAATACTTCGGGCCTCTTCTACTTTGGTGCTATCCCGTAAAAAGATTTGACATGAAAAAATGCTGGTTACATTTTGGGTCCTCTAAAATTTATGATGCTTCTTTTCAATTTGAAAAAAATCATACTTGTTATTAGAGGCTTAAAATGGCTTGTGTAAATCTTTTGACAAAATCCGGGGGCCCCTAAATGCTGGGGCCCCTAGCTGCAGCCCACTCCCCCTTAATCTGTCACTGGGTAGACATCTATTTTGTAGAAAATGTATCATCTTTCGAAATGAATGCTTTAGTAAAGGCTAATGCTAACAAAACATCACCAGGATAGTCGTAACCTCCTGGATACATTATGAAAGAGCCTGGACCATTGGACCAAGTACACCGATGAAAACTACCTTTGCGTCAAGTGAGGGATGAATAACTCTTTTAATTAAACTATGTGCAGACAGTAAAAATGACTCCGCGTGTATTAAATGAATATATTCACGTATAAAATGTAAGGTCCATTAGCATTGTATCTATATTTCATGGTTTAATTAAGTAGCTCATTGTGATAGGTTAGCTTTGAAATATTTAAGACCACGTCACTATATATGCATTGAGCTACACCTAATATTAAACATAAATGAAAATAATATAATATGCTTCTGTCAGAAATGCATACTGGTCCATATCACGTTGTAACATTTTTTTTCTTAAAATGAGCCAATTAATATACATAGCTGTTCATTATCACGTTTGTAACAATTTTTTTTTTTCTCAAATTTATGAGCGTGCAATTATATGATACATCTGTTCATTTTACCTGACATTTGTCAAATCGTTGTATTTAGTTAAGACACGTCTCATCATTTATGAGCGTGCAATCTTTTGGAGAGATATGATATTGTCGTGTGTGTGTTTATACCTAGATTACCTTGCCTAAATCGTTGTATTTAGTTAGAGTATTTTTAGAGGCTGGTCATTTAATATTCAAAGGTGTGTGTGTTTTGTTGGTGAATCTTTGGAGAGAGACACAAGTTTATCACTGAAAGTGTGTGTGTGTGGGGGGGGGGGATGTTTTTCGACTACTGGGATCCATGTAGTTTGAAATACAATGTGAAGAGGTGTGAAAATAGTTGTAGTTGTGCATCGATGAATATCTAAGTAAAAAAAAACGTTTGACTCCATATAAAAACCAAGCTCCCTTGCCACCGAATATCTAATGAGACAGCTGCATTAGAGATATTTTCACTTTATGCACATACATGCGTTTAAGAAGTTTTCCAGCAAAGTAAGGCATTGCAGAAAAGATAGTAATAACTTTATTCACTCACAAATAACGTGACATTTGATCAGTTTAGTACTCTCAACAAATTGACCGTCTTTCGATCACGTAATAATAGGAGCATATGTATTTGCACTTCAAACGATTCCATGGTGGATGTGAAATGTAATTAAGTAAAGGTTTTACATTACTTTCTATTCCAGCATGCAGCAAAGAAATTAATAAAATTATGATATAAAATGACTGGCCATAGCAACAATGCCGTAGGAATTTAGCCCAAATCAGTTTGCCTCGATTCTGTGACCAGGATGGCAAAAAGCCCTCTTGAAATTTGAAGTAATAAAATGATTACATAAGTAGATTTCTAGTTGATGTTACAAATCAGTTGACACAATAAATTGCTATTGGAATTTGTGTATCTATTTGGTTACAATAAGAAGTTTATACATCCAAGTAATTTTTTGTGTGAACAATGCTCTCTATGATAATTGCTTTTAAAACCCGCGTAACATTTCACACAAAAAGACTTGCACTAACAACAAGCATAACATTTGGTACTCGTGAACAATTGAACATGGATTCATTACACAAACATTTTCCTAGGAGCAAATGGTAAAATACTGGAACTGGACAAGTCAATAATAAGGAAAAAAAACGTCAGACAATGATCAAGCGGGCTGACCTTCCTTTTTCAAAAGTTACCTTGTCAGAATGATTGATAATTCCGTTTCACACAGTTCAAAAGGTTATTTGTATCCATTCTAGAAATACGGTACACACTATTTCACAATACCATGTTGTCTGATTAGAAACGTTTTTCATACAGAGAAAATAATTTGGGCGCATATCATTTTATTGTGACAGAGGTTATCATACTGGATTCCACCATCCATGTTAGTATTAAAGCAATTCAGTTACTGGTATTTTTTCTATTAATTAGTAAACCTCATGTTATATCCATCAATAGTTTTAGGTTAATTATCAGCATGCAGATTCAGGTGGCGGCTGAGGGGTTGTGCATTCCATTTTCCACAGAAAAATGTCATTTTATGGGGTTTTGACATCTTCACCAGCTTTCACACCTCAATTCCATGAACTCCATCGGTTGTGCCGCACACCCGATTACGAAACACTGTATTGCCATTTCGCAGGTCAGTCTTAACAGAAAGTCCACTGTGCAACTACTATCCGTCGTCGTCTGGAGGTTTATATAGGGATTTGTAGTATGTATAAACATGCTGAAATTTGCCCTTGGCATAATCATCTTGTCCATAGTCCTCTATTTCGCCAGTTAAATGACTATATCGGCTAAATGACGGCGACACTGAAAACAAATATAAACAGCATGTATAGTACAAAATACTGTACAACACCAACACTTAGAGCGGTCTTATATTTTCTATCTAGAGTGATAATTGGGCAATTGCATAAATATTAGTAGCTCACCCCCGGTGACCCTGTTTAATGTTGCTGATTACGAAGTACGGTGAGATCAGTTTTGCAATATGTTTTCCCAAGTTTTGTGAGATCAGTATTTCTTGTACTTTCCCCATGTATTACGAGGAATATATACGAAAGTGTAATGCTCTGTAATATAGAGTATATAATATCTTACTAAAACGTTAGTCATGTTCCAAGTTAGTATGTTGCTACCTTCATGGCTCAATTTATATTAAGATTTTTTGCACAAATACTTATTGTTTCCATGGACAAAATCCTTGAAGCAATCAGTTGTCACAAGCAAAATTGAGGCGGAGGGCCTCTTACTACTATTCACATAGAGGTTCATCTCCTTTTGTTAAACCTTTTCATAATGTGTATGTAATGTAATGTATGAGTCCCACATGTACTAACATTGTTACCATAACACTTGTTAGCTAATGGCAGTGAACTTAGAGCATGTTATATGTAGCCCGTGTTTACAAAACTAAGTCTCACTTTAAGTGATCTGTCTAATTGCACACATTCAAACTTGGTACAGTGCCTTCATGGTTAGAGTCTATCACATATATTCAATTTTGGCACTTTGCCAATTTAAGTGTGATTTCCCGACAGCTATTGTTGGTCATTTTTGGCATTTGCTTCAATAGTTTCAATACAGCTTGAGCCATGAGTTCCAAATTTGATACACTGCTCATATACTTAGTGACCATCATCAGTGTCCAATTTTGGCACTTTGTTAATCAAAGTGTTCTCCCCAGAAGGTCATTGGTGGACAATTTTGGCATTTATAGCTTGACACGTGAGTTCCGTATTTCATGCAATATTATGGGACTGGTGACCACAACCTACGGTGAACTTTGGTCCTTTGCAAACTAAATGAAAAGTGCCAAGAGGTCACAGCATTGTGTAGCAGTTTAGACATTTTAGGTTTTTTGCGACTTTCTTCAATACTTTTCAATACAGTTTGAATCATGACCTCCAAATTTCATTGTATGTTCACATATGTAGTGACAATCATATATGTTCATTTTTGGCACTTTGCCAATTAAAGTGTGTCTTTTAGTTCCATATTCGATATTTTTATTAATAGTATCAATGCCTTTGAAGAAAAAAAATCTTCAAACTTGGTTCACTGTTTACGTTTATTGAGACCATCATGAGTTTTAAATTTTGGCTATTTGCCAAGAAAACTATAGGTACAAGGGAGCAATTTTAAGTTTTTAAAAAAATGCTTATGCAATATCATAATCGCCCATGTGTCAGCGTTGTTCTAGCGACGCCGTGTTCTTTGAACACGTTTGATCTAGTTTGTAAAGCGGATTGTTACCAAATTAGAAACTATTATATTAAAAACACATAGGCTTATTGTAATGAAGAAAGGACATTCCATATAGCTATATATATCTATACATTTAAACCAATAGTATTATATTTATTAGACACATTGAAAAGAATTAACCTGGGTAAAGATATTTACGTAGAGGCTTTAGTCTACAGGGCTACTGTATATCACACATCCTAGCTGGTTCAGGGTTGTAGTACAGTCCCAGCAGACTTAGATAAATAAAAAGAAATCGAAACTATCTCAAGGGTGTTGCTGTTTTATACCTGTCATTCCTGGTGGTACTATATGCGTGAATGGTACTGTTCCGATGACAATAGGTACTGCAACTTCTACTGGTGTGGTCATTCCACTCGGTAAAACTCCAACCTGACAAAGATAGTTCGCTAGATATGTGAATGGGAAAATATTGAGTATTGCAGTTCACTATCGTTACATTATGACGCGCAAATCAAACCCTTACAATGTTCCCAATCATAAGAAGATAGTAACACATCCATTTTTTTACTTCAGGAAAGTGGAAATGTTTACGACCTTTCATCTAATACTCTGTAAGAGATATTTATGTCGTTGTTTTGGATGAGGGAACTGACAAATAACTTCATCTAAACAGCTGATGGAGCTATATTTCTTCATGCTTCTATATATAGCTCACAACAGTGTTTTGAAGAATAGAGATGGTGAAGATTAAATATGTATCTGCAATATACACAAGGAGTTTTCATTCCAAAACCATAGGCAGTGTTAACAATTTTTAAAATAAAAGCGGATGGCTGAATATAAAATTAACCCTTTTTATCAAAAGCAATGAATAGAAACACCTAGCATTTAAAGTAAAAAAGGTGGATGCCATTTTTTGAGAGGAAAGTATATGTTTTGACTCATCTTTAAAATCGGTGATCTATGTAATACAACTAGTTTAAGTAAACTAATGTGCACGAATGTATGTGGCAATGACTACATGGAAATCAGTTACAGCTTACTGTTAATACATAAGTGATATCTATGAGCCTGCAGTGGTCAAGCCGTGTTGGAGGTAGTGGTGGTATATGGATGATATCATGGTAGAAGGCACTGTCCCCAGTTCGGATTGTTCCTCCGGAGATGCGAAAGATGTCAGATGTGCTAAAGCGACACAGTCCCTGGGCGTAGAACCGCACAATCTGCAATGTCAAAAATAACATGAAAATTTGAAGTCTTTTGCTCATGAAAAGACGACCTTTTTTTTACTTAACTTTCACTAGCTGTTATAAATAATATTGCATTATTTAAACACAATCTACAGCACGATTAAGACTCTGTTAGATAACTGTGCTCGACATTTGGTACATTTTTGTAATATAAACAAAATCCACTCTACCTGCTGCAGTGTGACATAGGATGTGGTGACCTCTTTCCGACTGTGATTCTGGATCTCGGCATCCATATTGATATCTTCTCCAGGAACGAATCCCGTTCGGTCAAGCCTGAGTACACAGGACACTGCCCCAGACCGACAGCAGCAGCAGTATATACCACGCTCCTTGCGAACCTGGATGCTCTCCTGGAACGTGATATTAAGTGTCATATTTTCGATTACCATGTTTGGACTCGGCTAGCGGTCCTACTGCACTATTTAATAATGTTAGAACTCATATTACTGCGGTATTCATTACAAAAGCTATTATGAGTTGATATTCATTTAGAACATGTATGTTGATTCTCTTTGTTCTCACAAAAATTCGTGTTTTTACCCAAAGTAATATCAGACGACAGATTTAAAATCATTATGTCAAATAAACACAAAGCAAAGCTGCATATTACTTGAAGGGGTACTGTGTGATGATCTGTACATGTACCATTTAAAAATCTGTATCTCAAAGATTCAGAAGTAAATGACCATGCCAAACAAATAGCTCCAGAGGATATTGGCCATTTGCTTTTCTGTCTCATGAATAAAACATCTTACAGAGAGGGATTTCAAAGATGATATGGGAAATTGGATGGGGCTTCTGCTTTACCTTCTTTTAGCAAAACCACAACAAAGTGAAAACACAGCTATGCAAGAAATGTGTACAGTGTGCGGTTATGTTATTTGAAATTGATATTAAATGACGCATTCCTATACAATTGGTTTACAACATGAGCTGTCAAAGCTCTCAATATGCCACCCGATGGTACTTTGATAAATATACCATGTAACTACCAACCAGAGGTTAGTTATGATAAAATGCTAATTTGTTACCGTGCCTCTCTCTAATGTAAAAGACACCATTGATAATTGCCGTCATGTGCACGATAGTACTCTTTATCACATATATGTGAGACCTAACTTTTAAAATGAAAATTTTGGAATTAGCTGTGGTGATATCTTGTGCTAAATTCTAGAATATAATCAATTTGTCTGTTGTAACACATCTCCAAATGTTACGACTTATTCCGTTCGTGTGAGAGTAATACAGGCATTGGTGTTAGTTAATCCATGTAGTTCCGCAAGGTCCTATTCTGTCTTCCTATTTTAAAACCGGTGTGTACATGCTTGTATATGAATTCTGATGAGTCAGCTAAACCAGATCATCAAAGTTCAAACCACAATAAAAACGATTTAAGGTGAAGATTATTGAAGATTCGTAAAATCTTTACATTATCTATGATGAATCAAATTTTACAAATAAAATTAACACGCTCGTCTTTCAGCTTCACAGCGTCTTGCATTGCAGTAATGGCTTAATCTTATGTATGGGCTCTGAAAGTAGCATCCGTTTCATAGCTGTTGATTTATTCATGAGCACGTGGTCATAAAGTCAATATTTGTGACAGCTATGGCTTTGTTTTTGAAGTGAGCCATCACTTGCACTGTCTTAGCTGGATAGCTTAGACATGGCAACCCTAGACCCCGTGAAATTTATGTTAGACGTAATAGGCATGGTCTGTCTCATATAAGGTGAACTGCGTATTTATTAATTTATAAAGGAATGTAAAATGACGTGCAAACTCAAATCACTGTGAAGGCGTTGAAACATGAACAATATGACTGCTCATTAGTCTTGCATTGAATTTTTAGTCTTTATGTGAATATCAGCTTTACACGCAAATGTTTGTGACAATACAGGGGCTATATCTTTGCAACATATATAGTAGTATTTAGACTTCATGCATCATGTGAATTTGCATTGTTAATTTTCATATGGCATCAGCCGGGTAATACCTCCACATACGTAATACATGTACATCGTTAGTCTACACCCGGTAAAAAACAAATATTTATGCGTATTATACCCCTCAAAAGAAAAGAAAGAAAGAAAAAAAGCACCGCTACAGTTTACCGAAGATCGGCTTGAGATGGCCATGGTGGACAGCTAAGTAAATTACCATTTTTGACCAGATCACTTTGTTTGGTTAATTTTGACTCCGGAAATGGTCTTTTTTTTATTTTGTTCCACCTGGAAACACTTTCCTGGCAACACTTCCTCGGACATGGTATCATATCAATTGGATATGATCTGATCGGTGAATGATATACTAAGTATGTCCTTGCACGTGGTGAATACAATGCAAAAACAGCATATTCTTCCAATATGTCCATAATAACAATTCTGAAACTGTGGCACATACAGACACTTTCGGCTCCTTGTTGAGGTCTAGTTTGCTGAGCACCAGGAACACTTTGTCGTGATGCTGTTTAATGGACTCGTCCGGACTGTCCAGTTTGGCCCGCAGTAGATAATGGACTCGACCTATTGAAATAGATGTTGCTTTTATAACTTTGTAAGATGTCGTTTTTACTGAGAGACAAACGTACACTTGGTTGATTGCAAGTGATGAAGACAGCCCACACCGTTTAATTTTTCAGTATTTTCGCACATTTTAATGGCTAAAAAAACACACATCTCCCCCGCTTCCTCCAGGTACCATTTATTAGTATTCACAAGCCCCATTTGTACTAGAAATAGTAATGTCCAAATTAATTCCTTAAGCTAAGACATACACATATATATCCGTACAAAAACAAAATTTATTTAGTAAACTATACATATAAATTCGCAGAAACTCCCATGATCTGACATAGACATCTTAATTCATAAAAGAGGGACTCTTTGATACATTGCATTGGCAGGTCCGGTTTCCAACATAAGGAACCCAAAGGGAATGCACACGCCCGGGAAGGAACATGATTCAGGTATGATCAAAGTGATATCAAAATTGCAAAATGACGTGGGGAGGAGCCCGAAGCCATGGATCTGCCAATGGATGGTATAAAACAAGTAGATCAGTAAGATGAAAACCGTATTTTACCCCGGCTACCTTTGAACTGGGTGTCTTCGGACTCGTAAGACGATGGTATGGTGTGGGGGAGGGCATACTGGAAGGGGTACTCGTGACCCCCAGCTGGCAGGGTCAGGCCAGGCTGCTGCTCAACGTGCTCTCGGGGGTCTAAAATGCATAGATGTAATTATATATGTTAGCAATTCACAGAAAAAGTACACCCGAATTAGATTGTTTTGACTGATGATAATTATTCTTCTTTATGGGGATCATGAAACACTCAGGTATTTTTTATCGACATTCGCAGTGCAGATTCACTTAGTACCCAAGAATCTCATTCTAATTTCTGCTTTTAAAACTAAATAAATGCAGTATTTGCATTTGGAGTTACAATTACAGTCATTTGTACCACACAGCAAGTAGATTACACATTGTCATTCCCTCACAGCCTTGAGCAAATCTCATTGCACAGAGCAATTCCCATCTTGAGGTGCGGGAACACCTAAATTTCTACTGCATGTGCAAACTAATGACCGTGTTGTTATACATTTTGGAACGATGCAGCTTTGCTCGGCATTTACTGCATATACACGTCCCTACTCAGACCACTCCTTTAAATAATTAGCTCCACATTTTGTAGAATGAGCCATAATATTTCATACACATGACCTAGAACTATGGGGAAAACAACACATACTCCGTGATACTGATAACAATATGGTATAGCAATAATTTCATTTCCAACTTCCAGTTGCACTCGAAGCGTGCACGTTGTCTGCAACCATTATGCCCATCACAAAAAAAAGAAGAACAGAAAGACACAGATCTTTTTTTTTTTTGTCATACAAGACTAACAAATCAGCGTAATTTAGAAGTCTTACTAAATTTATATAATATGATGTCACTAGTTTATCTATATTCATCTAGTTGATGTATTACATTACGCTGCACTATTTCATAATGGGGATATATCTACAATATATTGGTTTATCATCCCAACTGAGCACTGACACGACTATATTTTAGTTGACACAAACGACATTTTCAGATAGCAATTTATCATCACTGCTGCCGCCCACTTGCACAATAAGATAAAAGCATCAATAAAATATGACAGTGTGTGAATGATATTGCATGTAAATTATGGGCTATGTCTGCAAGATAAAGCTACTGGTCATAATTGCGTTAAAATACACTTATTTTCGTTTACTCTATTTTAGTGGGGGTAAGAGATTAGAAAGTATATCACTGAGTGTGGAGTTTGACAGAACGAGTGAGCGCAGCTGTTACAGTCCACGAGAGGTGGGATATTTTCTTATCTCTATTAAACCCCACCAGTATGCCATTTCCCCCATGTTTAATTTATCCTTTTTAGGCTTTAAAATTTGTCGTGTAAGAGACTGACTTATCGGCTCGGTCCTTCAGCCAATCAGAATAGAGTATTTTCAACAAACTTGGGAGAATAGAAGCAACATAACGGTGGACCCAGAATGAAGTAGTTAGCGGTTACATGGCACAAGGCCCCAGCGAAACTGAACATGCAACTTCTAATGGGCTTGCTTGTTAGCATGAGATGTTACGGTGCCGGGGAAGCCTATTTATCAATATGGTGACGTGATACAAGTGCCTGGAATCAATGGCAACTCTACTGTTTTTGGGCTCCTTTTTGAAATTCTCTCAACCCCCAAGGCTCATTCCTGCTTTTCATATCATTATTCTTAGTCATGCTCACTTCTAAATCCTAGCAGATCATATTGAGACGTTCAAAGACATGAAATTACAAAACTCAAATTCTTGTGAGTAGAAGAAGAATCAAATGGAATCACATTTTTAAGGCGGAATGCTTATTTCGTTTGGTACATGGACGTAATTTCGTTTTTTTAATTCACCTTTTCTCATAAGCCAAGTTTTTTTTACCCCGCTTTGCGCTGCTATTTATTGGGATGAAAGATTGAAATTATCATATTAAAGAAAATGGTAAAGCATATGTTGAAGTCATGTGTGTATGTATACAGTAAGTCCTTCCTATTTACAGCATTTACTAAACGTATTGCTTCATGTTAACAGGAGATAATCTGATTAATGTATAGCACTACTTTTTGTTAATAGCCAGAAGCTATGATTAAAGTTCATGTACTTAATAACCGCATAAATCTTCAATAAGAAGGTTCATTTTAAAACGAGAACTATGATATGACTTGGGCAGTAAACAATTCACGAAACAGAAAGTCGACAAAAACAAATTGTATAAATGAAAATATGTATTTGCGAAAATGTGCGAGAGCGTTAATAGTACTAGTTTTACCATCATGGATAGTGTTTGTGAACATTTGTAATCATTTTTTAGTAAACCAAGTCAAAGAGACTTCTAACAGTCTACACATTGACACTCAATATCTATCGGTATTGATGGCAAAACAGGAATATGAGTCTTACATTCATTTCGAAAAACAAATGGATTGTATTTTTAAAGAGTTTAAAAAGGATAAGCCTGCGCATGCTCATGTCAAAAGTGGGAGTTTATATAAGAGGCCCAGACTGCAATACAACACCGATGCATTTTACCTTCAAGAATCCATACAAACGGCAAAACATTGCAATAAGGAATGTAAAATCATCACGAATCAATGGAAGGTTGATGAAAAATTGAGAAAACAAGAGGAAGCAATCTCCACAGAGGCCTGTCGACTCCCATCTCCCATGAGAAAGAACGCGTATGACCACTACGTGTGTGACAAGCAGCGTTATCAGGAGAACAGTCCCTATTCGTATTCTCTGTTTGAATTAACGAGAGATACCAACCACTTTATAATCCAACACTCACTCTCTGAGTACGATGGCTTGCAACCCACTAACGGGGGCAGCTCATTCAGAGCTAAGGTGAGAGAAGGCACTTCCGGTTTGGTAAAGCTTTGCGCAGTGAAGGACATGTTTAATGGATCTTACATTACAACGTGTCCCATGATTAAAGGCTGCTTTGAACTGAGCTTGACAAGGCTGTTTGTTGACTTTATTGGGTTTGTATCTGCCAAAAGAAAGTTCACCAACCCTACAAAGGTGGAGAAGACATTAGTGTGGAAAGAGGTGGTCTGTGTGACATCGGGAATAAATTCTTGGCAATTGCCGGGTTGGAGGTTTAATCATAATAGGACAACATGGTACAAAGCTAATGGGGGTAAAGTCGTGCCTATGCATTTTCACAGCACCCAGTATTATGAACAGTGTTTGAGTGAGATAAAATCTTTATTGATGTTCGGGGCTTCACATATGGGATTTTTTGCGCAGTATGTCATGTTAAAAACGGGAGCCGGTCTTCCCAAATGGCTGACCGCACTTAAGCCAGGAACTAGACATCGTACTACAACTTCCGGTAAAATTACATTCAAACATGGCCGACTTTTGACTGAGATTGCCATGAGGCTACAGCAGGAAGTAAAACTACAAAGAGCGAAGAAAACGCAACGGGACATTGTGGTCCTAATGGGTGGATCTCATGATTTGAAATACCTTGGACTAAATCACTACATCAATACCTCCCTGCCAGTGCTGGCGCAGACATTGCGCATGATCAAATCCAGTGGCGCGTGGAAAGATTCTAGATTTATCTGGGTCAGCAACATGGCATTTCCTGACAACTACTACGAAAATGGAAGGAACAGAGCGACCATTAACGCGGCCAATGGGGCGACGTACCATATGCTGCGGCAGTTTAACGTTGAGATATTTGACGTGATGGAGGTGACTGACCCGAGGAACCAGGAGGCAGTGTTTTTCAACCACTATCTGGCGCGCTGGCACAACAGTACACATCTGTTTGGCGATGTGGGACTGGCGGCGGGGGAGCTTTTGTTGCAGAAAATTTGTCATAAGTAGGACATGCTCATGAGACGACGGCTGTTTAAGGCGCGCAAGGGAGTTTTGTCGTCTGGGCGTTTGCTCTTCGGCATGCACTTTACTGCACACTTGGCCCGGTCTCTTACACGGGTACCTCTCTACGGGCGCAAATATGACAAGACGCTCAGTGTAATGAGAGTTTAAGCCGTATTAAGTAGTACTTTGTTTGCTGTGCAACATCTCAACTGAGAAAATAGTATGCTGCGCTCAGCCGTGCTACAGCACATTTAAATCGAGTCACGGTTAGTCACCTAATGTCTTGGACAAGACAGTTAAAAGACGTCCATCCACAGCCAGATTCACTGGAGGACCGGGGGCGCAAGGCCCACCAAAATACCTTATTATTATGTGTTTATTTTGGCATGTCCAACATCAATTGTGCGTGCGAAACCCACGACATCCCTTCCAAAAAACCTGGATGTGCCAATGCTTAGGCGTAGGTAATATGTCATACATGTAGTATAGTTAATGTCACATACTATATGCCCGTGAAATAATGATATTATCAAGTTACGCATAGCAAAAGGCGATAGTTTTGCCCCAGGCACTTTTAATATTCATTTTTCGCATCACCACAAGCATGTTAATAAAACCTTACTTACACTGTCAATGTATTCAATATGCAAATACCAATTACATATTTAATGCCTTTTCCCATATCATGTGATGATATATTCTGTATGATGATGTATATGATATATGTTGTAATTCAAGAGAATTATCCAGTTTAAAAAAATGCAAGTGGGGAAGTTGGTACCTGTATATTGTTACTGTACATGGCGACCCATGTATGTCGTGTCGTGATTAAGGAATGTAACCTTATTTGATATAGTTAATGGGGGGGGGGGGTATAGACCGCAAAACATAACCAGCCGCAAAATATTACCAATTATTATTTTGCGTTAACGCAAAACATGACCCCCCCCCCCCGAAATGTACCTGGTGACGCAAAATCTAACCTCTGCCGCAAAATATAACCATAGCAAATATACGCTATTTTTAACATACATTAGAGATTATTTTTGTTTTATCAACCTACGACGGTATCAAATATGTTTACTCGAGTCATCCAATGTTTAGTGCTGTGTCATTTCGAGGTGGGTCGTGGGTGTTATATCCTCAAATATTGAGTGGTCTGGGTGGTTCATTTGGTAATGGATCACTTCAGGATGTAACAAATATAGATGAAAAAAACAACACTTCTTTAAGATGCATGTAAACATCATCAGTCAACAACGCGTTATTTTGCCCATCATTAACAATTGGTCACAAAGATCGCTTCAATTGAGACCGTCATTACTAATTTTTAGCCACCACTGTTCACTTTATTATAAGGTCACCAATCGCTAAGCACGGTGACATGGAATCCCGTGCAATTGTGCTTGTCGCTTTTACAAGCTGTTAAACACAGTCACATCACATTTCCTTTCTCTAATGAAGAAGCATCCACATAATTTCAGAACAGAACCTTTGTTTGCACTGTACTTAGGATACAAGCAGGTGTGTGCAAATGACTTGTATTGGTCCCAATAGAGAGGTTCTTCTGTATTATGGCCACTTTCTCCCTCCCTGCAGCGTTCGCGGTGAGCGTGTCTCTGCCACGTTTGACCACAATACACGCTAAGATCAAACAAGATGTCTGCATATGTAAAGGCTTCACATCCTACAGGTGTGTTGCCAATATTTTACTCACACAACCCACACAAATGTAGCATTAAACTTACATATCTTAAGCCAGTTTTAGACATTATGCACTCGAGTCTACCCTCTGCTGTATGGGTATGTGCCATGTAAACTGTAAAAATGAGTAGTCGGGTCTGGTGGTAGGTATTGAGCAAACTTACATCTAACAGGTTTCACACTGTTCCGTGGTACCTAAATGCTAAATAGGTACAGGTCAGGCGAGTGAACACAACTGTGAGTGATTAGCACGTCTGCGCTATGGTGGCAATTATGCTGAATGCTCCCCTGGGAGTTGAGAAAAATATAGTGTGGCAAGGATGCCAACGACCTTGTGTAGATATAGAGTCGTCTGATCCGTCGGTGAAGAAGACCAGAAACCAGACATTTACATTTACAGTTTGATATCTCTGGGTAGGGGCAGCCTGATTTAACAAGTCAATATTGATCATATGAAAACAGTTAACTCAAAGAATGAATGAACTCATCACTTGGCTAGACTAGAATTGTGACTGGGTACACCTTGGTTATGTTTTGCGTTAGTGGTTATATTTTGCGTTAACGCAATTCATAACTGGTTATATTTTGCGTTGGTTATATTTTGCGGTCTACCATGGGAGGGTGGTGGTGGTGAAAAGAGAAGAGATAACATGAAACGCATGACCTTTCTCCACGAATCTGCTAATAATTGGGTAATGAATTTAGTAATGAATGTACATTCGAGATAGTGGTGGTGTCCTGTACACGTCTCATAAGTCTTTGTTGAATTTTTCATGGCCACTCTCACAGTATGCGGAATGTATAGTTCCTTTAATAAGATCTTTGATTACAAACTAGTCTCGGGGACTAGTTGAACATAGTGCAATGATATAACTAGAGTGTATTGTTTGTGAGAACAAATCTAAATCTCTACACTTGTACAGAAATATGAATTATTTTTTACACGTATAATGTGTATACTGAAATTGTTTTGAAATTCTAACCATGCGAAGGATGAAGCAAAACTATTTCATTAACGCATACGCATTTCTAATTGATGATATTAAATGATGTACACATCACCAGGCTTCGGTGTTGACTTGAATTTCTAGTTCTTCTCAGTGTTAAAACTTGAAACAAACTCAAGATGGAAGGTCCTTGTAAAGCTGCTTCTTGAAAACACTGCTGTTCCCAGTGGAGTCGTAGGGCTTTATTGAAATAGGATTAGTTCGGGTGACATAGTTGGGCACAGGGAATTCAAACGGAGTTCGTATCAAGATAAAAGCAAGGATATAGAGATGTGTACACTATTTTTACAAGACAAATAGTTGTGTAATTCTCTGAACGTGGTTATTAAATAATGGACCTTGACCCTCTATACTTGTCATTTATTTACCCCTGAAACAAACCCCTCAAAAAGTAATACCTAGAGAGCATTTAGGATAAGGTTTCAAACTGCTCCTGAGATTTGCACACTAGTCACTCCATCACACTGTCACTATTACTCTGAAATATGCAGACGACTCGTTAGTGAGGCTTTTTGGAGACATCTGGAACATCCCGTGATCCATTGCACTCAAATATTAACTTGCTAGTGTATATGTAAATGGACGTCCTATGCTTTGATATATTCAGATAAATGTTGATTGACTTTAAAAATATCCTTTGCAGCAGTTAATACTTTTAAAGCCAAGTAGTTCACTCATATTTATATATACACCCAACCCTTATATTGGTTTTTGCCATCTTGAATATTTCTCAGTAAAATTCCAGTAAACAGAATTTTCTCTTTAGAAACTTTAGAAATAAAACACTTTATTTATTTTGAACTTGTAAACACAGAACAAAGATACCGATATTGAATCCAAAAATGCAAGTTACCTTTCCCCCACAATATAAGGCAGTCTTTCATGTAGATTTCGTATTCAAAGTTGCCCCCGCCTTTTGTCTGACCGCCTGGCACCCACAGGTGGATTCCTGCAACCACAATAAATCGGACTTGACATTTCATATAGTAATCTATCTATTTTATTCAGGTGGATTCCTGCAACATATGGAAGCAAAAAACATGTCTTCAAATGTCAGAATTAGATCATTGAAATTTCATATAGTAATCTATCTATTGGTCTATTGTCTTTTGCCATTTTGTTCTTTCTGTGTTTATAAGTGTGAGAGAGGGGGCGAAGTGTTTCCTTCTAAAACCAAAGCCCATTGAAAATGTGGTGAACTCTACAAGGTGCTTATTACTCCTTTTCTCAAATTCACAGTGTTCCGTAAAGCTTTTGGAGGAGCACCAAACCTCAAAGAAGGGTGATTTCTACGGCTACATATGTGTTCTGGGGGCAAATGTGACTGTTATTACCACACGGGTGTCAAGTTGGTTTTAGCCCACGTTTCCAAGCTGCCAAATGGTGCTCATGGGACGCACAAAACAATGGACTGGACGGTGATGGTTGAACGGGATGACACTAAATAAGCATTAAACACTGATATTGATTGCGTTGTCAGGTTGATAGAAATGAATGACATTTGCATGTTAAGTGCTGCTCTAAATCTTTTTTACATATGGATTAAGTTTTAGTTGTGTAACCATTCTATTTTCCATATGCATATGCAAGCCAATTTATTTTTCATTAATCTGTACACTCCCTCCGTATTTTTATGAAATCACCATAAAGTATTAAGTTACATGATTCTACTGTATAAAAGTTTAATTACATATCAGTTTACAGTCTCAAAAAGCACTTTAACAAGAAAAATCATTGTAATGGAAACTTTAAATTGAAAGTGTTTAATTAACATATTAAAATTATGTCCGGTCGATATCGGCCTTCGAGACACTTACAGATTCAAATCTCAAATTATCATTGCGCCAGTTAAATTAAGCATTTAATTCATTGGAAAGCTCATAACACAAATAATTTTTCAATCAATTAAAATTCTTCAATCTTCTATTTGATTGAATGGGAAATGTACGTTTTCTATTTTCAATTGCTACATTTTCTAATCGACTGGTCAGTATACCATTATGGAGAGATCCGTTTTAAGTCGACTACATGTAAACGTGAGAAGGCCTTAGATTTGACAAATAATGTAGGCAGATATTCCAAGTACAACATAAAACACTGAAAAAGGCCCTAGTGTTTGTGTCATCGATCTATGTAGATGGATATATCTTCAGATCCTGATAAGTGTTTTTGTATTTTTGTGCAGAGTCTCCAGTTGAGACTCATAGCAGGAACCTTTGGTGCTACTGAGTGGTATGACCATATACTTAAGGGGGTCCGTTATGCTACAATAGTGAGCAGAATATCTATGTAAGCAACCTGATCTAACCGTTGGTTGCATGCTTGTAGAGCTTACAACTAACATACGGTGGGCCTGTGTCTCTGCTGTGGCGTGCTTAGTTGTCATTGCAACTCCAACCCCCTCTCCACTCACTCCATTTACATCATATCCTACACCCTTGTGCTGGCCTGTGAACTAATTCCTAGATGTTGACTCCAAACGTTGCAGGCCTCAACCCACTTACTTTTATTAGGCCACTGACTATCTCACAAACAATCCACTCCCACCTCCACCCACGTCTCCTGAGTATGTCACTGCTCACCACTTACCATGTAAATTAACGGTACTTTGGGTATTTGCGAGGAAACAATTACATACAATCGATTATAAAAAGCTACATTCACTATTTGCTTCACACATGTAAAGGCATAAATGCACGTTACAAAATATTAAATCCTTCATTACATTCAAGTAAATCAGTCTAACATTTTTGTTGACACAAAAACGACGATGGGTTTAAAAGCAATCTCTCGTTTTAACAGGAATCTCTTCAGAATGTACACTATCTTAAAAATACGAGTGTCGAACCTTCAACTAGTGCAGCACGCTATTCGCACATGCTATCTTTCTTCTTTATGACTGGTGCTCGTTGCCCTGTGAGCGCGTCTTTTCAGCAATGTTAAATTGGCCCTTTTACGGGGAACATCTATAGATAGGACACTTAAATAGCCGGCTTGAATAGCAGCGCGTGAGCAGCATACTTTGATATTACCATATTTAGAGCTTTTAAAAGACGTTTCGTTTTCTAACTGCGTTTCCTCTCACATAGTTACTATCTTTAATGATAAGCGCGAATCACTGTGAAAATGTCACCAGCATGGCTTCAAATTCAAAGTACACGTAGAAACAAACGAAGGAGTATGGCAAGGGTCTCCTTCCCCCATCCGTCTATTAAAGTCTAATCTTCAGTATCAACTATGCACCGAATAAGTGACAAACAATGCCATTTATTAGTTGATAACATTTGCCATACGAATGCATTACATTTTCTTTCACGTTCAATTATAATTCGAAGTATGGTCTCAAATACAGGCGTGAATACATGTACATGTACTCAGAATTAGTCCAAGAAAGCATTAATAAGAGGAGCACATTCCCCAAGTAACACAAAACAAACACACATTGGTAGTTCTCTCGTTATATGTGACAATGCTGTATAAAAGGTCCATTGTTTCATCAGCATACCATGAATCTTTATCTCTTTCCATGTGTTTTTGGGGAGGACCAGTTTGGGGAGCAACAGACTGGGATTTCAATACAACACGTCAACGTTGTGATGCAATGGCTGTGTGCTTTGTAAGAAGAAACTTAAGGTATTGTAGGCGTTGTAACGTATCATGTGGTGGTCTCTTGTGTATTTACATTCTTGGTTCTATAGAATGAGAAAACATTGCAAAAGAACCACTTTTAACGGGAAGAACGGATGTAAGCATGCAATTAATCATGTGCATTTCAATGGCACACTGACTATCATATATAATTGCCAAACTACCCACGATCTATAGCTAGTGTGACTTCCTTAAACAACTATAATGTCCCGCGGAACCCCTGAACATCACTAATGTCAAAAATGAGTGTTCGGCTCTTGAGTGAAAAGCGTAAAGTACTCGAGGTTAACTAATGAAATGCACCTCCTATACAAGAAAAGCAGGAACATGACTGTGCTAGCAAAGTCCGTAATTTCCTGTCTCTGACATTGCACTGAATGGGCCTGTGACAGCGGACGCGAAGGCTGATTAATGTCTTTGTATACGAGCATCAAGACGTGGACTCTCGAACGTTTCCATACCAATACATGCGAATCCAGAAGGGGTAGGGTAGGCACGCGTCCTGGTGTTTCTTCCAACATAAACAGACGTCTCCGTGGGTATTTTGACACTGCTTCTCATGTTTAAAGGAAATGTTCTAATTGAATTGTCACTTAACAAAGTTTCGCTCAAGGTTTTGTGAACTCTACGGCTGAGACTCGTAATCGAGACCTTTTGCAACGTTGCCCGACATATAGATATGATCGAAGGTAGATTTTGTTTTATAGGAATCTTGTTCTTTTAACAGCAAGTTTTATATATATAATTTAAGGATTTATATTTTAATATAATTGATGGTCAACTTGACACATAAACATAGAAACCATAAAAAACTTTGTGTACTACACTCAACTTTAAAAACAATACAAACAGAAAAACTGGGGTCCCAGTAATCAGTGGGCCCCTGATTACAGTACACTCATGTTACCCTCCTATTGGGAAACTGCATTGGCTGATTATACGTATGTATTACATTTAATGCCATACATGACTGATTTGCATTTAGTTATTTTATTTTCTACATATGCTACATTATTATAGGCTGATTGCTGAGAATAACAGTATATAGCCCTTGAACATATCCACCGAATGATATAATAGAAGGAATAGAGAAACGCTAAACGGCTGTGCTTGCTAAGACTGGAAACCTCATATCTGTATACATAGGCAAGATGATGAATCCATGATTAGGATCACGTTGATAATTATAGTTGTGCATTACTATGATGCACACCTCAAGAGAATAACCGTTTCACGGCATGTAGTACTGGAGAATGAAATGAGTCCGAGTGATCAATGTAATCATAATACGTATACGTGATAGAATATTACGGATAAACACTTAAATCGCACATGCATACACTGCAATCAGCATAATGTGCGTAGTACATGATTATAGGACATAGTTATTACATAAATATGCACGGTAATACAAACATAAATGAACTATTGGACTCACCATGAACAGGGATATCCTCTCCAGCCTTGACTGTCACCCTCCCAGACAGAACGTCCCCGGGGTGATAGATACCTCGCGGATTATCAAGGATAACCTCAAATCTCAGCAGTTTATTCATTCGTCCATTCATCATCTCTTGCTACCCTTGGTATCCTCTTGCAAATTAGTATGGCATTGCTGTGCACTTGTCAATCCCCATGTCATTATAGCGTCTTTGGCAGTTTACTGAAAGTGTGTATCCCATCAATGTCGTCTGGTTCAGCCAAATGGCGTGCGCTCAACAGTAATGATCTTGCATTGTTGTGTATGCAGTCTACTCTTTCTCAAGTCATGTTTATTCTCTTCCAGCGTAACCTGTATAATTCATCCCACAATCAATGACTACACTAGTAATTAGATATGTTGTTCACATGCGCATCATCTATTACACTCTCTCAGTTTTGAAAATCTGTTGCGTTGTCCATGAGTTGGTGGAAGAATATATCTAGCTATTTAACTGTCAATTAATATTGATATAGGATTTCATTTTGTTTGTAGCTTGCATGCAATGTACGTGTATATTGTACGCCATTTGTATGGTTAAGAAATGTTGCATGTACTCATTCGACACAAAATAGATTTATCTTACCAAAACAACTCTGCTTACCGGTAATCCACATAAAAGGGGTGATAATAGAATATAGTACATTAGCTAAGTGCATTATTTTGAGCCACGTTTACGATAGCATCATATTCAAGGGACTTGTCATTCAAAAAGTCAAATAAACCCCACTACACTGGTATTGGATTTACGAAGCTTTTTGAAGATGGGATCTTGATGCGGATTTATGTCCCCAGAAGCTTTTTACGTGCACATATTAAGATGCTAGGAATTGAAGAGTATGGTATTATTTTGTAAAAACTGAATAAACACTGTTTGCTTTCAATAGAGCTAATGATGACAAACAGTGCTACCTATCAGGCTCCATGGTCTTTAGTAAAATTTGCAAAGTACCAAAGAACGTCCCAATAAATTGATAGTTTTGAGGTGTTTTACTATCTTCCCATTGTTGCCTTGAACAACTGATCGTTGATAATACAGTTACAACCACTAGTATGTATGCTAATATTTTATATAACACGGTTTGTATTGAATACACATGTGTCCACTTACTGTACAGAAAATACGCATAAGCAAACCCCAAAAGGCTTTGACTGAGCAATGCCGATAAAAGACCCAATCTCATCTCTTGAATGTCGAGCGTACTTTAAAATGCGTGATTTAATGATGCCGTTCCCCTTTTCAAGACGTGTTGTTATATAATGAAAATGCAATTTTTATCTGATTCCAACACCGCCAAAAAGTGTCAACGGCGCATGAGGTGAAACTTGAGTTCTGCACATCTGCAAAAGTTGGGACATGACGAGTCCGCTTTCTCATAAAAAGTGAGTACGGGTGTGCCATTTCGAACGTCGAAACGGCATAAAACGGCATACAAAAGTGACCCATGTCTATACCTTGGCGATGACAAAGTGACCCATGTACCTATTAAATAATGAAACTACATAGTGTTAACATTTGATCAACAAGATACTAAAAAATATATATCAGTATCAAACAAAGTGAAACTTGCACCAACACTATCTGTACATATAATTTCAAACCGTAATAGCTATACCAAAAATCACAAAATAAAATTTAAACTCATAAGCATATCATAAATCACAAACTTATTTAGACCCATAGCTATGCCAAAATCACAAAATTTAGACCCATCACTAAACCTGGTATGTTTAAAAAGGTGACCCATAGAAATAACACACCCGTCGTACTACCCGACATAGAAAGACTTTTTTGTATACAGTTCACATTTTTATGAAGTGCATACATTACTGTAGTCCCTCAAAATTTCGCATGCCTATATTTCATAGATACAGGGATTTTTCAATATACAAGTATTGGTTTTGTGAATAAATTCCATCATGTTTTTTGTTTCATAGAAATGCACGAGCTTTGCGTCACAGCGAGACTGGAAAGTCAATTTTGAATCTAGGCAACATGTTTTCTTACTTTCTTCTATGAATAAGACTTTTCAAGGTCAGTGACTCATAAATTTTCCATGCAACAGTTTTGATGGCTTTACATGTCTCTTCCTTTTATGTATTCTTCTAAATCAATGACATTTAGTGCAATAGATAAATGGGCAGCTGCTAGGCATAAACCCCGAGGAAATTGCTATGCTGGTTCCAACATACTTTGGGAAGGTTCATGGTATCTATCACAATCAATCATCCCAGGATTCCTTTAGTGAGGGGGTTTCGAATACTCAAATTGCAGCATATTTGCAAATATTGAGTAAAGTAAGATATAATATCTTATGCACCAGAGTGTTATAAACGTTAGTGGTTTTAAAATTGCTCAGCCGACTTTGCAGCATTCACATCAGACCATTCATTCGACATTCATTCGACATTCATTCGACCACGGGTGCATAAAAATGACTGAATGCGCTTCGTATAGACACGTGCGTTTGATCTTATAATCTATATGCAGAATAGAAAGGCAACAGTAGACATTCACCTACTGTATTGTATTATACATATATTCAGAATATGAACCAGCCTAGTTAGCATTGGCATGGTTTTTACAACATGTGTGTCACATCAAATTGGAACTGGTAATTTATTGTGCTCATTGTGCAAACAATACTGAAATACTTCACCTCATTCAGTTGCATTTCTACTCAGTGTCCCCACTCAAGACGGGGGGAAAACAATGTCCACAAAAACACATTAAGTTTTCTTTCATTTTCTAGAGGCATTCCGATTTCTCTCCTCGACGTTCCAGTCTCACATCCGACTTTTCTCACACGTTACAACAAGCCTGACCTGGTACTGTAAGAGGCAAGTAGATATACAATACACGTAAACTAGAGTTGACTGTGTACTCAAATATCGTCTAACTTTATAATACTACACATATGTATAGAGCTAAACGACAGGTTTCAAACAGCAGCAAAGCGCCAAACTTTGTTGCTATTGATTTTAAGGGGCACAAGTCAGCCACCCCAAACAGTATATACCCAGGCCAATTGCAATTACATTATACGCAGAGCGGTGAGAAATCATCAATAAATCATTACACTTCATTTCGTAACTCAGTGACTCTGAAGTTCTGCTCTAATGTCACCAATAGATTAATAATACACCTTTTGAGAAACTAATCTTCTACAACTAACACTCCAACTTTGTAATTTGTATTAAAATGCCATGAAATGTTATCTCATAACACGAAATTACTCGGAGGACCGTACAGCTCTATTTTAAGTTAAGCCCAAAAGCGCTCACTGTAAATAAAGCCAGCAGAAACGTGCTCTTAGGACCAGAGCCATTAAAGAACAAAAGAATATAGACCGTTTTGAAAACTAGGAAGTCAAACAGGCTTAAGTTATATTTCCACATGATACCATGCTCATGGATTTTCGTTAATTGCCCATGGTTGTAGCATACATGTATGTGAACAACGGCAACATCCACCTTGGAATATACGTATATTATGAATTCACCTTGGGCTATGAATACTTGAGGTGAATTGCCCACTTCTTTTATTTACTCATATGCTGGTTATGGGGTTTCAGTACTGATTCTAGTACCGTGCATAGATTGTAGAGGAATGATAGCTCATACATTGACAGCATTATACTTTTATACATTATTGGATTTACAGATTTTTTTCTGCGATTGATTGATTGGTGTAGTGTGATGACACGTAAACCATCTATTCAACTTGGAGGACATAGTCCTGTGTTTCATTTGGTGGTACTGATTCCCCCAGTCTTCTGATTCGTGATTTCGTCATACCAAGCAGGTTCAGAGCCATCTTTTTCTTAAGAGGATGCAGTCTGCACGACCAATGAAGCGTGGAACAAATACAATCCCCAATCTAGCGGGCAGCAGATGTGGTCAAACGATCAACTATTTGTATGGAGGGGTGAGTGAAGACCCCCCCCCCCCCCACACACACACTTTTTCTGGTATTGTACCAGTGTAAGAGAGTGGTGGGGGTGGGGGTGACAGGTGACAAGATTTCTTTATATTACATTAACGAATGTTTATGCCTTTACCCCGCGTGGGCCCAGCCCCACACAAATTATTGACGAGGCCAAGGTCTCCTCATGACCGTAAGCTCTTCTTACGGGCCTAATATTGGTTTTGAAGGTGTGCTAAACTAATCACTACAATGAAGTAGTCCTCATATTAGTCGACACAAGTTCTCCATAACCAGCGCAATGACATCCGTCCCGTCTCGACTCCCTTCAGACATACATTCAACTGAACATTACAAACGCTCAAATGCTGTTTTATATATACATCAAGGATGTGATGGAGTCGAATACATTTTCCCCTATAATATGCAGTGAAATGACACATGATACTGAGTATTACCACATTTTATTCAAAGTCATTATTGATTAACATTTGCATGTGAGCTTAAACATTTGACCAGATATTCACTGTCAAGAGAGAGCCCCAGCTCTTCATTTTTTAAAGTAATGAACGTTTCTAATGCATAGTATTGAATACATATTTCGTGTGGGCGCCAACTAGCCGCATTCTAAAGTTTGAAAAATACCCAAATTAAATCGTCAGTATCATTTCTCGTGTGATTGAAATTTAGTCTAGGAGAAATATCCATGCATATACTGTACTACCCACGGTCTATTGAAAGCTAATATCCTAATCCATGTATCCATAAACATCTGAATCCACGTCCTTCCTACATATTACAGGGTAAGTCTAGTAAATATCCTAATAACGTGCTACTGTACGGGGTGAGGCAGCGGCATCCCTTATTGATGAGAGACCATAGACTAATGCTTACTCTTGCTCAATGTGCACTGTAGTATTATGCCATGGGTACCAACCCACAGGCCAATGATTTTGCTCACTCGTTTAGGTTGTTAAAGGTGTGTTGCTTGAAAATTGGCATATCATTACCTAGTCATGTGCTATTTCATATGTGCATATATTGGTCTAACTGCAATGTCACTTGCCATGCAAATAACGATATTCTCAAGTTGTTGTAAGTAAACAATTTAAAAACTATACAATATGCACATAACGAGAGAGACAATGCACTTTGTTATTGTTTAGTATGGACACAAACACAAATATTCCGTAGAGGAAGGGTATTATCGCACACTCAACCCCTGCTCCTTCAATCCATACTCGGATTACACAAATAGACCCGATGCCAGTGACTATTAAAACAACTTACACAGGCCAGCGCACTCCCATTTACCCTGCGTAAGGACTGATGACTTCTTGTATGTGATCTGGCACGACGAGAAGAGACCATTTGCAGATTTCAGCATCGTGTCTGGAAGAGTGGTGTGGGTGGCATTCTGTTGTTGTTATAGAAACAACTGTCATAAATCAAAAGCCTGTTGCAGAATTCATTTGTTCAGGGTGTAACAATATTTTACTGTAGAAGTCTTTTGTCCAAGATGTAATAAAATGTTATGACAAGCTATTCCACTACTACAATACTGAAAGTGGGCAATATACATGGACATTTTAAAATTGGATACGCACATTTATACTTTCCTAGTCTCTTTATACCAAAATCTTACAAACCGTACATTTCATTAATAGAATATGTTTACCGACGCAAACATGTCACTAAATCTTATTGTCGTACTATCGTGAAATGTCATTTCTTGTAATAGTCAGAGTTCTTGCAACCAATATATAATACAGCGATTTGTAATGTAGCGTCATTTTATCATGAAGCTACATCGCTCATCTCTTTTGTTCCACTCCTATCAGAGAAATTAATGATCAGTTTTATTTGAGGTGACATCTGCATTTATATTTTAGGCAGCAAATGAGAAGATACTGCCTTCGCCAGGGACTGAGTAAGTCTTAGGGGATTGCATTCACCCCGATTCTCAGCCACCAAAACATATGTAAAAACAGATAAACCAGCTGGTATATATCAGCAAGATGGAATAACGATACACAAGTTACATTCAACTTGATTTTTTTATGGAATCGCGCCACACATTATAGTACAGTGTGAAAACGTACTGTGACACAAAGATATCCCATAGAAATAATCATTCCATAAGATACACACAAATGCGCATCTATTTACATTTAGACATGTGAAATACAGAAGTGTATGCTTCAATGCTCATAATGAATCATCAACATGCGTAGATAGCTGGTCATTTCATCACGCGGTTACTTCAGTCTCTTTGAAGTTAGATGCAATTGTGATTGACCAAATGACCATAATGATGTCACACTGAAGGAGACTGCGATTGAGCAAGTCAATGTCTTGAAGCTGAGCCCCATAAAGCAGCTTGAATCCAACTGAGATGCGCACAGGCATTAACATGAATTTCACGGCGTCCCGTGTTGGGTGTTGACAGAGTTATGATGAGTCGCACGAGGATTGACAGCAGCATTTATATCACCACTGATTGGCTGCAGGGCGCGTTATGATAGATGCCCAACTGAAATATTCTTTTTAGCTTGTGCTTCATTAACAGAAAGGAACTAGTTTAACAGAAAGGCAAGAAGTGCTGTTGTTTTTGAAAAATAAATACTAGTAGATTGTTGTTAGTGTCGAATCAGCTGGTGGGTATATGGACAGTGGCTGAAGTTGACGTTTATTTTGAAAACAGGCGGGACAACAAACATGACCACGGCCTGTCAAATGAAGTCTGCCTTGAAAACTTTCATCAAAACCTCAAATGTGGAAAAAGGGGAGGAAAAGCATGACATACCACATGACGAATGTTAGCTGTAAACGAGTGAAGAAAAGATTAACCAATCGTCCATGATAAATGTAAGATTTGAAATAATCGTCCAGATAATAAAAGTCCAAAGATCTTTTCAAACTCCCTGACTTCGTTAGGATATATTTCTATTAAAAAGTCTACCGAAATATATCAGTTAATGAAGCCTAATACTGGTTGCTTACAATTATCTATTGTATTATAACTGGGAAAATGCCTTGCATGGAGAAAGACCATTTGGAGTGTTCATTATACATGGGCACAACATGAAGCATCTGCTGACGCTGCATTCACAGCAAAGCTGCCCATCTACAACAAGGTAATTTCCTACATCTATTGGAGAAATCACCCCAATTATGGGTGGCAGTGCATATTGGCCATTTGCCTCAGGATAGGAGATATGAACGTGCTTCGATAATGTCTTCGTGGTAATTGCCAGAAATAATGATCCCGAGAATGATATTCAACATACACTGACAAACAGTATATTGTCTGGCAAAAGCAATGAAAATTGTCTTACATATAGAGGTCATTTGTATGTAACCCAATGTCATCCCTGCACTGTTTATTTAGCAATGCTATATTCTCGTATGCTACAAGCCATGTCTTCCTAGATCCGCAACATTCACGGCAGACGCCTTAAAAAGAAGAAAAAACATGTACAACCACGAGAATGTCACTGCTGCAAACTAGCCCAATTATTTTGCAAATTACGCCGTGCCTTGCTTTTACCTCTACACAATGGAAGAGAGAAACACATAGAGATAGGACGTAAATACGAATCTTTATTTAAAATGTGACCATGACTAAAACATAACACCAATGTCTTTTATACAGTACTTATATACAGTGCATTAACTGACGAACATTGGCCGCTAACAGTTATCAATAATAGACCTGCTTGTTATGTTTAAGGCCCCCATTTCACATGGCTGATCCTAGCTCCAGATCCTCCAAAAGACGCCCGATTTGGCATTTTGGGGTGGATCGTGCGTGATCTGACCTCGAATATGGAGTGATTTGGTTAGTTCTGCGGCGAATGGGCCACTTTTGGCCGGTTCTGGACTCATTTTTCTTTTTTCGGCTGTGTGGATTATTGACGTTCAAATGAGCACCACACCACACCATCGCCATGCTGTTCGGGGCTGTCTGGGGGACTTTCTCTAGTATTTGCAACATCGTAAGGTCTTTTTGGTTACCTGTGTCCTCGTCTGCTTCTTTTAGAAGATGTATGGTGACAGATGAAACCGTAAGTGCCCCCACTACCGTTACAATCGGAAGCAATAGAACCATGGAACGGAAGCATCCTTTTCAACAGCACGATGCTCCAATATTAATGTTGTCTGCCTGGAGAAAATGACACACTTCTGCCAGTTTCGGGCCTAAAAAGTGTTATCACTTCTCTAGAGAAGTGATTTTGTCTTTTTTCGGCTTGTGGGCTCCCGTTATGGATACCTCCCCCCCATTTCACATGGCCGATCCTAGCTCTCGATCCTCCAGAAGGCGCCTGATACGTCATTTCGGGGTGGATTGGCGGAAATGCATTACTATTTATATATAAATGTTACGTAACAGTCTTAAGATGAAGCATGCCAAAGTCAACGAGCCGTATAAGCCGTACAGGCCGTCAGAGACATTACAGGTGGCCGAGACAGACGAAGCATGACGAGCAGGACGTCATGATCGGCTGGCGGTGATTGACGAGGATTATATAAGGCATATCCCAGCTTCACTAAAAATAGAATTGCATTAACAAACATCACCATGTGCACAGCATTTTCTTATAGCCTAACATGTGTTAGACATTGTTTAATACTGTTTTAATCTCTATTTGTTTCTGCAAGTTACAATTTATGGTAAAGCTGGAATAGAGCTTACTGGCGTTGCTGTTGAGCTGCAGCAAGATTAAGTGCAACGGCTGCCATTGTTGCAATTATTCGTTGCCTAATAATCTTGAATACGTATTTGAGTATAATCCTTCAGAGACACAAACAATTCATTGCATATTCTGTAGCTAAAGCTTACGGGATCGCCTGCAATTACGGTCTGTGACCTTTCAGATGGACTATTTCAAAAAGCAAGCTTTTGGAACTAGCACAACATAAAACGGGAACATCTTTATGAAAATTGTCAGCAAACGCACTGTTAGCAGAGAGACCTAACGATCAACAAGTTAGTTCTCCAGACGAGGCAGAAAACCAAAAAATTGATACAGATCAACAGCTCAATAATCTAAAACGGGAGCCCACAGGCCGAAAAAAGTCAAAATCACTTCTCCAGAGAAGTGATAACACTTTTTGGGCCCGAAACTGGCAGAAGTTAATCATGTTTTCCAGGTAGACAACTCCAATATTGGATCATCGTGCTGTTGAAAAAGATGCTTCCGTTCTATGTTTCTATAGCTTCCCATTGTAACGGTAGTGGCTGCACTTACGGTTTCATCCGTCATCATACATCTTCCCAATGCAGCAGACGAGGCCACAGTTCAGCAAAGAGACATAAGGATGCTGCAATTAGTGAAGAAAACCCCCCAGACAGCCCCGAAAAACATGACGATCGTGTGGTTTGGAGTACTTAAGCCGAAATATGAAAAATCGGTCCAGAACCCGCGAAAAACGTCCCAGTACCTGCCGAATCAGCCAAATCACTCCACATTTGAGGCCAGATCACGCACAATCCACCCCGAAATGACAAATCGGGCGTCTTTGGGAAGATCTGGAGCTAGGATCGGCCATGTGAAATGGGGGCCTTATTGAGTTGTTCATCTGGATCAACTTTTTGCTTTTCTAGTTCGTCTGGAAGACTAACTTGATCATCGTTAGGTTTCTCTGCTAACGGTGGGCTTGCTGACAATTTACATAAATATGTTCCCGTTTTATGGTGTACTAGTTCAAAATGGTCACATTAGCTTGCCTTTTCATCCAGTCCATGTGAAAAGTCACATACCGTAATTGCAGGTGATCCCGTAAGCTTTAGCTACAAAATATGCAATGAGGCATTATAAAAACGCTGAAAATGTTGGGGAGGGGTAATTGTTGTTTGATTGTGAGATTTAGGTACCGCCCTGGATCAGTCACACATCGTTGTCTGCTGCATAGTCATTTTACAAACTTAATGGCCCAACTGAGAATAGGTGACCCAGGTATAGTTACTTTAATTTCATGAGGATGACGCCTGCCCTTTTTGAAGAGATTTTGCATAGAATAGACCCACGAAAAGCAAAGCAAAACACTGGATGGCGTAAAAGCATTATTCCGGAGCTGAAGCTGGTTGTCACATTCAGTCATCTGGCAGCAGGTGATAAATACCCCACATTGGACTATGATTTCAGGGTTAGTCGTCACACCATCACGGCGTTCTTACCACAAGTTTGCAAAGCAATCACTGAAGAAGACGAAGTAATGCAGTTACCACAGAATGAAAATGCTTGGTGAGAAGTGGCTGCAGAATTATTCGTCATGCTTCGTCTGTCTCGGCCATCTTTGGCATGTTTCATCTTCAGACTGTTACGTAATAAATGTTGACACATTTCCACCGATCCACCCCGAAATGACAAATCAGACGTCTTTTGGAGGATCTGGAGCTAGTGTCGGCCATGTGAAATGGGGGGGGGTTAGCATTCACCTCATTCTTTTCGTTGGTGTGTAATTCTTTTTAATTTTCAGTTCCATGTAGGATAGGTGGGGATCATGGGATCAGGATCTGCTGTTGTTCGCATTTCTCACACAGAATTTCAGTTTTCATATGTGACTATGGGGCTCTCCAATGGCAGATCCAGGTTTTTGGAAAATGGGGGGGGGGTCACTTAAGGAAAAAAGGGGGGGGGCGCACTTAAGGGGTTTCATGAAAAAAAAACTACGAAACCCTATGAAAATGATGTATTTTAGAGAGAAAAGGGAGGGGGCGCCCCCTGCGTCCCCCTGGATCTGCCTATGCTCTCCAATGTTGGTCGATGTAATGAACTATGTCATAAACGCTATGAGGATAGGCACAATTAGCTGACGTGCCGCCCACTAGTGATTATGAGAAGATATGGATTACTTGCAAGGGTGCTATGTCATCTATTAGAGCAAGAAAGATAGAGAGAGAGATAGTGAGAGTGAGGGAGAAATGGAGAGAAATGGAGAGATGGTGATAGATGGAGAGCGATGGAGAGATAAATATGGACAGATATGGATGGATAGATATGGAGAGACATAGAGAGATAGTTATTCTTATTTTATTATTATTTTTCAATTTGCCATGTGTACAAATAAGATCAATAGTATAAAATTCAGGCAATTTACAATGATCATAAAAACACAATATATTTTAAAATCACATATAATTAGTAACATAAATGGCTGGGAAGGAAAGAAGTGGATTACTTATCAAGTTCCTCCCCATTTGCATGATTTAATCATACTTTAAAGACAATGCTGAAGCATTTCTGTACAATAAACACTTACGAAAGCATGAGTTTAACAAAATGGTACACAATTTATAAAAACGAGTCACACATGGCCTATGACCTTATAAAATAGTAACTGAAAAAAATAACATTTTGATTAATATAGATCATATTTTCCTGTGCAGTCATCCTTATGAGTAGTTTTTTTTTATAGTGAAAGCGAGGAGAGATAAATGGATATAGACTGAGGGGTGGAGAGATGAAGACGCCGATTAGATGGAGGGAGAGATGGAGAAAGAGAGAGATACGCATAATGAGCTTGGGTCCCAGTTCTAATACCAAACGTGTCCGCATAACGTATGGTCTATGCTGTGGGTGCATTACGGGCTGCCTCACTCACGGCGGTGTGTAGGGAGCCGCCATCCTGTCTGCGGCCTGTGCTGACTCATGCTCCCGGGGGATCCCTGGCGGCTGCGTAATCATGCCCAGCCTCTCTCTAAACTGCTGCCCTGCCGCCTGATATTGTGCTACAAGCCCCTACAGTGGTTATCGGCTGATTTCACTTGGTTTATGTGTGGGTGTCTCGTGTTTGTGTAAATACTGGCGTAAATCTGACAGGTCCGTAGTCCGAATTTAGACATTAGCTATAATTGCGCATCCATTATGCATGGTATGCGATAATTTAATGCCAGGATCTCCCTGTGTTTTTCCCCCATATAGTTCTAGTAAAACGACTAATGAGTAGTATTTAGCGCATTATGGCATCAGGTTATGCATGTTTGTTTTCGAGGATGGATAAGGTCGTCAAGGATATAAATACAACTAATGTCATTCCATTTGTTTCTGACATCTTTACGACCATGGCGCACGTGATATTTTAACTAGCGGTGGTGGTAATACTTTGACTGCTAAATAATGAAAAATAAAAGGAAATACACATAACTCATATTGAAGGGCTCTCATCTTATAAGCTTCCACTGCCACGGTGGTTGGCATTTAGCAACCATTCAGATAGCAATCGACAGGACAAAATACCCCCAAGGGATTACATTTATTGTGCAGTAATAAAATCACAGTTACACAGTGGCGAGGGTTGTCACACTCTGCCAATGAATGCAGTCGTTTATTGCAAGTACAGTATGATGACCTGCTGGTGAAACCCTCTAGGACCGCATCAGAGTTATTACATTAATGTTAACACATTATTGCCGGGCCTGGTGTGAAATGTTAATGATGGTTGACAAATGAACCATGGTGAGATGTTCCCCGCTTGTTTGTTGCTTTGCTGGCTAAGATTGTTTCTCTCTATTTCTGTTGAGTAATAGTCAAGCATAATGGCGTGAGACATTTATTATGACCTGGTATAACTATTTATTAATTTGACTCCTGTTCATTACCAATAGCTACGTCATAAATATTAATTTCTTATGTGATTCCGATTACACGAAACTATAAAAAAATAAGACTGGCGAATCCGTTCTCGAACACAAGTAAAACTGTCGTGCGAAATTGATTTTCAAAAACAACAAACGCACGAGTCGAGCACAGTCAACCCTCACTCATACTTAGTTTACCAGTCGTTTATTGGATGGAGTTCGTATTCAACTTAGATCGCCATACGCTATTAACAATGAGTCATTCAAATAACTACTAGTATACTGAGACTTATTTCAATATCCATGCAAATCAGAGGAGAAATGGAGCTCCTGCTTATGTAGATCGTAATTTCCCCAGCCGTATCTCTGTATGGCTCATATAAGCCTGCAGGCTGAAGGAACTTGGCAATTTGTATTGTAATTGGAATAAGTTGCATGCTGCTACTGTCATTAGTATTATCACTAGTGCAGAAGCACTGTAGCACTGTGTCCTAATATTCAAGGAAAATTCATTGCACCCATCTTTGCTACTTTGTTACAGCCATCCGTTTTTAAAAATCAAATCTAATTTCAAGTAAAACAGTTAGTATTGCTCTGTGTTGTTACTTGTTTAATAGTACAGCAATCATGACCAACATGTTTACAACCGTAGTGCTACAAAACGATGACAATGCTTGGTTTGGGTTGATCTTCATGGTCATATTCATAATATGAATGTTAACAAAAGTGTGGCGGCGCACGAACTTCCTGCCATCTACGACAACCTCCTCACCACACCACGATATTATGATGCCACTAGGCACTGTGGTGGAAATATCATGCTACAATTCAGTTCAATGTACAGGGTATTCATTTAAAAGGAAATTTATAACAACCTTACGATGGCTACATTTCTGCATACAATTAATTAAATTAAAGTTGGGGTGGTTATTTCAAAACCATTTCATGAGACAACTGTTCAACACACTAACTTTGTATATGTCTAAGTTTCATTTTAAGAATGGTAGATTTTTGTAATAGCTATGGTGTCTATATTGTGTTCTTCATAGGGGACACTAGTCAGTGGCCATCTGCTGAATGCGATAAACCCTTCGCTGATGACTAAGTGGCATGTATCGTGAACACGAGCAGTCACAATAACACAACCTATATTGTTTTCAAAATGGAGGCTTCATATAATCTGTAAGTAGAACTTACATTGTCCATGAAGCTCAACTTTGCATAAGTGTTTACATTTGACTTTATGTTGTCCAATTTTATATGTCACTGCCGCATACGTGTTTGAACGCCTACATGCATTTCATGGAAATGAAATGGAATACATTTAATTAAATGTGTGCTGTATGAGTTTCATGTCAATTTATTGCGTTGCGTCTTGTACCGAATCTGGAACTTTCACAGTCTATGTGAAATATTGGGGTTAAGAGAACAATTTTACACCTGTTTTGTTAAACTTATATTTACGTGCACCAAGTTTAAAACTTTATGCACTAAAATGAGCATATGCAATTTGATAGATCGTGTATGAATCTGCACGTGGATGTGAATTAAATCTCTCATTGATTTGTGTACACTTTCTCGATAGCACATGTTTATTGCAATTCATTTTCGAACCCATTGACTGCAAACTAATCGACTATCAAATTACAAAATAATTGTGCAGCTAGAAAGATCTATTGCAACTGAACTAATCAGGCTACTAAATCGCTAAACGTTTCCATTAATAAATGACTAAAGTTCAAATTTGATTAATCAAAGCTAACAGCGTTTTTACATAATTTTACGTAAAATATAGACTTTGCAGTGTAAATATAATTGCCTACAAACACACTTTATTTGTCAAAGGATAATAGATATATCTAACATATCTTGTTGTAGGTGAATACTCCCTTTTATTATACGAATGATAGTTTTGTATGATGGTGGTTCCTTCACTCTCCTCTCAACAACCATTGAAATAACATCAAAATGAGTAACAATCAGCGTTTTAAAATTGGTGAACATATGACAACAGAAAGAACTTAAAAACAGCTTAAAACATGATTGGACAGGAACATTACATCGTTATTATTAGACGTTTGATAGAACCATTAAACATGACCCAACAAATAAACAACGACCATAACGGTGACCATGCCATATACAGCCACAAAAACCAATGACCACGAGTCTACGACAGTGAACGTGACCACGGTGAGAATGACCATGACTTACACAGTGAAAAATCTTGCACTCCACCTATACCCCGCCCCAAACTATGGCGTTCACGACCAAAAATGAAGGTCGGTGGTGTCGTCTGAAACAGCTGGTGTTTGAGATAAACGTCACGTAATGACGTCGCTGGCGCCGCGACATATTGGCGTATAATGGAACTGTCGTCTGTGGGTGTGGGTTTGGTTTTAGTTATATATGTTGGTGAATGTGGAGATGGTGGACAGCGAGAATATACTGGCAGATCCACCTTTTGGAAGAGGGAGTGGTTATTATATACGCGTGGTCGATAGCGGACAGTTTATAAAACCTATGAAAATGATATATTTTGGGAGATCAGCCGATGGAGAAGATCTAATAATAGGTGCAAATAACTAGATATAAAACGGATACTGTTTTGTTTTAGTATGATTTAAAAATATAACCTTAGTAGAGCAACAGGAAACCCAATATATATGGAGTAATATTTAGACCATAAGAATCCAAAATATATATGTGAATTGATATTCCCATTTTGTAATTTAAGCCGAAGTGGCTACTTTAACACTTTAACAATAATAATCTTTTTACAAAAGAATATAAATATGTATAATTTTGAGCAGTTCTGATCATATGTACGGCTATTTTCTTGCTTGGTGTTTTCCGAGATGGAAGCATTGATTAATTTATCAGCAGAAAAGAAAAGGGACTTGTCTGTCAATGACAACCGCCAGTCATACACAGCTCAATAGCAATCTGTCAAACAGATTCTCTCCTCGTATTCTCGTGTAGCTTTTCTCAGTTTTGCAACGCCAGTATATAATGAGTTATATTAATGACTAATTCCACCACGAAACTTATCTGTATGACATACCATGCAAATAATCTCATAAATGCTACAGACCCTTGTGTGGCGTGTAGATTATATGCTTTATCATAAAAGCAGTAAGACTAATAATAACACCTAGGAAATGTATGAAACATTAATCCATAGTAAGGCTACAATAAAAAAAAATCAAGTTACTCACATAATTTGCATTTTGGGCCGTCCATAGATTATATAGATCTAGATAGGTCTATATAATCTATGGGTCGTCTAAGAGTCGTCTTGGTTGAAATCCATACCATTAGAAGCGTGTACGTGGATAACGATATCCATACCATGGATCCCGTTATCCACAGGCCTAATTAATATACAGTTTCAGAGCCATGAACTTACATTATAATCCATCATAATATACAACAACAAAGAGCTACCATTAAATACTTTGTTATAGCTCAAAGTTAAATTTGCTTGGTTGAGGATAGAAATGTATTATTAATGCAGAATGCACTTACGGTCCCATTCTTTCCATCGTCGTGCAATGATCGTGCGGTAGTAATCGTGGGAGATGATAGAAACAGGAAGTAGTCTGCGATGCCAAGTAGTATCACTCCGCATGAACTTGTCCTTCGTCAAATGATTTCACCACCGCAGATGCATTATGTGTTGGTAATACAAATAAAAAACTTGCGATGTCTGTTGATAAGTGACTAAAGCCTATCAGTAACTTCTTCGAGGACAGATATGTACTTGAATTGCATTCAAACTTCTCTGAAATGACTGATTTCAATGAAACATTAATACAATGTTTTCTTGCTTTGATAATTACATTTCCTCCTATCCAGCGCATTTTTGTATTATTTGTAACCTGAAAACGTGTAGTCATTGAAAATAAAGATGTTACCTGCATTTGTGCATTTGAAGTAAACATTCAATTTTGTTGCAGTGGATTTCTGTATCACTGATCACTCGCTGAACTAATCGAATCAGGACAGAACAGACACACAAGTTTATGAGGCAAATTAGATCCCCAACCTATTTTGGTACATGTTTTGTTTTACTCCAGATCTTTAGGTGCTTGACGTGGTACCAGGCCTCAAGTCGGCTAGGCCGGCCAGCGTCACACACAATTACACACACACACACACACACACACACACACACACACACACACACACACACACACACACACACACACACACACACACACACACACACACACACACACACACACACACACGCACACACACACACACACACGCGCGCACGCGCGCACGCACACACACACACACAAATGTCTAGTACATGCAATCTGCACACATCTATTCTAACCTTATATTACATATATTCCAGAACACAAACACAAAGGAGGTGGGGACATTCATTGGTCTTGAAAATAATATTGATAAATAATTGGTTAAGCGGTGCATAAAAGTGTTATGATGGTTACAGAGACATACTTAAACACACAATCATGTTTGAAAGTTTTAATGGTATAGTTATATAGCAAGCATTCATAAACAATGTTAAACATGCATGTAGAACTTAGCCGTATGAATAATTTACCGTATGGGATACACGTCAGCATATCTTTAGCGCATGTGAAACATTTATCAGGTTCCTGCCTCATTGACGGTGTGGAACATGAGCTGGCTGCATGTCTATTGTGAGCCCTACACGCGGCCCTGTCTCTGCACTGGTTTGTAATGCGCTTTATGCCACCATTGTCTGCGTACTTAACACGCAGTTCACATACTTGCTAAAGATAGTGTATTGAAAAGTAAACCATGTAAGAATTCCTTCGCATATCTGTATTGTTGCTTTTCAAACAGAGCGAATTTTGCTTTTCACTTTTGAAAAATTAACGATATTAACTATTGCATTAGGTCGAGAAACAAAGAATTACTTACATCCCCATCGTGACACTCTTCGTATTGAAGAGGAGAGTCATCCATGCACTGCTGGATACTATCGGAGCGACGGCAATCAAGCTTTCTACATAGTGCCTTATGAGATGCCGTATCACATATAGGCTTTATGTCTATTTGGAACAAAACAATTAGTAGTATTGATTTCAATGTGCATTTTTTAGTAATTGGCCGTTAATTAAAAAACACTAATTGCGTAATGTGTATCAGCTGATGTGTATGTGTGCGTGCGTCAAACGCAAAAGTATTAACTACATATTTTATTAAAAACGTCACTATATATATATGATAATATTTGTTCTCCAGGTCTCTACAATTAATTAATTCAGATTGATAGCTACACACACATGTACGTCCTAAACCTGTGCTATCTCCACCCAATATACGAAGCATCTTACGTGGACATTTTAGTAGATTTTCTACGCATGAACTGCACGTGATTCCATCACGTGACCTCATACTGGGACAGCTGCATGTTTCCGCCATGTAGGTCGTCTGTCTAGCACACTGGTCTCGTGGCGCGCAATCGCTCTTGATAGACTTGATTTCATAGCCAGTTGCACTTGCATATTCGAAATTGACTTGGCAAAGCTAAGAGGTATAAATAGTACATATTTGTGATAGAAGTATAAACATAATACATTTGTTCTGTAACATTTATAACGCACTAGATTCAGATCCGTCCAGTAGACGTATTTTTTCTGCGTATATATTGTTGGTCTCATTACATCAGCAGCGTGAGATATGCTTCAGTTAACAAAAATGTTTTGAAACACAGTACAAGTTATTGTGCAATAATAACTATATTCAGTCTTGGATCTAATGGCAATCTACGTGCATATAAAATAATAATTGAGTTTAAATTGTTTTTCAAAATTTGATACGATAAGGGGCAAACATGTATTTGAAAAGATTATCATATGATTGCAGCTCTCTTTTCATATAGTTATAGCACATTCACTTTGAAAAGGCCCTTCTAAAAAGACAATATCTTTATCATAACGTTGTAGTTTACCTCTTTCTTGTTACAGCGTTTGAAATAGTGTGAACTTTCTTCACAAGCAGTCACATTATCAGGTTCTACACAATCAAGAATGTGACATCTCTTTCTCCCGTCATAGTCTTCAGCACAGTCATACTCACATAGCACTGCTGGCACTAAATTGTGAGATTTCATAAATACGCGACATATTTCAATCGAATAAGGTTTTGTCTATAGAATTTACTGAGCATGCACCTCGTGGGAGTTGTTCCATGCAAGTACATAGAAAGCAAAGTAGGCGTTGGAAAGAAATCAATATCTACCAAATTTCTATGGTCCAATAATGCAGGACACTTTAAATGAAGGCATGTAAGAACAACAGTCACCACCTCAAAAGAAAAAGAATTCTAATACCAAAGATTAGAATAAAAACCAAACCAGGAAATTGCTCCTTTCATACAGTGTAGAAGAAAATGCACTGAGAAATATATGACACTCAGAAAGTTAAAAACCACCAAGCCATCCCTCAAACCACCTGTACAGAAAATGATGAGAACCGGAGTGGTATACAAAATAACATGTCCCCGCTGTTAAGCCTGCCATGTGGGACAGCCAAGCTGATATCTCCACACTCACATCCGAGGACATTCAAGGAATACGGCTCCTATATAGGCATAATTGGTAACATTACAAAACGATAGATAATGCTAAATGTATATTTGGTATTATCTATCGCGTTGTAACATTTCTAACTTTTAACTCTAGTGCTTTTTACTTTTAATGTTTTAAAAGAAGCATATTTTTTCTAAAAACACAAATAAGCAATGTATTCTTACCCAAAGTAAGCCACAACAAGGTGTAAAGCAGCATAACCAACTATGTTCTAATGCTTGATTCACACTTCCGCGATTCAGCGTAGCCGAACTTGCACTGAATAAAGTCTGCTGCTTGCAAATCAGTTTATATATCACTGTGTCCAAGGTTAATTGAGATCACATCTGTTAAGTTCCTTTCAATTATCAGTACTGACAGGCAAACGTACGGGAAATCCAACATTTGTAAACATTACCATGAATGTTGTTATTAGTGATCTGATCATCGGGCGGCTTTCAATGGCAGATCCGGGTTTTTGAAAGGGGGGGGGGGCACTTAAGCGATTTCATGGGTTTCGTACTCGCGATCGATGGCGGACGTGTTAAAAACCCTATGAAAATGAAGAGTTTTGATGGGAAAAGGTTGGGCGAGCGCCCCCCCTGCGCCCCCTGTCTCTGCCTGTGGCTTTAAAGCTAAACTTTCTTGACAATTGACTATTTTCTATGGCTACACTGTATGTAAATCAATTTCACGTAAAATATCATTCATAAGCAAACCGTTCAATGTTCACCCAAGAAAGATAAGGGATTATTATTTGACGAAGGCTTGTACATTAATTCAATGCTCATTTTGAGTCTGCTGATTGCTAAAAAGTACTTCTTTTTAAAAACAAGAATGTTACTGATTAACACGACTTTATAAATTCTATAAACTGGTCGATTTGTTTGCTATGCACCTGTCCCTTTGGAATGTAAATAACATTTTGATAAACTAAACTCTTTATTAATTCAGAAATCATATCGTGTTGAACTTCTTATGAGTAATACATGTATAATAACACCATTACTAGCAATAGCCCGTGAAAATTACGGGCAGAGATGCTTCTTTGCAAAATTGGCTATCATAACTTTTGTTAAGCAATACACAGAAATAAATAATATTGTTCTGATTGCGTCCGTTGTACGATACGCGCATCTGACACCTGTATTGCGACCACCTCTTACACATACAATGCACTTGGTGGGACAACATTTTGGTCACATTTACTAGCAATCATCTATAAACGGCCTATTACATTTGATTATGAATAGTTTCTATTGCCGATCTACGTCAGACTTTATTCTTTGAAAGATGATGCCAAGGGGTAAATTGATGTACATAACCCACGTAGATCCCTAAATTTTGCAGGCCAGTAATGCTTAGGCGAACTCAAGATAAAATTGGGGAAAGAAAAATGTTTGTTTGTTTTTATTTTTAAATTAATTGCAATTGCCCCGAATGTGGGTCATTTTGCGAACATTTTGACTTTATGGAAACCACTCTTGGAATATGCACAATGATTTGGCTAAGTGTCATGTTGACTGGGGGTTTGGTTTAGGAGTCTATGTAGGGCATACAGACATTGCTTTTGTACGTATATTCAGAGTTTCAAACGACAAAACACAGCTAATTAAGACACACAATTTAAGATCTAATGTAAATGTAGCTCCTTCATATTTGAGTATAAGTTATGAATCGGTTTACTTTTAAGTTAATACAAATCGCATGAAATAAATTCAAGAAGGTAAGCTCAAAACTATACGCTATACACTGCAACAACAGGGATATCTTAGGGACGGTGCAATATAAACCAGGCAGAGGGGACCGGTGCATACCTAAAAACTTGTCTGAAAAAAGGTCTTGTCCCATGCTGATATGATGGGAAAAAAACTGATGTCCCATGACCTCTATACATAAAAGTCTGTGTCCCCTCCCATGAATAATTGCGATTATATGCGATTAATTTGTACCGATTCGCTCACGTCGAAATGGGATTTCAGCAGCTGAAAAAAGTACATGTCCCATGCGCAACCTGAATGAAAAATCATCGGGTCCCCTTACTTTGCACCTTGAAAAAAGTACCTGTCCCCCTACCAAATGCACCGGTCCCCCGCCGGGTAAATATTGCACCGTCCCTTATGACAACACAATCATACACGAGTGTGCTATTAGTTTACCATGAGGCAAAGTACTATACAATATGGTGTTTATACAAACATGATTGCATGACTTTACGCTTTAAAATAAACTGATCTTCAAAGAATCATGAGTAAGATGTACTGTCTGCAGAACATAATGTCACCCCACCCTATTTGAAATGCTTATACAGCCATGCAGAATTACACTTACATGTTACGGTTTCAACAGGAATGTATCTATCGGTATGGGTGTGTACATTATAGATCAGTTAAGGACTTAATGAACAATGAGCTTGATGAGACTTAATGAATGTTTTTTTTAATGGAAAGAGACTCAACAGTTTGGTAATATAATTTTATTAACCATTAAACTTCAACATACAAGGTTTACAAGATAGCCTAAAGTAGTAATGATAAATAACGGTCCTTGAAGTTCATTTTACACGTATTTTATTAAATTCTATCAACTTAGTCAGCTCGAATGACTTCCCATAGTGATACAGAATTGATGTTGTGTATGAGTTGGTACTCGTGTGGGTAAATGACGTCCGTTAATCCGCATGCGTATTGCATTATCGATTGTACATTGTGTAAGTTCTGTAATTACTTTCCCTATCCACGAGTGATGCTCATGTCCATTCTATTCCATTGTAGTAACCACTTTTGTTGGCTTTTCATGTCGCCGACGCGATGATGGTACAGCCGTAGACGTCATTGTTGTGACTTTTGTGAGAGTTCTTTTCTTTAGTCGTTGTGCTTAAGCTTGATATTGCACTCTAATCAGTTCACCACCAGACCGTGGGCCCCATCACAGTGCTTGCAATATATAAAAAAACACCATGTGAAACATCAAAATGGTTGTAATGCAATAGGAAATAATGTACGGTGGGTGTGCGGCGCTGCCCCCTACGAATAAAAAAAACTCTTTTGACCACCTCAAGAGAAAGTGAGTCCATATAATTTTACAATAAAATAACAATAATAATACACCTTATTTGTTTGACACTCTATATATGTTGTTCGAAAGTCAAATCCATGCTTACATCACGTTATGCTCATCCACAGTGGTCTTCTCAATTCGATACACAAAGATATCATCAAGGCTGTCAGTAGCACTTCAATATGAGTTTTGACAGATCTTGACAGATTGACCGCAAGGGATCTACAAATCACATGGACCAATATTAGTTAGAAAACTTGTTGAGGTGGCACTTATATTTTAGAGCGCTTAGATTGAGAGTAGACTCCCATTTTAAGATTAGAAAAAGAGTTCTTGGAAATGTTATTCTATTCCCAGGCATTGGAATGGTAAACAAGCTCCTACTCGAGCCACTGCCTAAAACAGATAAGAAAAAATATGGTATGCATTTTATTACAAGTGAAAGGTATTATGAACATGCACAGAAAAGAGTACAATGTATAATTGTATATACGTGGGTATGCAACTTTCTATAGATAAACATGTGATAATCGTATAAACATTTGAACGATATTAATAAATGCAAAGTTTTACATTATTCCCCAGATTTATTGGTGATATTTCAATGTCATTAGCATGAGGACAGTGTTAAGGAAACCTTATCAACACCTTAATTCATTTACAGGGTTGCCAAGGTCAGAGAGACTCTCATATGCTGCCTCAAAGGGTCCTTATGTAGCTCGATCAATTACAATTAGAGATAATGCTATGCCAAACTCCGAAGTACCGTCGAATCATGGCCTATCATCAGCTTGCCTTGTGAAGTAGTTCATGAATATAGGCCTATTTTTTTTTCAAATTCATTTTAAATGCATATAATATTTCCATGAGCATTTAATGAATATCTATTATCTGAGAGTTTTAATAGGTACGTGTAACGTCCGTGTATGTTGATTGCAAAGCCCTCCATAGCACATCGTCATATCTCACGACTATATACGCAGTATATTTTGGTATGAACATGGACTTTTAACCCCCCATTTCACATGGCCGATCCTAGCTCCAGATCCTCCAAAAGACGCCCGATTTGTCATTTCTGGGTGGATCGGTTGAAATGGATCAATATTTATTATGTAACAGTCTGAAGACGAAGCAGGCCAAAGTCATCTGGTCCTGCAAGACGTCACAGACGATGAAGCAGGTCCTGACAACAATGGCAGTGCAGCAAGCAGATATACCTAACGACGGACACATTAGCCTTCCAGACGAACCAGAAAAGCAAATCGTCGATCCAGTTCAACAACTCAATAATCCATAACGGGAGCCTACAGGCCGAAAAAGGTCAAAATCACTTCTTCAGAGAAGTGATAACACCTTTTGGCCAGAAGCTGGCAGAAGTGGGTCATTTTCTCTATGTTGGCAGCATTAAAATTGGAGCATTGTGCTGTTGGAAAAGATGCTTCTGTTTCATGCTTCCATCGCTTCAGCTTGTAACGGTAGTGGCGGCACTTACGGTTTCATCTGTCAAATGTAATCCTCCCAGAGCAGCAGACGAGGCCAGAGCTAAGGTGAAAGACCTTGGGATGCTGCAAATTCAAGAGAAAGCTCCCCGACAACGCCGAAAAGCATGTAGACGGTGTGGTTTGGTGTCACAAAAGCCGAAAAAACAAAAATTATCCCAGAACCGGCCAAAAGTGCCCCATTCCCTGCCGAACCAGCCAAAACACGTCACTTTTGAGGCCAGATCACTCACGATCCACCTCGAAATGACAAATCGGGCATCTTTTGGAGGATCCGTAGCCAGGATCGGCCATGTGAAATGGGGGCCTAAGGCAGTGTGAGTGATCAAGCCGTGAAAACCGACGATGTCCATAGCACCATATACGCGTATTACAGGTGCACAAAGTTTATGTTTCCCTGTGCTTGGTGGGGTGCATTGTGAACGACAGTCTGCAAAAGTAAACATCTGGAGCGTGTGTAAAAGCATTCACGTGATGTTGATTACGGCTTATAAATAGCTATAAGTGTTTTTGAGACACTTTAACATATATATAATAAACACTACTTACTTATAAACAATGATGATGTGAACATTTATTCGCCTGAAATTAAATCATTTGCAAGCAGTGAGCTTTCAATACCAGAATAGCACGACACAATCAGCTTTTTAAAATCACATGCATTTTGACTTCATTTTGATATTTTGCAACGATTATGTTAAAACTCAATATTGCAATATCGCCTCAGCTAAGGAAGTTGATTGTATATGCATGTGTGTGTTGGGTGTGTTGGTTTGGGGTGGGGAGGGGGTTGCTTAGTGCCTAATGTTTAGTGAGGCCCCCAGCTATGATTAGAAGTGAGGCCCTTTTGTTGCGAGTCACGACAAATGTTGCGAATATTGACATCATAAAATATATGTGTACGTGTAAATAAGATGCTTTGGGGGCCCTCGAAAATTATATTCTCTACGGGTCTTACTCTTTCAGGACATTTTGTATGTCTTGAATAATAAATATATATTCCAGAGCTTCTTTTTATTTGGTGCTGAGGCGTAAAACATATAATGATTTCGGCAAACCCGGGGGCCCTAAAATATTTACATTTTACTAGCGTCACCATGTTATTTGTTAGTGACAAATTACGTGCATAAAAGTAGGTAAAATCTGGGTAACCTCTAAATGTAAATGGTCCCGGGCTGTGCTCTACTTAGCCCTATTAAATATACACTTACTCGAGCACTTGTTATAGCATAGAGCATTGCACCAACAGTCAATTATGCTCCGTTAATCCCAGTTATATGCATTACATCCAATCAACAATACATTCAAAATAAACATACGTACATACATGATACACAATTGGCCTTGAAAAGAATATATGCACATTAATTCCACAGTAATTATATCCAACTTTGAACTTAAAAAGTGACAACAACCACGAAACAAACAAATTTGGTGACCCTCTAACTGAATTGTAACGTCTAAGGTGTAAGAAAACGAAGATTAACCAACAGAACAGAAACACAATAACGTACTATCATTACAAATCATCGCAAAATAAAATAGTTTCTTGTAAACATTGAGTTCTGAGTTTTTTGTGAATGTCAGTTGAATATCAATAGAATATATATGTAGAATACCAATAGATAAAAGTGATACCGTACTGTAAGGGATACACGTCAGCATATCTTGAGCACATGTGGAACACATGTAGGGTTCTTGTCTCATTAATGGTGTAGAACATGAATTGGCGGCATGACTGTTGTGAGCTCTACAGGCCTCTCTGTCTCTACACTGGTTTTTAATGCTTTTGATGCTATCATCGTTTTCATCATACTCTACTATTAGCTCACATACTTGCTAAAAATCAAAATGTATGGAATATTGGTGTCAATAGTGCAAAATTATGAAAAAGAAAATGTCGATGTGTCAACCGGGGTTTCAACATTGCCTTTTTACAAACAAACGTATCAATATATGTACTTACATCACCCGCGTGACACTCTTCATACCGGAGAGGATAAGTATCCATACACTGTTGGATGCTTTCAGAATTCGAACAATCAAGCGTCCTGCATAAAGCTTTATGAGTTGCCGTATCACAGGCCGGAGGTATGTCTACAAAACAGGGTAGTGTACATACGAACACTAAAAAAGCTTTATAGTAGCCACATAGAAATCATATTTTCGTAGGCCAAAGTGCATTGTGATGGGAATGTGTTTTTAAAATGGGTTAAGACATGCACGATCCAACTCTTACTTCAATAATTATTTGTGGAATTTTATTAGCTATCTTACTATTTCAGTAAAGGTTCCCCATGCTGATGATCATATAGTAGTTTCGAGAGATAATGAAATAAAAAAAATATAGTCCGTCTTACATGTATCTGGTGAAAAACTTGATATTTTTAATTCCAAGACTATACTAACTTTTGTTACAGTAACATAGATATTAATGAACAAGAAGAAGTATTGGTAACAGTATTACACATGATACATACATACGGAAGGAATGTAGTTACATATCAAATACAATATTAACACACACGATTAAACCACACACGCCCGTACGCGCGGGTGCGTGCACACAAACACAGTTTCCATCATCTTTTTTTGGCAAAAAAATCCTTTATTATTTCAACATCATACTTTTAGTAATCGCTATCATGTTTGAAGTTATACAAATACCCCTAGGTGAGAGGTTATTTGGGCGGCTGTACATGGTATTGGAAATATCATATCAGACTTACGTGGACATTTAAGAAGACTTTCCACGCACGCATTACAAGTCACTCCATCAGGTTCCCTAAATGATGGGCAGCTACAAGTCTCAGCCATATATAATGTGTCTCTAGTGCATGTATTTTCTGGGGCACAGTCACTTCTGATAGACTTGATATCAAAGCTTAATGCACCAATGTATTCAAACTTAACTCTGCACCGCTAAAATGGTAAATATTACATTGATAGTTAGATTTAATGATTAGCATAACATTGACACAGAGCGAAATTGCAGAATCCTGCATTCCTTTTTGTGTTTTTAAAAAGCTACTAGAGAATTTTCGTTATCAAACGTGTTCATTCTTATTGCAAGATGTAAAATTTTGAACGCACGTGATGTTGAATCTATTGCTTACCTGACCTCAATTATAACTTGTGGATTCTTTAAAGAAGTAATAACAATTAGCAACAGTGTGTCTATTTGTTTGATTATCGACGGCAATCATGAGTAAAATGTTTACCTCGCCTGGTTGGCACCTTTTGAAATACTTTGAGCGTTCTACACACTTAGTGACATTTTTAGGATGTACACAATCGAGAATGTGACATCTCTTAGTAGTGTCTTCTTGACCTTCTGGACATTCATCTTCACAGAACACTGCTGGCACTTAAATAGAAATAACATAAATATAAATAAACCAGCTAAAATACACTAGAATAATAAACTATTTGGAATAGCGCTAATTTTCCATAATGCGGTTGACATAATAAATAGACTACTAGTAAACGGCATGATGGCCATTCCAGTGCACGTTTATAAATTTCCTATGTACTGTATGAAATGGCGGGGTTAATTACGAAAAACAGACACACTAGGGAATAGTTCCCAAGAACATGAGTAATTGTAATTTAAATTGTCACTAGATGGTTAACTGCATGCATTAAAATCTCACTAAACTTTAAAACATGTATATCAACACTTAGTTTAAACCCGTTAATTCTATATGCACATCTGCAAACTTGTGTATTATACAGATTAAGAAGGAGGCCTAGTACATTTTCATCAATTAGGGAAAAAATTCTCATAATCATGATTTTTACTTCATTCATTTACAAAAAATAGCCCCACCACATAAACATTTTTTTTTCAAAAAAAAAATTTGTATAATATTTTTTAAATACAAAAATGGTAAGAAATATAGGCATATCTTTAGGTACATAAATAACAACAATCAGCCACATGTCACTTCTGTAAATCCTGTGGTTCTATCTTAGATTATTTATCAACATCGCTCCAGCCTTCTTTTTTCATTTTGTGGCCTTGTATTCAAGCAATTGATAAAAAATTTCTAACATCAATATTTGAGAATGTGTTTTCTTCTGTCAAGAAAAATGTTACAACAGGTACAAGATTTTACCAAGTTTATGCCATAATCCAATGTTGTCAATCCATTTTTAAAGTGTTGACTCAAAAAAAGATGCTTATTCCATTGATTGGATTATAACTGTACCTACCACTTCTTTTTATAGAATGTTAATTCATCAGAAAACTATTTATGCAATTTCTTGAAATCTACAAATATCATGAAATTAACAGGCAGTAATACTGTTGAAATGAGGTCCGATGTACAGTGAAACCTGTATATGTAGGCACCACTATATTTAGGAGACCCATATTGTATGGACACATTTCTCTTCTCCAATTACTTCAGTGTCATATTGAGAATCTCTCTGTTCAGGACATCTGCCTTACATGGACGATTTTCATTTTTGCAAAGGTCTCCACAAAGGATAGTTTCTACTGTATGTCCTTATACTACTTAATGGCTTTCATAATCCCTTTCAATAGGGTATGACTGTATTCCAAGAGTGCAGTGAGGCATAAATAAAGTCTAATTTGAGGCTACCAACATTTCACAGTATCACATATTGGTTTGTCTGATGATCTCTTTGGGTTTGAAAATTATCATCCTCCAATTTTTGTATTGCTCTTTACATACTAAACAAAGTTAGAGATATGTGCTTGTTCCTTGAATCAACTTTTCATGATGGATATAATTTTGTTATATTCTTTGATCAATGTGATGTGATGTTTTCTGGAGCCAAAAGTAGTCCGTAATCTCCTTCATGAATATTCACACACATAATGAACTACTAATGAGCTGTGGAAAGGCCATTTTGTAATATCTGTCATAAAAGCTGGAATCATATTTGAAATTACTATTTTTGCATTAAAAGGATATATTTAAAAATTCTAAGGTTAGGGCGATTTAAAGAAATATCTCCTCTAAACAAGAGATATGTTTCTATCTAATGACACACCATCAGTGGTTCAGTATATGTACCTAAAGATGTGGTCATTATTTCACAAAAAATGCCTTTTAAAAACAGTTTTTTTTAAATTTCACTTCTGAAAAAAATCGAGAAATCATGTTACACCAATGTTTATAAAAATCATCTATATCAACTAAAAATTAGAAAAGTAAAAAAAATGTTCTAGGCTTCCCCCTTAACACAAGGTAAACACAAGTTTTCGTATCACATATTTATTAACTAAACCGACAATGGGCGTATATTTTAAAATTAACAAAATACCAAAGAGTAATATTAGTGTGTGGTGATCAATTGTACTCACCCAAAAGAAGCCATATTATACTGTAAATATACATGTTTCGGGCGTCCACCGACTTGGTGCACAAAATATATCCAAGGATGATCACCCGAGAGCTTGTGTGTAAAAGTGCCTCTGCTCTGATGAAAATATACAGTTGTTAAATTCTTAGCTTATGTAGGCCTGCTTTTATGGTTTGGAAGTTATTGATGTACGTATAATTGGTTTGAATCACTGACGTTTATGGATTTCTTATGGATATTCAATTACCTTCATCTTTGCCTTTAATCCTTTTTGATGCGAAATTCATTCTAATGATATGATCATTGAAGAAAGTGAAGTCATATGTTCAGACTGCAGCCGTCATGTATGAATAGGAATCTTTGAAAACCAATGGTTGGTTCCGCACAACAGCCTATTGGTGCGCTTATAAAGGAAGGTCTCGGGGTCAACACTTTTCTACAGCACTGTGCGAAAGCTAAAGACGGTGGTAAATCAACCTTTAGACCCGTGTCAAACAGGATTGCCACCCCACTCCCACCCACAAGTGATTGACAACTGGTTGACATCAAATTAAAAATATATATTTTTAGTTTGTGTTCCATTAACATAGTGGAACCAGTTAAACTAGAGATGATAAAAGCTGTAGTGAACGGGATGTGCTTGTTTTTGAAAAATAAACACTTGTGTGTTGTTGTTAGTGTCAGCTCAGCTGATAAGTATATTTAGCTTGGCTGAAGTTGACGTTTATTTTGAAAACAGTTGGGGAACCAAAGACGACAACAAATAAACATATATATGAAGCAATCAATGAAGCAATCAATCTACATTGACAATAAAACCCAAGAATATACTAAGGGACGATTCAGTATTTATGACAGGTTGGGGTAGGCGGATTTTCCAAAAATACTGTGAAAAAAATCAATAGCCACCCCCCACCTCGAATCTCTGTGAAAAAATGGTGACCCCCTCGATTTCATGTGATAAAAATTGATGACCCCGGCCCCTCAACAGTTAACACAATCATTGTCAGTTAAATCAAATTCTATTTGATCAATATCATCATATAAAAATAAGTAAATTTTTGTCCAAAATCTCTCAAAAATTGGTGTGCGTTGCAGTGAAAAAATTGATAGCCTCCCATCAAAAGTGTGTGAAAAAATTGATAGTCCCCCCCCCCCATATAAACATTGTGACAAAAGTTCATGACCCGCCCTAAAATCCTCCTACCCCAACCTGTCATAAATACTGAATAGTCCCTAAACACATAAGATAATTAACAAATAAATACCAATGGTTTCGTTACATTAAATGGAAACCCTATATACTACTGATTCTGTCATCCCCCACCTAAGAACTAACTGAATAATGTACATATTTACATACATATAGATTAATTACAAACAAAGATAAGTTTTGTAAAAAAATACACAATATATCATTTATACCCCCTTTAAGGTTTTCGGGAATGGAATTTGGTTTATGGACCATACAAAAGATCATACAAAATACAATGAAAAATTCAGTCAATGTTAATTTTGACTGGGTACAGTACCGAAATTGTATACATTATCTTTTGTATGGTCCATAAACCAAAATCTATTCCCGAAACCCCTGAAGTGTTACATATTTTTTATAAGGGGAAATGCATGTACTTTTATACTAAAATAAAAAACAAGCACATTTTGAGAATTTTTTTATCTCCAGAAAGTCTCGTTAAGTAACTAACCAGTAAATTCGTCAACAAATTTTGAATATGTTCAAAATATTCTGACAAATTTGCCAGTTCGCCATTGCACGTAGAGCTACGTAGGCAGAATTCGCTAATGTGTAAATAAAAGCAGGTATAATGTTAGCTGATCGCGTAAACCCGCTTTACACTATATAGCAAATTCCACCTACGTAGCTCTACGTGCACTGGCGAACTGGCAAATTCATTAGGAAATTTTGAACATGTTCAAAAATTTTGAACGAACATCCAGTTTGGGTAAAGTTTGCTTCAAATAGTTATTTTGCGTCTACGGGTTGCAGAACATTCGCATACATAAGTAACACTTCGTTTGCCTCAGCAACTTGTCGTACCACGCAGTTTTACTACGTTCAATGCCGCCACAATACGCCCTAGTTGACGGCGTGACATAATCGCTCTAGTGTAAAGCGGGCTGTACACTGTTGTATGGCCGCTGATCGGCGGCTGTAGTGAGCCTACGTACTGTCGTCGCACTGGAACGTTTTTTTTTCATTTTTTTATACGAGGTCAGTACACTTCCACTTCACCCCCCCCCCCAATCCTGTCTGTGTGAAAGGGGTCTTAAATAAGTTCCCTTCGAAATATGCCATTTTCAAAACCTCTAGGATGTGGGCATGTCCGGTAATTTCCACGATTTCCGATGCCGATTATCAAGTAGACCATGTGAGAGAGATGATAGGCCCCCTCGTCCCTGTCCATGACCTACTTGTGCTACCGTATCTTCATTGCCTCCTCGATGATTCTTGAATAGCTTGCTGTTTAGGATGATGGTATCATTCTCCCCTCACAATATGAATTCGAGTTACGCAACGGCGACTTTATGTAGTCAAATGGAATATTAGGGTTGTTGAAACCCACCTTTAGCTGTACGTGTCTATCTAGGTAGAAATATGATGGCTAGACATATGTGGGTAGGTGAGACAGAAGGTTGAAAATGTTGATGTAAATATAAGTAAATATAGATATCATGAGGCGTCAATCTTGCTTTTTGAAGGTAAGTACGTATGCCACCGTCTAACGCCTATGCAATTGTACAAAACTCACAGAAACGCTAATAAAAATGAACATACACCAGAGTAAAAATAGTTGACAACTGTACAATATATCATGACTTGCTGGAAAACACACTTTCACTGTCAAGTTGTCAAAACTGGGCAGAGATATTTGGTACTAGATGGTGTACAAAGTTTGAGCATTTAATTTCAAACGGCTAGTGCCGAAAGTGGTGAAAATCGAGGTAATTTTCACTCATCATTGTGTGCCCGGTTAAAAAGCCATGATGCAAGCAGTATTGAAGCTGTTCCTCTAAAATGGCATTTTGGAATGTACAGTTTATTTGGAAAGTTGCAAAGTTAGCCATGATGAAGACCGCTAATAAGTAGTTATCGTCAAAATCTAAGGGAATGTTCTCTTTAGTGTGACCGTACCTACCGTTTTTTTTTGTTATTTCATTAACTTTCCTTAATTAAATTATGCACAAAAGACTGTTTGATACAATTTATAAACCTTAAAAAACGTGAAGCAAATGCCTTCCGTTCAATATAAACAAAAACATCTAAGTATGCACATCCAAAAGGAATTCTAAGTTAAAGATGCTTTCAAAGGTACCTATTTATGACGTTTTAATGTGATAGCTCTCCAAAAACACAGTTCATCGATCATATACAGTCAAGATCATATTGATCAGAACGACACATTTAATAATATTTCATCATCAAACTCGAATATATTTCATCTCCTTTATGTATATTGCTTATGATTCTAAAGTCATCAATAACTCAAGCAATCAATGCACCCTTAGATGATATTTTGAAATATAAGACATTAATTTAATGAACAACAAGTAGTCTCATTGAGACTATTTGTTTCGGAGATCTATTCAAAAGTGACTCCATGTATCGTAAATGAGCTTTGATGAAACAATTTTAATAATCGTTGGCGTATATAACTCTTGAAAAATATAACTATTCCCATCCTCAAACACTGCCTGTGTAGATTTTTAATCATACATTCAAACATTATAGGGGATGTGGAATTTCTCAACACTCCCCCTCCCTCTGCCCACATGCTATCAAACGGGGTGTATGCTGAGCTGCAATGTTGCTTGTTTGTAATTATCATTCTTTTTCATGTAATTTCATTGGTTATCATGATCCAGAAGTACCCGACAACCTGTGGAGGGTTATCACCCCTCTTTGAAGAGGGGTGATACCATAGTTATCATGCTTGTTCTCAGCCGGACTACTTTTTCACATTCTTTTAAAACAGTGTTGTAATTGTTTAGAAAAGAATGATAAATACAAAACCGGGGTCGTTGTGTAGCATGAATTATTTTATCAGGATTCGTTCTTGTGGGGCATCAGGCTCGCCATACAGGCTTGTCTTGATACGCCCGAAGAACTCACCTGATAAAGAAATTCATACATTGTATTAATAGTACAAACTCACCCGGTTTTGTGTATATGTAGGCCTACATCACAAATGGAGGGGTTACAGACAAATCGAGCTCATTTATCAGTTGCCTCTCTGGGAATAATTGCCAAATAAAACATGAAGGTGATTGAACAAATATTCATTGTGATATGCTTCAAAATCCATACCGGGTCTATTATTTAACACATTAATCAACGTATTATGGTCGTCATTATATGGTTCACACATTTCTATGTAGATCTAGGACACAAAAATGACAATATCAAGAAATACCGGGTGATTGTGACGATTTTTTCAAGCAATAATTGTGTCATATCTCATTCAATTATTAGTCCTAGATTATATGCTCGGGGTAGGGGTGGGGTGGGGAGGGGGTCTCTCCTCAAAAATGGGTATACGGGTGTGCCATTTCGAACGTTTGTAACGGTACCCATCGATATACTAATTTGGCATAAAAAAGTGACCCATCTTTATCCCTTGACGATGAAAAAGTGGCCCATGTCTATACCTATTAAATAAAGAAACTATATACTGTTAACATTTTATCAACGAAATATTCAAAAGAATTATATCGGTATCAAACAAAATTAACCCTACACTAACAATATCTGTACATTTAATTTCAAACCCATAGCTATACCTAAAATCACAAAATTTAGACCCATAACTATACCAAAAATCACAAAATTTAGACCCATAACTATACCAAAAATCACAAAAGTTAGACCCATCACTATACCTGAGATGTCTAAAAAGGTGACCCATAGAAATGGCATAGCCGTACCACCCGGCATATAGTAAGACTCCCCCCTCCCCGAGGTTATATGTAGCACATAGACCTCTACCTGTAGCATGTAGCTTATAGTATAAACGTGAACACAAGTTTAGACCACATCAAAAAGTATGTGCGGAGTGGAATGATCTTTGATAAATAAATATGTTTCCTCACTACAATAAAACTTTTCTTGCCTTCCCCTTCATGCCCCTGGCCAAAGTTACTGATCTTGTCCTCATAGTAATGAGCATTTTTCATAATAATGGAAAATCCAATATGGCCGCCATCTCGCTATACTATATTCATAAAAGTGGCATTTCTACTTTAATATTCAACATAGAAACCTGATTTTAGTATCAAATAATATGTTTCTGACAACAAGAAATCCATTTTCAGCACTTAAGAAGAGGTAACTACGCAGCAAGTTACCTGAAATCCAATATGGCCGCCATCTTGTTATACAATATTCATAAAAGTGACATATCTTATTTAATATTCAACATAGAAACCTTTTTAGTGTCAAATAATATGTTTCTGACACCAAGAAATCAATATTCAGCACTTAAGAAGAAGAAACTATTCTGTAAGTTACCTAAAATCCAATATGACCGCCATTTCGCTATACTATATTCTTAAAAGTAGCATATCTCGTTTATTAATCAACATAGAAACCTGATTTTAGTATCAAATAATATGTTTCTGACACCAAGAAATCCATTTTCAGCACTTAAGATGAGGTAACTACTCAGTAGGTTACCTAAAATTCAATAATTAATAATCAGCATTGAAACCTAAGTATGGTGTTTGAATCTGACATTCTATCATTCCGTGCAAAAATCAACACCAATAACCCACGCTGATTGGTCAATCAGTGTGCTCAATTAAGCGATTGACTGAACGCGCGAGAGATTGACTGTACGCTACGACACCACCAAAAAAGTCTAATCACTGACCTATAGTTGTTCTATTTATTATTTCTTGGTATCAAAAATCAATCGGATATTGGTCTTTTATCATTCACATATGTTTTTACAGTGGATAATTTCTAAACTACGCTAAATTCAAAGGTTTTAAGCGAATACCAGTCTCATTCTATCATGACTAAAATCCACACTAAATGAGTGTCTGATTCGTTTTTATTTTGAAATAAATCATATCATAACGGTCTCATTGCCAACACTAGACTAGTACCGTCACATTTTCTATACAGCGGCTGACGTCGCACGGTCAAATGACAATGAGACTGTTATGATATGATTTATTTCAAAATAAAAACGAATCATACACTCATTTAGTGTGGATTTTAGTCATGATAGAATGGTGATTGACCACTCGATTGTCGTGTCAATCGCAAAATTGAGCATGCTGACGTCTGATTGACCCTCACTTCGTTCGGGTAAATCAAACGTCAGCATGCTCAATTCGTGGTCAAATTCCTACAATTTGTTTCCACTAGTAGAAGCTGTTGATCATTATGATGTATGTCTACTTCTTCATGTGTTGTATCTGTATCAGGTCATTCCAAAACAACACCATTATTGATCTCAATTGAAGTTTGTGATGGTCCTGTGATGACTAATGTTTTACTTTTCAAGTTTTCGTGAAATTCAGGATCACTGCATAAATCTGTGCACAGATGATTTATAAGGTTATAAGTTGGATCTTATTTTCTACAAAGCCCAATACAGCCTTTTGTGGTGGCAATGGTGTATTCATACCTAATTTATGCATTCTACTAGCATCCTTAGATCTCCCTGATCTAGACACAGCTTTACTGCTAAAATCATAAACGAAATTGCTTGCTGGAATGAACCCCAGCAAGGCATCAGGACCAGACCAGGTGCCCTGTCGAATTTAAATGAATTGGTTCCAATCTTAGTCCCAATGCTAATACCACAATATTTTGCTAAACACTGGACGTCTCCCATCAGCTTGGTCAGCAGCAATTGTCTCTCCTATCTTAAAATAAGGTACTACCTTTATGGCAGAAAATTATCGACCAGTGAGCCTTACACGTGTCTCCTTTAAACTATTAGAGCACATCATATTTAGCCATATAGGAGCTCACTTGGACCAATACAACTTACTGACCAGGTTGCAACATGGGTTCAGGTCTCGTTTTTTGGTGTGAAACACAGTTTTTTGCCACAATACAGGACTTGTTCAGTCTCAGAGCCAAGGGTGCCCATAGAGACATAGCATTGCTAGATTTCAGCAAAGGATTCGAAAATGTGCCCCACAAGCGGCTCATGTCAATACCCAGAATGTATGGTATCCAAGGCAGAATACATAAATGGATAAATGCCTTCCTTTCAGGGCGTATGCAGAGAGTAATTATTACAGAGGATAGTAGTTCTGATGAGGCACTTGTGACATCTGGTATGCCACAAGGGACAGTATTGGGACCTCTACTCTTT
>CM032661.1:27815601-28014347 GCA_019095985.1 Streblospio benedicti
AGTCACTCGCATCTGCATCATACTCCTCTGTGGTGTTCTGCAGATTAAATACCTAGACTTAGACATAGATAATACCTGTCAAAGACAAGATATTTGTTCTGAGCTGGAAACTATTTTTGCAGATTTTTCTTGAAATTATGAATGAATACACGAATTGTCCCACAGCTTGGCCAATGAAATACCCAGAGCAATGCTGAGCCACCAATCACAACACTATTGTGATTACTTGATTTTCGTGACAACACATCAATTTCAACTTTCAATAGATTTTTCAGAGTAGATTTCCCCTTGCATATTCTTTCAATTTCTCCATTATCAAAAATATTGATGTTGGCACAGGTTGGCACAGGTTGTGATTCATGAGCAAACACATCCTTTAAAATTTAATCTGTCTCTTGAGCTTGCTTGAAGGCCAAAGTCGTGGCCATTTTGAAAAACAAGTAGCGTAGGTGAGGTAATTTTTTTTCATTGTTTCATGACCATATGATAATCTTTATATGCAAGAAAGATGATAAAAAAATTATCATCTGAAGAAATGTTACTGGTATGATATTGCAGAGAATCTACTTAAAGAAGATATGCCACTTTTATGAATATAGTATAGTGAGATGGCGGCCATATTGGATTTTATATAACTTACTGAGTTGTTACCTCTTTTTTAGTGCTGAAAATGGATTTCTTGATGTCAGAAACATATTATACGACACCAAAATCAGGTTTGTATGTTGATTATTAAACTAAAAGACGATATGCCACTTTTCTGAGTAGTATAGTGAAATGGCAGCCATATTGAATTTTAGGTAACTTACTGAGTAGTTACCTCTTCTTAAGTGCTGAAAATGGATCTCTTGATGTCAGAACCATGTTATTTGATACTAAAATCAGGTTTCTATGTTGAATATAAAAGGAGATATGCCACTTTTATGAATATAGTATAGCGAGATGGCGGCCATATTGGATTTTTCATTCTTATGAAAAATGCTCAAAGGTGGCTGAGTGCCACCCACCTGAATATCATTGTAGGGGTCCTAAACAGGAATAATCAGCAGAGAAAAAAACTTTAACTCGCACTTCCAGGTTCAGCAATAATTCAGGGTTTATCTGCCGGACTATAGGTGAAACTTTTCTTGTCCTCACCAAAGACATTGTGATTTTCAAATCAATATCGTTGTCTTCACCCCAACGGCAATAATCAATATATTTGAAGGATTTTACTATCTCTGGTTCTACTTCAAACGTTCGATGATGATGAAGTATCTGGATGGATATAAAAAAGTGTCTGGACACGTGATAATATATACAGTGATATCAGATATATACGATATACTGGAACTGAACTAAACTGTACAAAATTATGGCATGTCAATATTTAAATGTCTTACTACTTTTTAGGACTGTAATAACATCAGGTAAATATAACCATGATAAATTTTAAACTATATTATGCTGTATTATTGTAATTGATCGTAATTCACTAATTGTACTTAACGAATGCCTTTGTAATTGAATTTTGATTGCAATGATATTATTGATAATTAGTAAATTACCATCTATGACCACGGGAGCAATTTAAACAATACAGTATTGTGAATACTAGGAAATACTGGATTTGCCACCCGAGAGCGTAGGCATTAAATTACATCAAGGTAGAGCCACTCGGGGCTCTCACCAGTGGAAGATAGTAAGACCTTCAGCCGGCGATAGGCAATCTCCACTGTGGAAATCAACAGTACTAAGAACAATCCCGGAGTAGAACAGTCTAATCCCGGGAACTGTCAATGCCGACTCTATTACCACTTTCAATAGTCGGCTATCTGCCAACCCTTAGGCAGAACGTACCCTGTCTCCATTCAGGCGTTGCCTCATTAGAGGAGGCCATTATGTATCCAGATCCAGATCCAGATTACTCTCTACCACTGTCTACTAGAGAGGGTTGGAACGATATTGTAAACTAGAACACCCCTGACTACTCGACGTGGAAGGAAACTGGTCAGAAAGCTCCGCTAAGGTGGGACTGATCCACGGACATCTCCCGGCCTTGGAAGATCTACTCCGTTTCCCCGTAAAGGCGTAACGGTGCGCACCGTGTACGTTCCGCTGGACGCCCACAGCGTGATCACAACCCTTGTACGCGTCTCGTGTATTAGATTTACCTGAACAGCCGACTGCCGACCAGCGGTCGTAGTGTGACTGGTGAGACCCTGTGTTTCACGAAGGGTAACCGCGTGGAGGACATTGCAGTTTGCACGGGTGCTGACACTCACTGTTTGAGGCGTCCCCTACGCAGTGCAGCACGAGACCAGGTTCACGTTGAGAGAGGTAATCCCCGGTTAGCCTCTGTAGGTAACAGTTAAGAAAGGCCTATTCCCCGAGAGAATAGGTTGCCAGCTCTACTGCTTCCAACAAACGCCAAAGGTGAACTGCTCCTATTTGGCTAGAACCAGTACAAGAGAGTACTGGGTCCCTAAACCTATTGTGGCCATAATAAAAAAGAACAGTACGCTTAATTAACAAGGAGTGTGTAAAAGTGGAAACTAAACCTAGTCCAGTGCAGCTTATAAGACCTAATTTTATACTATGCGAGAATGCTACAATTCTCTCGCACTGGAGACTTACACGAAATTCGTTTTGTTACACACTCCCCCAGATTCCATGTAACTGCCACACCCCGCTTTTAGGGGAGGGGCATTTACACGAAAACTACAAACATAACAAAACAACAACAGTAATCCAGCAGGGTGGGCCCTCCTCGAACACGAAACTCAACCGCTGTGCAGGCACTTCCGCGAGCTGACGAGACCGTGGGGCGCGCGACGACCACACAGGCAAGTCTGCAGGATGACGCGGCTTCACGAACTTGGGTAATGCCGCAACGACTTAACCGGTAAGTCTGCCAGTCAACGAGGCCTTGCTAGAAGGTGGAGCTTTACTCGTCGCGTCCGAAGAGTTGAACTGCAAAAGAAAAAAACAACTCTCCCCCACCGTCCATCTGCTTCTTGTTAACTTAAAAATATGGACAACATTAGAATAAATTTGTGGGAGAGGGGGACCCGCTGACATAACAAAAAGGGGGCAATTTACGACAAAAAGGGAGGGAAGCCACCGGTTATGAGGTTGGACGTACCATGTAGAGTACAATAACTGGGGCTGTGTCTGCCACGTTAAAAACTGAGACGAATTATCCTTGGACTTACAAGCCCAACACCTACAGGCACAGTTGGCAACTAAACCGAAATCCTGCGAGGATAACCATAACTCCATGGTGTCCCAGCCACCATGCTTTCGCTGCACCACATCCGGCGTTGCTGGGGAGGGTCTTGTGAGACTAACATGCTTCGCGGGCCACGTTAGCCCAGCATGCCGATCTGTCTTGTCCGCCTCACTGGATGCCGGCAACTGGAGACTTTTGATGTCCTTCACGGTCGCTCGTTCGGCCGTGGTGGTCGCGCTGTGATGGGGGCCAATCTACTGGTGACGGGTTCCGGCTCCGGCCGGTGTCTTTGGGCCTTGCGCCGTGTCCCTACTTGCGGGACACAGGGGGGGGGTCTCCCGCAACACGTCGGCATGGGACTCTAATTCCCGGGCGATGCAGACTTTTGGTGGTGTAGACCCACTGTGTTGCAGGTCTCGGTTTTTCATTTGCTGGACGGGGTAAGTCATGCCCACGGCAAAGTCGCGCAGGCTGTCTGCATTCAAGGGGCTCTGCCAGAACGTGTGGTCCATGTCACGGGTGCGACGGTCCGCGAGCTTCTTTGCTGCCTGTGCTTCCTTCTGACTGGCCTCTAATTCCAAGCAAAGCTGGGTGGTCTCTTCTACGCGTTGAACCTCCAAATCCACCACGCCGATCTTTACGAACAATCTTGAGGGAACGCCAGCCATGTCCTCCTCTAGTGTCCGCTCAGGGGTCAATACTCCTGGCACGTGGGTGCCGATCCACTACAGCATGACGGTCTCCAAGTTGGCAGCCACTTGTCGTATGCATGCATACAATGCCGGGAAGATGTGAAAATCTGGAGCCGCTGCAGCGTGTTCTTCAAGCAGCATGCGGGCTTGAGCGACGTCGTTTCGCTGCTCCCTCATGGCAGCCTGCAGCACGTCCGATGCGGCGGTCACTCGCTGGCTGTCGATGGAGCTCCTTCCTACCAAGGACCCCTCGGAAGTCCAGATGAGCTCCTCTCAGCTTGGCTCATACTCCAGCTAGATACGGCCTTGGGGAATCTCGTTGGCGGCACGAGCCCGCAGCGTTGCGAGCTCCTGTGCGTCTCTACGGTCTTGCAGCTGTATGCGAATCACCTTCGCTCTAGCAGCCTCGAGGTCACCTGCCATCTTCTCCACTTGTGCCCTCAGCTCAGCCCGGTCGTCTCTGGCCCTGTCCCATTCACGTTGATAACGGGTGATGTCTTCTTTCAACTCCTTGGCGGCTTTCTGGGCATCGTCAAGTTGCCCCATGAGTGTTCTCCCACTCGCTCTCTTGATCCTTCTTCTTGCAAGTGAGGCGAGCGAGGCATCTTGTTCTTGTTTCAGTGTGCACCCGATAGCGAACAGGCTGGCGTCCACCTTCAGATGGAAATTGCGGCCTGGCTTTGGGTAGCAACATCGGAAGCGTTTCTATAATTGTACTCTTTGATCGTTTTGAAGGCGGTTAGTTGTTCTGATATCCATTGGAATGACACACCTTTCTTTGTCAACTCTATCAGTGCCTTGGCCAACTTCGCTGTAATTCGGACGAAGTGACTGTAGTGCCCAGTAAACCCGAAGTACATCCGCGTCTCTGTGAGGTTCTGTGGAATTGCCCAGTTGTGTAGCGCTTAGATTTTACTCTGGCTAGGACAAATCCCTTCTTTATTTACCTTGTGCCCCAGGTACTCGACGCTTCTGGCGAAGAGTTGGCACTTTGCTGGCTTTAGCTTTAAGTTGGCCGTTCGTAGGCGGTCGAAGACTGTCTAGAGGTTCTGCTTAGCTCCCTGAGCGCTCCGCCCGAAGGCCAAGATGTTGTCCAGGTAAACCAGGCATTGACTCCCGACAATGTCGGCAAGAACCATTTCCATCACCCGGCAGAATGTCGCCAGGCTTTAAACATCCCGAACGGCATGATGGTCCACTGATAGAGTCCTCTGTGTGTCACGAAAGCTGTTTTCTCTGCATCTTCATCATCCATCGGTACTTGCCATTACCTGCTGGTTAGGTCGAGTGTGCTGAAGAACTTGGACCCCTCTAAGGCGTCCAAGCACTCATCTACATGTATCTTGGGAAGCAGATACACGACCTTCTTGGTGATTTTGTTTAGTGTGCGAAAATCTATGCAGAAACGTTGGTCATCTGACCGTAATTTTAATTGACACTGAAAAGCCGTGTATAATTGTAATTGAATTTCAAAATTATAATCGACCCCAAGTCTGTTAGCTTCTGCGTCTACATAATAAGAGACTAAAAGCTATGTTCAGCTGATATATGTTTTGTAGTGAATAAACTTAAATGTATACAAAACCCCAAATGTAGTTTCCTTTATAGATAACTGATGAATATGTAATTTTTAAAGATAATGCTCAGTCAAAAACTTATTTTCTATGTAAAATCTAGTATAAATAGATGATGTCTTTTCAGGTTGAAGGACATGGACATTATTTTTCACACCTGCTGCAATAATCACTGAAAAGATATCATCTTTCAGTTGTCTACTAAAAAACGAATTTGGGTGAACATTGCATATTCAAATGATTTCGCCAGAAGTATGATTAGTACTGTGCATTTTTAATGGTAGACATCCCGTTTAACTTTGGCGAGATAGGGACTTTGTTACACGGCCTATTTACTTACATCTGACGAAAATCCTCGAGCGAAAATCATTCAGTTTACAATTTGCGCCTTCACCTGTTTTGAAGTTCTATTGTGGGGTTTGATGGCTGGGTATTTAAATTATTATAGTATCTCTATTGGCCCTGTTAACATGAATGGGATTTTGTTCTTGTACAAAATACATCATATTGCTTCAATCAAAGCATAACCTTTAAAGGCTGTGTGAGAGCATAATTATAGGTGTAATTTATTGCCAGAAAATGAGAATATATTAATGATTAAATCATTTCAGAACTAAATAATGAGCAAAACCTCATATCTGTGAGTGTCTCTCAAGTCTCACCATATTTGGAATTACCAGGAGATACCATTGAATTAACAGAATTCAAGCAAGTGACAGTAAACTGCTCTGCTACTGGTATACCACAATCAAAGCTAGAGGTGACGTAACAATTATTTTTGTAAAACCAGAGTCTAATATTCAAGAATATTAACACAAAACACAACCTAGCATGGGTTATGAAAAGTAAGCGACAGTGCACTGACAAAAACTCCCAATCGAGCCATGAACATAATTATGAAATTAGACGGCCATACTAGTACAGTGTATAAGCACAGGCAGAGCAAGAAGAAATTTACTATCATGATGATGTAAGCTAAATTATAATCATCAATATTTTCATTTGGCACTTCCAGGTGTATAGACGCAATGGAGATCTGCAGGAAATGGTGTCCAGTAATCCATGGTCAGAATACCTGACAAGAACGCATCACAATTGGGAAATCTATTGCCTGTCCAATAATGGCATTAGTGGAAGTGGAACTCAAGTATCAAGGACAGTGCGCTTCAATCTAAAATGTATGTGAAATTGAAATGACAATTATGACAATTGTTTGGTAATTGAATTCTTTGAACTTTAATAATAAATAATAATAATATAGAGGTATTTATAGTGCCAATAGCCATACGCTCATTGACACTTTACAACAAAAGATACACAATAATTACCGTAAAATTGAAACAGTAACATTAAGAATATAAATATCGAGAAAAACTTTAAAATTACACAGTGCATTAAGTTGCATTATTAAAAGAAATTTTAAGCAAATGAGTTTTTAAAAGCCTCTGCAAGTATCTAAATCAGTGCAATCTCTAAGAGCTGATGATAAACCATTCCATAAACGTGAAGCAACATTAACCAAATTTCTATCGCCACTTTACCTAATGATTGAATTTGTGAACAGCTGTTACCAAAGTTAATACTAGTAACACATTAAGTTAAGATCACACTGTACGTGAAGAGTAGTGAAAATTATAAGATTGCACTTAAATCTCAACCTTTCCCCAATATATCTGCTACTGCATATAAAAATCAATTCAAACTCTGTACAATATTTCAACATCAAACAAGATCAATAGATAAAAGACATTACTGCTAGTCCCTGAATCCTTTGGAAGGGTGGGATGTTTGACTGAAAATGCACACATACATGTAACAATCGAGCATCACATTCTGAACATCATGATCATTAGGTCTTCCATCACCTATCTTACAAAAAGCACAGGCTTGATAACAATAATGGGATTTTACTGGTCCGATTTTAATAATGTTATAATGTGATTGTACTTCAGATCACCCATCTAGCGTAGAGATCTCTGGAGCTTTAATCAAGGCCCAAGAGGGTATGACCATGTCATTAGAGTGCAAGGGACAAGATGGAAATCCTGATAATTATACTTACTTCTGGACATTCTACCCGAAATATGGCAGACTTGAGACACACGTTGAAGGCAAAAACAATATAAGGTTGGTGTTTTTAACTCTTTGGTTACCAGATCTCCATACATAGTGACTGGCATGGTGCATTTGATGCAAAAGTCGCCCTCCTTTTCAAACAACTTTTCATACAGAAAACTTACCGTGTTGTTGGCAAAACAGTCATGTGAGGAGTGTAAAAGATGCATACCGATGTAAATTTTGTGGCAAATAAGTATTAATATTAGTATGATGGAAGTTCATTTATCCTGGATCTGATAGACATATGTTTATATTTTAAACAGGATAATAAGAAAAAGATCAATTACTTATTGAGCTTTCGGCAAATGCTCTTGTCTTCATCACAACAAACGACGTCATAGGTCATCACTGTTGGCGTGCAAGAATCCCCAGCTGCACGTCCCCGACCACCCACCCGCCCCCCCTCCTCTCGAGGGGCTAACACGTTTGTTGTGATCAAGGCAAGAGCATTTTTCGAAAGCTCAATAAGTAATTGATCTTTTTCTTATTATCCTGTTTAAAATATAAACATATGTCTAAGTATTAATATTATTTCACTATCATTTGGAAGAACAATTATTTACACATCGGACACCCATTTTAGACACCAATACTCCTATTTCTTTGAGAATTGACCTGACATGTTGTACATCATTTAAAACAGGAAAGACCTGCTCTCTGTGATAGGAAGATTTAATTTTTTAGATGGTATATTAGGGAATAACCAAAAAGCAGAATCACTTTGATAAGATGGCTTTATACGTTGAATACAGCTTTGAGTCTTTTTTTATAAACTCTGAAAGAGTCTAGATCATGCAAGGTGTTGAAATCGGTGTTGTGTGATTAGACATTATTAATTATTCAAAATTCGATTTACTCTTGGGAAAAAAACTGATCATAATCATTTTCCCACAACAGTTTTCTACATGAGTGTTATAGAGAAAGCACAATGGTATCACTCATTTTGTCATGATGGTGTAGTGTGTCATTTTGATTTCTAACAATCTTCCATAAAATGAATATATACATTGTAAATTATTATATATTAAAATAAGTAATTTTAACTTCACTCACTGTTAGGTAAATTCTCTTAGCCATATGGACTCTGGTGTGTACAGTTGCAGTGCTACAAACTTGATGGGCTCAGCAAATAACCAGACTTCGGTTAATGTTCACTGTGAGTGGCCCACCATTGAATAAGTGGTGAATTCTACAATCCTTCTATTAAATATGATACACCTAAACTAAATATTCGATTCAGGATATTTGTTTTACTGATTTGTCACTTTGTATGTTTTCCACGTAACTGTTGTACATTTGAAAAAAAGAGCAAATGTCATATTTCAGATGAGCCAAACCTGATAGAAACTGAATTTAAACAAGTGACTTACTCATTACCAAATGAAGACCTTAAACTAAAGGTGCCTTTCATGGCTTATCCACATAAAAACCTTTACGTTCAATGGCACACTCCACAAGGCACTTTACCAAGTCTACCCTATTCTGATTATGGTCAAGATTTTGTGGATTATGAGCCACCAAACAATGATAATGTCCCGAAAGAAGCACAACCTGAAAGTAAAAATCCCAACAGCCAAACAGCACGTCAAGATCCAGCTGGGAGACCAGCAGCTGTGTACAAACCTTACACATTAGGTCTGGATTCCTTCCACATCACCAACACAAAGGCCTGGAACTATCAAACTCCTACCAAACAGACCAAAGTTGACAAGTAAGTTTGCAATAAGTTTTAGTTGAGTGCGCATAGGCATGCAGAATACCAAGATATAACATACTGCTTTGAAGTCATCCTCGAATATTCATCATTGTGTTGGGTGAAATGCACAAAAATGTGACATAGTTCCATTTCAATTGAGTTTTAAAAATGGCTATTCATTTGCAGGTTTGAGGCATTGCTAACTCTAAAAAATGTGTCTGACCTACAGCGTTATGGCACTTACACATGTGTTGTGACGACCAGTATTGGTCAGCTCATGGTCAGCATCCATGCTGCCATGCTACGTAAGTGATACAGCAGTTGATATTCAATAGTTATTTTTCTCTAGCAATATGTGCACTGGCAGATCCAAGTTTTGGAAAAGACAATGGCGAACATCAAGTAAAATTCTTATTGAATCTTTATCATCAGGTTATGAAACTCATCAAAATTTGCTTACAGACCACAGGGCCGGCAAAAAGTGTACGGCCCTTCATTATGTTCATATTCAGAACTCCCAAAAAGTAGCCTACCCACTGGGCCGTGAACTTTTAAAACCAGCCGGCCCGGGCCAAAATCAGCCGGCACCGGGCCGCCGGGTAGGCTCTATTTCATACCCTGTTATCATGCATGAGCATGCATGACTATGCGGAAAACTGATACAGACTGTAGGGAATGTAAAGAGAAAAAGTTTGCTGGTGGCGATGTCTGCAATCGATGTCATGTCAAGTTTTCAACTGTCTGTAGTGTGGTGAACAGGATTATGTGTGTGTGTTTATATTCAATTAAAATATAAGTAGAAATAGTAGGTATTGAATTCACTAGCATGGCCAGGGTTGGTGTTGGGGACACATAAACACCTTTTTTCGTCAAGAAAATGGACATTTTCATGTTTTGAAATATTCTTTTGGAGCTTTTGCATATATACATAACCTATGAAATCTTGATTGCCCCCCAGTTTTCTGAAAACCTGGATCTAAATTGTTATGTTCCATTTATGAATCATGGAGATGTATACTACAAGATAAATGCTTTGATAATATGACAGCACGTATACATGTTCTTTGCCAGGGAGTCCATTAGAGCCAACAAACTTGCAGGTGACTAAGAGGACAGCCTACAATGCCCTGCTTACCTGGCTGCCAGGGTGGAATGGTGGAAGCAAACAGACTTTCACTTTGTCCTACAAGAGCTTAGCTATAAATACATCAACTTGGCAGGTGAAAGCATCCAGACTTTTTCATAGAGTTTATTTAATTCTGTGAGACTTAATTAAAAGCCAGATGAATCAACTCAAACTTCGAAAATGATTTCCAACCTGGTTGAGCCAATGAAGCCAAGTGACGCCTTCAGTCCAAATTTTGTTTAGTTGTAATTGCAGTGATAATTTTCGCACATTTTGCTATTTTTTCCCTCCAAGTAGAACTTTGTTCCCAACAGTTCATCCCAGCAGCACTGAACTTAATATAAAAATTGATCTACTTTGATATTGATTAAATCAGGTGTTTCAAGAAGACATCCAGGATTCAGAACGGTCCAAGCAAGTAGCTGTTCGACTGTCAGGACTCCAACCAGCAACAAAATATGCAGTAAAGTTGGTTTCTGTCAACAAAGTTGGTTTATCAGAGACAGCCACGGATGTATTTGAAACGAGATGTAAGACTCATTTATTGAGATGACTTCAATCAGGCTTTGATATCATATTTCTTACTAAAATGTTCAATTATTCTAATTATTTCACTTTTTTGTTATAACACTTGTTGGTATTAAAGAAAAAGTACTCCTGTTGTTAAATGCATTGTCCCTAATTAGTTGACGTTAGAAACTGTGTATGAATAATATCACGTTATCTAACTGGCTAATGCAGATCAATGTTGGTACGCAGGGCCCCTATTTTCCTCAAAAAAAGGTACCCTCGATGCATTTTCGCCATAGTCTACATTTACATACCAATTCCATAAAATACTTCTTGCGACTTGTGTGTCCATCATTTAAAAAAAAAAACTTCGATCTACTATAAACTATCCAAACTTGCATATAAACTTGCAACTATCCAATACTACCTGTATCATAAATAGCTAATATCAAACAGGTCAGAATTGGTGAGAGCTCCCGTGAGCACTTAACTTCATTGTCCATCTAATATGTAACTCTGATAGAATTTTCCTTTAACATTTTAGCTGTACCACTGAAACCTACATGTACCATTAGCATTTTCGAATTTCCTCATGATGGCATTGAACTATGGGCTAAAGTATCATGGATTGCATCAGGAGATTTTGACGTGCTAGCGGTGGTAAGGTGTGTCAATGGGAAATGCGTCAGCAAATCAGTAGATGGGCAAAGCAAAATAAGAAATGGTGGAAGCACAACTATCGTTCTGCCAGACTGGAACACATTGGTGGAGTCTGTGTTCAAGGTGCAGCTATACCAAGAGAAGACCATCGTGCGAGAGTCTGAGGAAGTCCGTTTAACAAAAGCCGAGCAACAGCAGTTACCAATGAGAACACAAAATGACGTTCAGAGTGAGTATTACGATATTTTTTATAGACAGGTATTAAATGAGAAGTCATAATTAATTGCTAACACAAAATGACGTTCAGAGTGAGAATTACAGTATTTTTTTATAGACAGGTATTATATGAAAAGTCATAATTGCTATTTAGTTAGAAATTATGAATAGGACCAAGGTGAAAAAATGTAATTATTCTTTTGCTTTATATTTCAAGTTCAAGCCAATTTTGATATTATGATTTTAACAAGATGAAAAAAAAGCATAACATACATGTATAGCAGTTTTAAAGTACTGGAGTTTGCAAATTATACCTTAACTTAGAGGGTTTTGTGTATACTATAAAAACAGAAACTTAAAATACTGAGAAACTATTTACACTGTGCCGACACTACGATCGTAGTAATGTGTATTAGGATCATACTTGTGCTGTTGTAGATATTTTATTACAGATGGTTAGATATTGCTTATTCATACTTTTTAATTGGCAATTGCAAGTTGATTTTACCTCCAATACACCCCCCTCAAAAGAGAGAGAGAGAGAAAAAAGTACATTGATAAGATATTCTATGTTAGGGTAGTTTTCAATGGATAAAAAGCTGAAAATACTCATTTTATATAAACCAGTGAACGAACTGATTTTTCACCACTGATCGGAATGCATTCTAATTTGTTTTGATTATGATCGTAATGCACGAAATTGACAACAAATTTTATGATAGCCGTGTTGAAATTCTTAAGTTTGATTGCAACACAACACTGTAGTCCATTTTACATTGATGGTGCAAACAAATGCCAACTAAATGCTGCTATCCTATCTGAAAATCCTGTGGCTTAACATACAGAAACAAACATCATTATGGTAATCACTGCTTTATTTGCAATCAACAATATATCACCTAGATAACAATATATCTTCAGTAGTATAGTAAATATTTCTTTAAATTTAAAAATAAACTAGAAATAATGCAAGATCTAACCATATCTGTTAAATATTCACAATGGCACCAGTATGATCCTTATAAATGTGCTATTACGATCATAGTGTCGGCACAGTGATTTAAGTGCATGACTGAATATTTAAGGTTTCGAATTTAAAGCGTTTTAAGGGATTGCATTCTAAAAGTTATATTTCTTCCTAGGTGCAACTGAAAGTGACTGGGGAGTGGCTGTAGATGTTATTGCAGGTTTTGTAACTTCAGCAGTTATTGCAGGTCTTTTCCTTGCAATCTTCTACCATCTATGCACTAGAACTGTACCAGAGCCAAACACACTGGAAGTGGGCGATGGGATTGTCATAGATTTTCCAAATGATATCAATTACCATATTCCGACTGGTAACGATTTCCATTCTCAGACTGCTAACAATGTCTATGCATCTGGAGAATGATATAAGAATAGGCTATAGTACTGAATTGATATACATCTGTACTCAAATGTATTGAACAATCCAAATGAAAAAAAAAATCCACGTAATGTGAATTATGTAGGCTTTGGTAATGCTTTATTTAAATTTTGTCGAATAAATAACAAATGTATTATATATGATGTTCCACAAGACATGTTTGAGTGAAGAGCCTTTAAAGAACACGTTCAATTTAATAGACAAGTCAATTAAATGTAATTTTTTTATTCACTACAGCATATATTTAACTGTTATTCCTGATGTAATATTTTTTCACTTTGCAAATAAAAATTTTAAAACTCTTTAACAATAAATGTTCTCCTCTGAATACACTGATATTACTGACTTTTTGTTTTTTGTTTTTAGTTAACCTTTACTTTTTCACCATCAAAAAAATAATGTGTTTGTAAATTTTTTGCCAAATTGACACCTTAATGTTTTTTGAAAATCTGTGACGGTTACAGAACCATGTAAATGAACTAATCTCAGATGGGAATGAATCTCTAAAACAGAAATTATGTATGTTTAATCTACTGGCTTTCGTTTGGAATAATGATCATGCTAATATAATAAAAATGGGAAAACGAGATTTGAAAAAAAAAAAAAAAAATCCTGTACTGCAAATACAGGAAATTTCTAAATTGGGCAAATATAGCTAATACAGAATCTGCAAGAAACTTCACAAAAAGTGAATAATATCAATTCTTTAATTGAAATTGTGTCTGAAATACCACCAGGCAGCAGCTAAATGCATCAAATTTTCAAATATTTTGAAGGGGTGAGAACACCTTGTCCGTAACCTTACTAACCTAATTATTTAATTATAAGGCATGTACCCGGTAATTTGCATATTTTATAGTTTGGTGAAAACTCGTCAAAGAAAAGTCAAATAATTTTATTTTCCCCATGCGGGTACAATAATAAATGTTAATTGTAAGCTTCCAATATACACAATGTATAATATAAAATATAAATCACAAGCCACACAACTTTTAGCAATTGACTAGTAGTATAGACTTGTGTCCTAAAGAAAACAGTATTATCACAATTTGCTGGGTGCTGTTTCTGTTGCTCCATTTTGAAATCTGGTCAAGTATTCCAGCTGTAGTGCGTAAGGATTGTCAACCGATTCTTTTCCAGTAGTATCCCACTCAAAGTCAGGAGATTGTTGAAATACAACAATGGCAATCTGAAAATACAATATATGTAAAAGTAAAATCATGGGATATGTTCTTAAGACATATCATCCAAATTTAATTGATTTCAATATTTCAATATATGTATTACAAAATATTCTTTTGATAATAATACAAGGAAAAGGATAAGGGCTTATCTTATTCCTGATAATACTATATTTATGAAATGACCATTACAATGTAAACACTATTTATAATTTACATGTAGTTTTAACTAGCTTATTATTATTCATATAGTTTATGAAATGACCATTAGAATATAAATACATGCCTCAAATAGGGTATTTGCACTAGAGTTTACTTTAAGTAAACTCTTAGCGCAAATAGCCTATTTGAAGCATGTATATTTATATTCTAATGGTCATTTCAGTACGTACTAACTTTGAATTTGCACCGTTACCAGTCTACACTGTCAAAAATCTAAATTGTAATCTTCAAGCCATCAAACTAACCTGTAAAACCATATGGGCTGTAAGACCCCATGTGCTGTACTCCTGCCCATCCACTGTGTCGTTGAACCAGTGTGTTACCCAGTTGATACCACGCATTGTAAATATTGATGAACTGAAAGGCATTAGAAATATACTGCCTTCAACATAAACTGGACCTTGAAAGTACACAAGTAATATATGTAGTTCTAAATATTCAACTATTCTGCTAATTAATTGAATTATTAAAACATGACACACTTTGACACAAAAAGCTTGCTTTGAATCAACCTTTATTGTGCTGACACCAATCTTATTTCGCTACTTTTTGCCAGATAAAAAAACTTTCCTAAGACACTTATTTTGAAAATGATTAGAAATGATTAAATTTAAATTTGATGCACACCTAAATCAATGAACAAAAGCATAATTTCCATAGGTCAATAATATTCCAGAGCATATGCTATCGAGATTATACAACACCATTGATGTTCAAGCAGTCATTGGATAAATCTTTACCTAATATAGGGATTATTTAAATGTTACCAAAAGAATACAAACACAGCTGTCCATAAGCCTCTTACCAATATGGCTATTTTAGATTTTAAAAAAGTTAAAAGTCTAAAAATATTCAAAATATCAATAAGTGTGCTCATCTTTCCAAGTTTTGTAGGAACAAAAATTCTGATGTCTGTGCGGCATTTTTAAAATTTAGTGTGAATCATTTTCAATAATTTACAGAATAAGTGTCTAAGGAAAAAAATCCTTTCAAGCCAAACAGTAGTGAAATAAAATTTGTGTCAGCACAATAATATTCTGCGAGATACAAAATTTAAATCCAGTGTACAGTACTGATCGCGAAGGAAGGACCCCTTTTTTCATTTGCTTTTTTCCCCGCTTCACTTCGTTTCTTTTCTATCAGTTTTATTTGTCTAAATTGTCTAAATTGAAATATTACGTTATTAAGTGCCAAATGACAATCCTGAAAAAATGCTCTAACATTTTAAAAGAAGTGAAATTCCTGTAAATATTCACTTATGTTCTTACATGTACGTTTTTTCTTTCACTACTTAGTAAACAGGATTAATTCTGAAAATCTATGTCGGAAAAAGAAATATTTCATTGTTAAAGATAATTCATTCATCAATTTCAGATTTTTTTTAACCTGATGTTAATGTGCAGTGTATAGTTAAGACACTCGCTACTTGCCACAGGATATAGTCTGAATTCACATTACCAGGTACAGATTCAAAGTTAATAGCAATTGATTGCGAGCGCAAGTTAAATGTAATAAATAACATTAAAATCCATTCATATTTTACAAAATTTCATTTGTTGCTTACGTAAACAAACATAACGCCCGTGGCGCTGCGCGATGGCTTCTTTAAGAACTAACACGGATCAAACATGGCCGCGCAAGTTAACAGATAGAGTTAGATATTATGCAATGCATTCATTCGATATATACATTGCCACGGCAAATAACAGTTCAGAATGAAAATAGTGCAAATAATTGAAGATACATGTATGGTAAGTCATAATGAATGCACTGCATGGTACTATCATAAAGTCTGTCAGTGACAACCTGTATCAAAATTGTCCTAGGCTGGGACGTCTCAGTCAGAGACTGAATATTATTTGCGTAGCTTAAGAATTATTGAGACAGACACAAGGTTGGGTGGGTGGATTTTTTTTTAAAGTTTTATTCTATTTTTTAACTGTGGTATTATTTATGAAAAAACAGTCTTTATATTTGATAACATCTCGCAGTGTAAATTCAGTATGGCGAGTGTAAATTGAAAGTCACTAGTCACACTTGTTGAGTGTTAATCTAACCGAGTCACATACCCTGAATGTGCCAGCACGTTATCACCCACTACCAAAGCTGTTAAGTTCCGAAAAAATTCTATTTGTTCCCAAAAATGTATGAAAATATTCTGGAAAAAAAACATTGATTTTTTCTTTGTTAATTGACGACAATGTAAAAAAAATGCAAACAAAAGTAGAGAAGTGGAGAAGGCAAGAAAAGATTTTTTTCATAATCAATCGTATTTATTAGCAAAATAATTCTATTCTGAGAAGCTTCAGCATTTCTCTTACTACATTATTTTTTCTCTACAATTCTTTTACCATTTGCCACTTCGTTTGTAATTCCAAAGAATCGGGCAAAAAATGGGGTGCTTCCTTCGCAATCAGTAGTGTACATGTGTATATATTGTCAAAAGTTATTCTTGTAACATTATGTATACTGATTTTGTGTTTATTACAAAATAATGAGGCTTTCAAGGTTAATTTGGATAATAAATTAAGGATTACGTGTGATCACGATCCTGCAGAAATCTTTCAAGCGGTAAACAGAAGGTGGACTCCACTTCATCTGGATTTGGTGCTGGAATGTAGTTTGCATCAACGAGGCCAACAACCGGTGTGATGATGATTTGCCGACGATTTACACGTGGCAGTAGTTGACAAATGATCTCTACCTAAAAGATATATACAGAAAATATAAAGACTGTAGATTATCACATTTTCATACATGACTACTAGTAATAATTTTTTTGTATCAAAGTAACACCATTAACTGTGACTGACAGATCCATGTTTCCAAATAGAAGAAGTGCAATAGAGAAATTTCATAAGATGTAAGGTGAGAGGTGATGTCACCAAACTATCTACGTGTCCCTCACCATGCTATGCCAGTGATAAATTTACTTTTTCCTAAACAAACCTTGGTATTATAATTGTTAGTTCAACCTTCAGAGAAAACAAAATTTAAAAAAATCAATTACGCTCATGAAAACTTGTTCAACTTTCATGTAGATTTCAATATATGTATTGTCTTCTAAGTTAAATGCAAAATATCTTCAAACTAAAACAATGTTTCTTTAGAGGAGTGTTTCAGACACTAGTAGGTTTTGAATGTTCATTGATTGTAAGGAACATCTATGAGGTAACCTGGGTTGATTTTAGTCCTATCTCCTCCTCCGCTTCCCTCAGACCTGTGTGGATCTCATCTACATCATCTTCATCCTTCATCCCACCAGGAAATGCAACATCGCCACCATCATTTTTTAAATGAACCGCTCTGAATATGAAAAACATATGAAGCATATTACAACAAAGCCACAATTTTTATATAATTTTGGGGCATGATAATTTATGCTTGAACCCATCCCACGAATAAAGACAAGTAGTCGTTGGGAACGCCGTAAATTCCTCCTTCCCCGATCAGGCCATTTCCCCGATCAGGCCATTTTTTAAAAAGTAGGCCAAAGTACTCAAATATCAAATCACATGAGGAGAGAGATATAGTGATACAAAATGTCAAGTTTGGTGATGATAGGTAATAAAGTCTTCCCAGGACACATAAACACAAATTCGTAAAAATTTGTGTTTAAAAAACACATTGTAATTTCATCAAAAGTAGGCCAAAGTACACCAAAATCTTATCAGCTCTGGAGAGTGGTACAACGAAGTGAGATATGAAGTTTGGTGACCATAGGTCAAATACTTCTCCCTGTAGAGTGGTAACTAGATTTATTACGTAACACTCATAAGTTCGTAAAAAGTAGGCCAAAGTACACAAACGTCAATTCAACTGTGGACACTAGCATAGTGAACTTAACCGTAAAGTTTAATGACCATAGGTGAAATACTTATCCCAGTGCAGTGGTAACAATAGTTTTACTCGAATATTCCAAAAAAAATTCAAAAGTAAGCCAAAGTAAACCAATATCAAATCACGTGAGGAGAGTGATATAGACATACAAAATGTCAAGTTTGGTGATAATAAGTCATAAACTGTTCCCAGGAGACAGATAAACACAATTACGTAATAATTTGTTTTTAAAAACACATTGTAATTTCATCAAAAGTAGGCCAAAGTACACCAAAATCTTATCAGCTCTGGAGAGTGGTAAAACGAAGTGAGATATGAAGTTTGGTGACCATAGGTCAAATGCTTCTCCCTGTAGAGTGGTAACTAGATTTATTAAGTAACACTCATAAGTTCGTAAAAAGTAGGCCAAAGTACACAAACGTCAATTCAACTGTGGAGACTAGCATAGTGAACTTAACCGTAAAGTTTAATGACCATAGGTGAAATACTTATCCCAGTGCAGTGGTAACAATAGTTTTACTCGAATATTCCAAAAAAATTTCAAAAGTAAGCCAAAGTAAACCAATATCAAATCACGTGAGGAGAGTGATATAGACATACAAAATGTCAAGTTTGGTGATAATAAGTCATAAACTGTTCCCAGGAGACAGATAAACACAATTACATAATAATTTGTTTTTAAAAACATATCGTAACTTCATCAAAAGTAGGCCAAAGTACACCAAATCTAATCAGTTCTGAAGAGTAGTACAACGAAGCTAAATATGATGTTTGGTGACCATAGGTCAAATACTTCTCCCTGTAGAGTGTTAAAAAGGTTTATTATGTAACGCTTGTAAGTTTGTCCAAAGTAGGCCAAAGTACAAAAAAAAATTGAGAGGTACTTTTTCCTTCTAACAAGACATATTCAATTTGCAAATCAATAGCTCAAGTATTCTTCGAGTTATCAGCCTGTTTATTTCGGACGGGCGGACGGTCAGAAGCAAAGCTAGAAATCTCCCCTCGGGACTTCGTCCGGGGAGATTTAAAAATTAGACATTGATTCAGAAGTATTAATTCAATCAACAGTTGAAAGCGCCCTTTAGTAAATCAATCAAAAGGTTTTTATTTTCTTATTTTGATGTCTTATCAATAAAATTCTTATTTAGTTATCAATTAAAGTATGTCATGAGTCATGACTACAATGGAATAAGATTTGTCTTTCATATAAACTTTTCAGATTTTTTTTTTTTTTTTTTTTTTTTTTTTTTATTTCTTTTTTTTATCAGACATGAAAATATTTCCTTCATAATTTATGTGCTCTCTAGTTGCATGTACCTTACATATGGGATGCATTATGTATTCTCTATGGGAGGGATACACTATTATTGATCAAGGATCCAAAGTCTGTGAATTGAAAATGGTGTAAAATTTATGGAAAATACATTCAGATTATTTTGCAATTTAATACAACTTAACATCATTGGAGTATTTTTCTGATAACCCTTCTTCATTTTGAACTATATTTGAATTAGCCAGCATGGATAGGGTCTGGAAATAAATGACGGCCAGCCTTTAGACGTCATGCTTGCCATGCCCCACTCAGCTATATCCTCAATGCAATGATCTACATAATTTAAAAAGTAAAACAAAAATTTTGCAATATTTTATTTTTTAAAATCTATTCCAAAATTCTTCAAGTATTTTTCCTGAGCCACAAATGGGTTTCCTATACTATTCAATCCGTCTTTGTTCCACTCAAACTGCGGCTCTTTCTGAAAGACAGCGATAGCTAGCTCAATACAAATTTCTGCTGTTAATCCCCATGTGGAAAATTCTACACTGTCCTCAGTATCACTAAACCAATGAATATAAAACCCTACGCCTCTGTTAGTGTAAATTTGCGACCGGTGACCTTCGTTTGATAAAAAACGTTCCAGTCGTGGACAGAACACACTGTCTACTTCTTCTTTGTTGAGCCGTGGCTTGTAGTTCACATCTACAATTCCAACAATTGGAGTAAAGACCACTTTAGTGCTGCTAATGCGAGGTAATAACTGCGCAATTATTTCAATTTGACGAGGTTGCATTCCAATTTCTTCATAGGCTTCTCTCAGTCCGGTTTGCCGTTCCTCTACTTCATGTGGGTCTTTCATTCCACCAGGAAATGCAACATCCCCCGCGGCTCTGCGAAGGTGAGCGGCCCTGGAACAAGCATATCATACTGCTAACCTTTAGAATTTTGATGGTTAATTTAAAAATTATAGATGTATAACAATGACACTATTTGTTCTTCTAATCTTTTTGTGAGAATGCATAAATTTATAAAGTGTAAATGATCTTTGCAAATATTAATATGTCAAAGGTAAACAGTATATCATGCTTGCTCTTGAAGAAACCATTGTCACACCATTCATAACGACTGTTTAATGCAGACCAATGACAACGATATTTGTTATTTATCGCTATTCCATGACTACCGGTACATTGTATTAAGATAAATATATATAAAAAAATCGAGTAATCTCTTTTTGGTGATAGGCTGCTCTACCAACACATGCTTATGGGTTTTCCTTACTTTCACATTGGCTGTAACGAACCACCAAAATTCGATAGGGACAAGTGCTTATTTAAGGCGGGGGTCAGAAGTGTTTTTAGTCGGCAGTGTTATGAACTTTTGACCCCCATCACAATTTTTGCAAATATAACATACTGACTCCCCACCCCACCCCAGACATCAAAAATAAACATCTAATGCTCCTAATTTCAGAATTCAAAATATGCCTGAAATAAAATGAATTTCCCGACCCCCATCACCAAGTAAGCTTGGGTAAAACAAGTCTCACTTTACAATATCAATCAAAAGTTTTACTTCAATTTAACAATTGAAGTAAATATCTATTTTATGATAAATTCAGCATATGATATACTTTTTTACTATACTAACCGTTTGGTGAGCCACACATGAACAACTCCATTCCTTAGCACAAGTGGTATGAGGACCGCTGCTTTTCTGCTGGCAGCAAATCTGGGCATTGCCTTCATGTTCTGCCATGAATACTTAGTTGTGTGGAACTTATGAAGTCTTTCCCGTAGCATGTGCTCTGTCCAACTCTGGATGGGAAACAGTATTTGATTGAAAAAATTTCACATTGCCAAAAGTATGGTGATTATAATGTGCTTTATACTTAGATGAATTATAAACACAAATTTACAAATACAGGTATATGAATTAGGGTTTAGGTAGTACATTTGTCATATTATAGAACTCTTAATTCCACAGTGACTATTTTCTAACTAAAATTGGACTGCAAAGCTGTCAGAAAATATTTCTTTAGTGTGTTCCTGAACCTAATATTACCTGATAATTAGACCAATTTCTCAAGAGGTAAATCTCAGAATCTTCATAGAACATTATACAGTACTGTCTACAAGTACGTGTACATACCATTCTTGACAGTATTTGTAGTCCCCTGAATGCTGAGGTTGTTCTCAATACAGAGAAATCTTCCTAGTCCTTGAAAGAGCACAGACTAAAATCAAAAAAATACACTTACTTAGAATTTCAACTCGACTAACCCATATATACAACTCCACTAACCCATTCCATAAAATACATTATTTTATATTTAAATTATATTTCAATTGAAATTCGTTATTCATTTGATTGGGGCAGAAAAAAATAACAGTCATTACAATTTTAATTTTTTTTTTGAGATGTTTGAATAAAATGAGTTGTATGCTTCTAATTAAGACAGCCAGAGCACAACTATTCATTTTCCAGTTGCACAGAAAAGATGCACACTCGTCTTTTTTTATTTGATTTTGAGACACAAAAGTCCATGGGTACTTCCGGTGTATGTTGTTATAAGCCCATTTAAGATAGCATTTATTGGTATATCATTCAAAATGTATGTTCTACATAAAATTGATGGCTGTCACACTGATAGACGTTGGAAAATTAAGTAAATACATCTATTTGAAGCGTGCATTCTTCATAATAGTGAAGTTCTCCACTTTGCTTGTATCACGGCCGTCTACAAATTTGACCAAGAGCCGGCTTTTGCCCATAACTTGGTCAATTTTTGAGCTAACTAAAATCCGATTACAGATTCGTAATTCGTAATCCTCATTCAAAATTATATTAGGAATCCTATTTGAGGAATGCATTGAAGGTCCCAGTGTGCAAATCACCCTAGACATGACATCCAAAGCCATTTCAAAGATGGGAATGGGTAAAGCAGCAGGTCCGTCGGGAGTAGTAGCAGAAATGCTGAAACCCACAGGGGAGGTTGGTGTTAAGCTTGTTCATGACTTGATTGAAGAGATCATTCGTGAAGGTTGCATTCCATCTGAATGGGAGGAGAGCTATACAGTTAGCCTCTACAAAAACAAAGGAGATGCAGTAGAGAGAGGCAATTACCGAGGGCTGAAGTTGATAGATCAAGTAATGAAAGTCCTTGAGAGAATTGCTGAACAACTGATCAGAAAGAGAATAGTGATAGATGACATGCAGTTTGGCTTCATGCCAGGAAGGAGAACAACAGATGCTATCTTCATCGTTCGACAGGTGCAGGAGAAGTTTCTGGCAGCAAACAAGTCCTTGTACAAGTCATTTGTCGATCTTGGGAAGGCATTTGATCGGGTTCCTAGACAAGTCATATGGTGGGCCATGCGTAAGCTAGGCATGAAAGAGTGGCTTGTTAAGCTTGTCCAGTCAATGTATGCCAATGTACGTAGTCGTGTTCGTGTCGGAGATGGATACAGTGAAGAATTTCGTGTTATTGTAGGAGTGCATCAAGGTTCAGTCCTTAGTCCTCTGCTTTTCATCATGGTCCTAGAAGTCCTGTCTCATGAGTTCCACACTGGGTCCCCTTGGGAACTACTGTACGCTGATGACCTCGTCATTATGGTCAACTCTGTTGAAGAGTTATCAGAAATTGAGAAAAGGTGCACACCTGGAAGATGGGGATGGAAGCCAAGGGACTGCGTGTTAATATGGGTGAAACCAAATGTCTGGTCTCTGGGTCACACCTAGACAAATTGCTCAAAAGTGGAGAATACCCATGTGCTGTATGCCTGCGGGGGGTAGCGAGAAACTCCATCTACTGTGGCAAATGTCTATGCTGGGTGCACAAACGGTGTAGTGGAATTGAGGGTGTTCTCAAACCTGATCCAGACTACATATGCCCACGATGTAAAGGTACCGCCAGGCCAATCGATGGCAGGCCAATCAAGGAGATCCCAGTTGGCGAACACATGTTAGAGGTTGTGACAGAGTTTTGTTACTTAGGTGACATGTTGTCCAGTGGTGGAGGCTGTGATTTAGCTGCAACTGTCAGATGCAAAACTGCATGGGGCAAATTCCGTGAGCTACTGTCAGTCCTCACCAACAGGCACATTCCTTTATCTTCGAGAGGTAGTGTATTCCACCTGTGTACGTAGTGCTATGCTTCATGGGTCTGAGACATGGGCAGCATCCTCTAGTACTATAAACCGCCTGAGAAGAAATGACAGAGCTATGATCCGCTGGATGTGTGGTGTGAAGCCTAATGATGATACCAGTTCAGAGAGCCTTTTGGAGAAACTGAGTATTACAGATATTGATAGTGTGCTTCGTAAAGGGAGACTGAGATGGCTAGGCCATGTTGAGCACAGTTCTGGCTGGATTAGCCAAGTAAGAAAGCTTGAGATAGAAGGAAGACAAGGAAAGGGAAGACCGAAACAGACTTGGGATGCAGTCTTGCAGAAAGATCGTGCAAGTATGGGCATGAGTTTGGTAGATCCAAATGACCGAAAGGCTTGGAGGGGACGGTTGAGATCCAGACTGGGCAGCCAGGCCACACCCTCTGAATGAGGAATAATTAGGACCTGTTTAAAATAAATTTAGGATTTGATTGATTTGATTTGATTGATTCTTAATTCTATTAGAAAAGTACTTTCCATGAATGACATAGGCTAAGTGATACGTGAAAATTACCTTAGAATACCTAAAGTCGTGTTAGTCTACATGATGCCGGAAATAGTAATGCGACTATTGATATTGATTAATTCTACTGCGCATCACGTCCCGCGCTTCTGGGAAGTGAAGAATAATTACGAACGATCTTAATGGAAGTTTATGCACAAGTCGAACATATTATTCACAGGGTTTGAAGCAACAAGTATCAACAAGTTCATAATTGATTATAATCATGTCACCTCTTCTGATTGGGAGGGGGAAGGGGGACATGTGTCACAAAAATATTTTTTGTCCTACAAGACATTTTTCTTCATTACAAATTCATATTTGATAAAAAGATTTGAATAATCAATCACAAGTAACTTTCAGGGATTCACCTGGGGAGCATACAGCAGTACATCGCTATCATAGCGCCGACGTGCTAATCACTCACATTGGTGTAACTCGCCTGATATGTATATATTCAATGTGTAGGTACCACTGAGCAGTGTGCAACCTGTTCAGAGGTAGGTTTGCTCAACACCCACCATCAGACCCAACCGGGAATCGAACTCACGACCTTCTGGTCACAAGTCTAACTCCCTCCAGCTCCCTATCCACTTGGCCACGGAAGCACCTATACTTGTACATTTGTACTTGTTTTGATGCTATATATTCTTTTTTAAAAACATACGGGATGTGTTTTAATAATAAATAATAATAATAATAATACAGAGGTATTTAAAGTGCCAATATCCATACGCTCATTGACACTTTACAATCAAAGTTACATAATAATTACTGTAAAATTGAAACATTAACATTAAGAATACCAATTAAAAATCACACAGTACATTAAGTTGCATTATTAAAAGAAATATTAAACAATTAAATGGATTTTTAAAAGCGTCTTAAGAGTTTAAATCAGTGCAATTTCTAAGAGTTGATAGCAAACCATTCCATAAACGTGGAGCAACATTAAAGAGACATGCACAGGTGAATTTTATGTCACATCAACCTTTTATGCCACATGAATAGTACTTGCTGAGCCATTTGAATATATACATTTTTATCTATGTGTGTAACATAACATGAATCTGGTTAATCGACCACCGCATGTTAAAACCATGAATCTGGTGAATCTCAAATAAACGTGCACTTGTGCCTACATAGCCTTACCGTTTTGGTTCCAATCTGTTATAATGTGCAATTTTCCATTTCTTCACAATTAATCATTACTCTAAACTGGTTTCATGAAATGTACCCAAAAATCCTGTCTGAATATTTACATTGTGTCAGCCTTAATAAATATTTCTGACAAGCTGGTTTTGGCTGTCAGCGCACGGGTGATAGAGGCTGTAAAATAATGCAGTCCAGGGGAGATACGAAAATGACAATCATTATGGTAGCCTAAATTTTATGGGTATTGATATTTTATCAAAACGCATACTAATAATTGTAAAATCATAAGTTATTAGGAGCAACATGCCAAGTGTATCAAAAAACAAAATATTTAATTCAATCTATCTAAGGAGGCATTTGCTGTGCATGTCCCTTTAACAAAATTTATAGGTGATGGTGTTAGCCCTAGGTGTTATTAAAAGAAGAGACTCATTTGACCTTAAAGATCGAGTAATTAACGGTCATTTGATTTCACAGAAATCAAATCACATATATATATTCTGGTGCCAATTAAGTAATCAAGGACTTAAAAACAAACAATAATACTTTATAATTGATCCTCTGTAATACTGGCAACCAATGTGATTGAATCATGGTTTCTGTTATGTGTGATTGTTTTGATATGCGCTTGATCATGAGGGCACGTGTGAATTAAGTGCTCTATACGTAGGGGGTATTCATAGTTCGATGCCCTGCCCCCTTTTCTGGTTTTGACGTGGGTCTCACAAATGTTCCTATCGCCCGTAGTAAATAGAGAGAAATTGCCGACTTTCTACCCAAGAATGTTGAATAAAAATTGTGCTGATCTTCTTAGTTTTAACTTGGGATAAATTCGGTAACCTCTGTTCTACAACATACCGGAAGTATTCTCAGAAATCATTGATAATAAAGATTTGCTGGGGCATTTAGTTTTCAATCTTTTTACATCCACTACCAGCCGCTACTCTCAATTGCATCGCGCTATTGTCGGTGTTGACAGATTACGGCGTGTGATAAAGGCTCATATGTTCTTGCAAATGGCGTCACTTTTAAATCGCCAAATAGTGATAAATTTGTGAAACGAATGGATTATCATTGTTACAATAACATACCCATCAAGAATTCACACGTCGGATCAATTATGAACTGGTTATGAAGACATGGACGAAAGGATATTTCTCAAATCACGCACATTGTTTGAAAATCACAGTGGTTTGTGCGTGTGTGTTGGCGATGAAGAAATTTGACAGCTTACACGGCTGTACGCATACGACACATATATTTGAAGACGTTTTTATAGAGTCTTTCACTCAAGTAAGCTGTGTTATGTTCATTTTCGTATCATCTGTACCCTTTATGATGACTCACAACAGTCATATTATTTTACGAGTATGAGAACTTTTAGAAATTCGTCTTTATAAAGTGTACCTCGAACCGATCTTTGAATCGAGGGCAGCACTAGCTACTGTACATGCACTCGCTACGTGTTTGGAAGATAATCTAGACTTAAAAATCCATATTCCTATAACTAGATGTTGAAAATAAGAACCGCGATACGATTCTGTGTACACGTGGACAATTCATGTAAAAATTAAGTATTTATAGAGGCAACAGAAACGTTATTGTCTCAGACATAAAACTGTCAAAATGCCAGTGACGGTGTGCGGTGGCGTTTTTACTACGTCATAACTCTTCTAAATCGATAATTGATAGGTATACATTGGATACAATGTAGAAAAGAGGAAAGGTAGTGCATCCCAACTGAAAAATTAATACGTTTAGCACATTTTCATTCAAGAATCTGGTGTCAAAACATGACAATTTCTCAGTTTACTACGGGAGGAGATAAAACTTGTGAGACTATGATAGCGCACCTGCGTATGTTTGTATGAAGCCGCTATCTGATTGGCTGGCTGATGTAAAAAGGGGCGTGGCTCGGAACTATGAATACACAACAGAGGTCACAAAATCGTGCCATTCAAAAAGGGGGGGTGGGGGTGGGTAGTTCACAAACATCTATTGCCTGTGAAAGCGGGTACGTAAAAAAGAACAAAACAATCTTTAACCTGTGTGCTCCACCCCCACTTGTAAATGTGATCCCCTTAATAATTATAAAAAACACAGGGGCAACTTATAGTTCTAATTATCATAGACTAAAATAAATAAGAAATGCCTTATATAATTAGGCATACACCATAGATATATTTTATTCTTACAGATTCAGGAGGGAGTCATTGGTGTTAAACAGGGTACACTCTTTATAAATTGCCTCCTGTCCAAGTCTGGGCGCTGGCCTCAGGTGGCCCTTGCCTTGGCCTTGCCCTCTGCTCCACTGGTACTAGTCACGAACAAGGACTGGTGATTAGTTAATGTTTATGGCCTTCAGGGAGTCAGGATCAGTAAGTATAAAACTGCTACCTTCACATTGTTGGTTTTTTTTATCAAAGACTGTCAAACTTAGTCAATATAGATCGGTAATTTAGGAGATACGTGGTAAACAGAGGATACAGATACATCGGTGAATTCATAACAAAACAATAAATAAATTCGTATAAATAAATTAGTATAAATAAAAACAAGTGTTCGCATACAATCAAATAGGATACTACTTTGATACATAGAAATACTTGCAAAGATGCCCCAAGATCGTAAAGAGGCTCGAACAATGATTGTTGATTTAAGGTGGACGTTTTATTTTGTTATTTATTTCTGTTATATCGGGTAAGTAAGATGTTTTACTTATTCAAAATTTAATTTCCGGTAAGGAAAGTTTTGTCATTATTTTAGAATGAATTTAGTTAATAGACTTGGTTTACTATTATTAATAAGCATTTTATATCAATATTTATTTACTCAATGCTATAATGAGTGAGTTTGCAGTAATTTTGAGCCAAGGTTTGTTCTTTCAAACCCATTAGAAGACGTATTGTAAACACCATTTTCCCCTTTTTACACGCTGTGGTGAACTCTTGAAATCAAGTCACACAACACATACTTCGGGCTTGGGATAAACCTCAGTAGTGATCTGTCATTCTTGCCGCATATCAGTAAAGTCTCCAACAAAGCAAGTTCTTCACTCGGTTTCATCTGTAGAATGGCAGCAAGATTCGTTGCCAATGTCCTATTTTGCACAAACATGTACCATAACCTTCTCTACAAGATACTGAATGGTGATGTATCAGTCCATCCAAGAAAAGGCCTAATAAATAGAGGTAGCCATGGCCGCCTAATTCTGACACGTTCAAAGACGAGTTGTTTTGCTAAGTCCTTTGTGTCTCGCACAATAAGAGATTGGAATGGCTTCGTCTTTCCCTTATTCGTTATCTTGTTCTAAGCTCTTCCTTTTACTAACTCACTCATTCTTTTTACTTTTACTCTTTTTTTTCTCTTCTCTACCGCACACAGCCTATAAGCGTATTGATATACGGCAGGCTGTAAAAACCTGAAACTGAAACCTGAAAATCATGTATCACAGATTGTGATTGGGTTGAGGCCTTCAGGCGATGCTTGTCAAGGCTATACTGACACCTCCATATGATATACTCTCATTATACTCAATTGCTTGATTCATCTTTCTCTTTTGGCACCACAAATGAAACACCCACTGCCTTCAGTGATATATACTGTTTTCATGCTGTACTTTTGTTTAGTAATGTATTATGTCATATAAATGTGTAGTTTCACTAGTTTGTTATTTATTCTTATCTGTAAACTTGCCTGGCTAAGTCAGATCAGGGTATTATTGCCCTCAATCCCCGCATGCTAGTTTGCAAAGACGCTGTGATGTCGCACTGCAGGCATTGTTATACATGTATATACACAAAAAATTGCAGTGACTTGATCGTTGTGTTGAATACGAAAGTATAGAGTGATTTTTTGTAAAATAAGAATGGGTATCAATATTATTTGTTACTATGAATTGATGTGCATCAAGTTTGAAAACTGACGATATGAGGAATTGAACTATTGACTTTTAGTATTGAGTAATTATATTGGGACCTCAAAACAAAGCCTCTTCTTCTTTATATTAATCCTAGTACTCAATGATGAGTATGATAGGATGTAGCAGCTGGCATATAGTCAGTATAGTACTATCGATCGGTTTACACCTACATCTTGTGTATGTATGGCATTATAAAATCCTACAGTGTTGTGGCTGCTGAGTGCATTAATGAGGTGGTCATGAAGAATTTTGTAGATGATATTTTTAGCTGCTGACAAGTTATGAAATTCGTGATCTTCAAAGAAAAACTGTTATTGCACAAGTCTACTATAAAATATATACAATTTTGTCATGTTTGATGTATTTAATAAATATGGTGTTATGTTTCTAGGTAAAAATGAACGCCCACAGATGGCCTATATCATCTAATGGAGGTCAAATTATTATCACACCCACCATTGCAGTTGCAACATCTACCAATAATTCCATCTCTCAAACGCTGTCTCAAGGTCAACTTGTCAATTTCAATCGCCTGATTACACCAGTCAATATACTTGATGGACAGTCACAGCAAGAGAATAGGTCAGGACAAATTGGGGAAGAAAATGCTACTCATTTGGACAATGTTTATCCGTTTCCACTACTGCGCCCTGTTGAAATGGTGACTTGGCCAGACACGTTACAGCAGAGACATCTGCAGCATCAGCAACAACAAATTCAACAACAGCAGTCACATCTCCAACAATTGAACACTCCACCACCAAGTGATGTAAGTGGTGTTCGTCCAAATTCCTTTGAAGAGCACCCTGCAGAAACTGTTGATGATGTTCCATTGGAACTGACTACTACGGCTGAATCAAAATCAGATAGTAAAGAGAAAAGAAAAAGAAATCCCAAACCCATGCCAGAGACATGGAAAAAAAATTTGAGAAAGAATAAACGTGCTAAAGGTGAAGCTTATCAAAGTGCCACTGGAAAAGAAGTTCCAGCAAAATCAATAAAAAATGTTGATTGTACAAAATGTAGACTTAGCTGTGAACATCTCATAGATATGTCACAAAGAGAATCAATTTTTGAGAGTTATTGGGGGACAGGGTCTTATCTGAGACAGAGGGATTTCATATGTTCCCATGTTATTGAAGAAGAAAAGGCGAGGACTACTGTGAAAGGAGAAGGTACAAGGAAAAGGGAGTTTACAAGACAATATTGGCTACCAAAGAAAAGTGGAAAACTGGTAAGAGTGTGTAAAAGTTTTTTCTTAGCAACACTTGACATTGGTTGTAAAACAATAGACTATGCACTAAAAAAAAGAAAAGGTGGGTTTTTCTGTGATGATGATCAACGAGGACGGCATGAACCCACTAATAAAGTACCAGAAGAAAAACTTGATGATATTCGTCAACATATAGAGTCATTTTGGCACTTAAATCAGAGTCCAAATAAGAAAAAGAAAAATGGACGTATCATACTTCCTCCGTCATTGAACATTCGAAAAATGTATCAAATGTATAAGGATTCATGTTTTGAGAAAGGAGAGACTGCACAAAAAGAGCATATATACAGACGGATATTCAACATGGAGTACAATATAACATTCTATGAGCCAAAAAAAGAACCGCTGACAAAAGAAGACTCCACAAGTGAAAAGCCTGTATCAATGCAGAAAAATAAGCCTAGTACCTCTGGCAATAACAACAGCACAGAGCAACAAAGACCTGAAAGTAAACGGCAAGAGATGCCAAAGTTACAGCGAGCACCTGATACTTTAATGAAAGAGCGTGCACCACATGTGACATTACATTCCCAACAGAGTTTTAACCCAAGTATGCCCCCACCCCATCACCTGCATAATGGAGGCATGTCTTTTACACAACAACCTCCATGCTTCCCTCCACGGGGGCCGATAGATGGGGCAGTGAATATGTCAATGTCTCCTCTACATCATACAGGGATATTTTTGCACCAATACCACAGTTAAACATCTTTTAGCATTGTTGAAGGTCACCATAAAAAAAGGAATAATATACAATGAAAATGTCATTATTTTTCCCTATTATTAGGCTACATATATATTATATTATCCACGTAGCCTTGACCTTGTATGACGTAATGAACTAGTTCTAATGGGAATCTTGCATGTGGATTGTTAATCATTTTCTGGCTTGCATGCAGATAATTTGCTATACACTAGCAACAACAGTAAATATATCGAAATAAGAGTAACTTGCTTTTTCATAAGATTTTCATGTTTAGTATATCAAATTTATGAAAACACTGTCGATAAAGAAAATTGCGATCAGGCAGGTCACAGCTGAGTGGATCATATTAACCACAAAATCACAAACTATAAACCTCGTATTTACATTATTGAAGATGTCTCTAGAAGACGAAATGTACAGACAGAAATGAAATATATTTGTTGATTTTATTATCTTAATATATTTGGACTATTTGTCATTGGATTTATTTTTAGAAGTTGATAATGAAGTTAGCTATTTCTTATTTATTAAATGAATTATATTAATGGGGAAGAATTTAGTTAAAGGGTCCTGCAGGACAAACACATCTAAAATTTATTTCTTGGTTTAATGTTGTTTTGTGACGGATATTATTGATATTACTCTTAGCAAAAAAGGAATCTTATGATTGCATTGAAATTAAAGGAAAGGAATAGATGTATTAAAATACATCAGACAGCACCATATAATTGCTATGTAAGTTACAAGTCATGAAATGTCATCAAATTCAGCACTTGGTGTCCTTTAAGAAGCCTAATTATTTCTCTTTATTTTTGTGTTGAATAAGGTTTTGAATTGTGTTTCTTATCTTTAAATTTAATGTCTTTGTAGCTTTAGCTGTGATAGATAACAATAATATGGGCTTGCAAAGAAATCATGATTTTTTTTTCAATGATTTAATTGTATTGATGTAATTGATACTATGCATAGAAATTCGTAACAATCACTATTAATTTTAAAGATAATCATGTTGGTATGCAGCTTTTGCTGTAATTTTTTTCTACTCAAAACAAAGATTCAACATGTATGTGTTCGATTTTGGTTTTATCTTAGATTGGTTGGAAAGTAAATTGGTAATATAATGTAATGAAAGTTACTTATATTTAGTATTTAGTTTATTTTACGAATTATATATTTTTGTGTATTAAATGGTCTCAAAGTTAACTTTACAAGTATTTATTAAGATCACTACGAATTGTTTAATAAATATTCACATCGCTATGATTTACAGTAAGCAAAAGTGTATTGATGAAAACATAGATTCTCCTCTAATAATTATTTGTTCTTATCTAATATGCAAGTTCTTATGAAATAAAAGGAAAACTGCAATAGATTATTTGCAATGTTAAGTACTGATGAACTCATCACGGCTCATCCGATAATGCATGGCTCACGAAATTATTTGTGAACATTCAATTGTATTCGTCTGTTTTCCAATGAGAACATTTAAAGATGGTAATATCAAAAATTTGCTGTCATCAGTCAATAAAAAGCGACTTATATTTCAGGTAAAATTAATAATTTTTTCTATCTCCTTTTGAATCGCAATTGAGTCAATTTGACATTTTCACTAAATTATAATCATTGCATATTCAGTCTTTTTTGTTTAAAACTTTGAATTCTTATTCATTCTGTATGTAAGTCAGAATAAATACCATGCTATAATGATGCAAAAATTATGTTGTAAAAAACCTAGAAGAGTAACATTTGTTAGTAAGAAATATACAAACGATTGTAACTGAAAATCATTAAAATCATGAAATTCAAATTTTGCAAACATGACTGATAATTTCAACTACTCAGTATTCAAAAATTGTGTGTAATCACTGTTATTGAATTCATACTGTTGCTGCGATAGTTATTGGTGTAAGGTATACACAGCAGCTGCAAAAAGTAGTCTCATGGGTACTAGTTCTACTAATTAAGTGACTGGCAGGGAACGTTGCACATAGTCGCCATTGTGCCCATACTACTATTGAAATTAGGAGTGGGGTGCGGACAGCTGACTCTCCAAGCCTATTCCATTTTGGTACTAGCAAGGGTGACCTCCGTGAATTTTGTCTGTGTTTGTGTGCGTCTGTCAGTGGGTGTCTGCCCCACCCCCCACCAGACCCATGCCCTCTGGTGTGGTGGTCTTCATTTATTGATGCTTCCATGGGATATAATATATTGAAAAAGATAAGAGGGACTTCACCCAACCGCAGCTGAGCAGTTGAAAAAAAGGCGCACATACAGTACCTGCCTATAGGCAAAGCAGGGGGAGGGGGCACACCTTTGACTTTGAGGCTAATAACGTATAATTTTATACTGTGTATGTACTATTCATTCCATGTTCGAGACCATAGATATATTGATGAAATATTGTGTGTATGTTTTGTTATCTTAAATTCTTGTAAATACCCAGTATTCTCCATTTAATGCTAGTAATAGCATACTGGTTTGCTTTTTTCAATTTGATTATTAAGAAACATCGTCGGTTTTCACGGCTTGATCACTCACACTGCCTGAAGGTCCTTGTTCATACTAACTGCGTATATAGTCGTGAAATATCACGATGATTAAGAAAGTATTACATGTATTTTGTTAATTTGCGTTCACTTTTAGAATCTTTGGATTGGTCGCCATCGATCTTCATTATCAGTGGAAAGTGTGTAACTGCATGGTACCACAAGATTTTCTGTCTCATTAATTGTTGGTTGGTTGTGGTCAATATTACAAATTCTCAATATTTTTGTTGCCAATTTCCATGAAGGTCAGTTATTGCTATGGTCAGTTTGCATATGATATGATATTTTGGAACCGTTTTGTGGGCATGCAACATATGCAAGGTTTGCAACACTTTGTTTAAAAAGACAAAATAACTACATGAATGGCCATGAATACTGATTTTTTTATTAGATCACTTCTAATACTAGATATTGTCTTGCACTCTTTAATAATGGGAAAACAAACATAATGCCATGTTGCAAAGACAGAGAATAAAATGCTCACGTTGATATATATTTAGGTTATGATGCTTGATTTTTGGTTATTATCCCGGGTTAATTGTGAACTCTTCCAGTACCATTCAGATACCCTGCCTATTATAACATCCTCAATTACAAACTATTCACTTATACACATATGCATGTATATATTTTTACAGTTTTACGGATCATAATTATGTTGATAACATTTATTGTTATTTCAGAAATCCTGAAATACTGAGTAGGCCTACTATATTATAAATTCTAAGGCAATCATTTAAACACTGATAAGTATAAACATGAATAGAATATCGTACCTCTTATAAAATATAAGTCAAACAGTCTTTTCCCCGCCTTTAATATATACAAATTATTATATACGTGTGCCAAAGTGACATACATTACATCATATTCAACTATGGTATAGCTAGGTTGATGATGAACATGGTATATGTTACTTTTGGGTCCCCCTGTATTGAATGGCATCTACGTTAACTTTATTTGTAGGAATTGACCACGACAATTGAGTGGTCAATCACCATTCTATCATGACTAAAATCCATTTTATTTTGAAATAAATCATATTATAACATTCTCATTGCCAGTCAATTTCGTTTGTTTTGAGCGCGCGGAGACGTCAATTTCGTTTGTTTTGAGCGCGCGGAGGCGTTAGTCTAAACTGTTGCTCTCCGCACAGCATGAACATAAGCGTCATGCTGTATTGATATTGTGAGGAGTTTAGACTCCGCAGTTTTTTTTTGGGAGTTTTCCATCGCAAAATTGAAAGACGCTAGTTGACAATCAGCGTGGGTTACCGGTGATTTTTGCACGGAATGATAGAATGATTCTATCATTCCGTGCAAAAATCACCGCCAATAACCCACGCTGATTGGTCAATCGCCATGCTCAATTTTGCGATGGAAAACACGCCCATAAAAAAAAAAACCACGGCGTTAGCTAAAACTCCTCACAATATCAATACAGCCGCTATGTGTTTCGTTGTTGCGGAGAGCAAATAGTTTAGACTAACGCCTCCATCAAAACTGTAGGAATTGACGTCTCTGAACAAAACAAACAAAATTGACTTGAATGTTGAATGTTATAATATGATTTATTTTAAAAATAAAATGGATTTTAGTCATGTGGATTGGTTGATGATGAAAATTGAGCATGCTGACGTCTGATTTACCCTCACTTCTTTCGGGTAAATCAGACGTCAGCATGCTCAATTTTGCGATTGACACTCCAATCTCGTGGTCAATTCGTGTTATTGACAATGTTTTTAGGTGGCAATGCTTGCACACAAGGTAGGCTAAGGCTTGTACAGAACACATTCAAAAAATCACTGTAACCAACATGCACGCACGCCATGGTACACAATACAAAACTTAAATAAGGGAGCTTCATCAGAGTAAGATATTGTACACGATTGCGTTCAGTGTTTACCAACAGTGTTTGCCATAGTGATTGTTGCTACATTTACGTTACTAAACAAATGTATGGAATTTCTAAATTTCAAAGGCACTGGATCATGCTAGAAAAATTCTTTCACAAAGATTCAAGGAGCATACTAGCGACGAAAAAAAGCGCTGTCTTGGACCAGGTGTCGAAGACAAGGATTGCATTTTACTTAAGTGAGAATGCCGAGAGTAGAAAAAGAAAGATTAAGTAGCTTGTACATATTCACGAAATGATTTCAACCAATTTATACATAATGTTGTTATGGTCTGAGGCTCCACATAACTTTATACGCACGTCTACCATAATTTGTCTTCCGTGGCAAACACACTCAACATGTGCATAAGACTGATATCTTACCACACGTTAATATATTCATACCAATAGAAGTTTAGTGCAAATTAAATCCATGTTCTAGTCCTATTTGTCCCGTAAGCGGCAACACGTAGTAGGGTATAGCTGTAACCTAACCTTTGTGGAATTTAGCTGAAATCGAGGAGGGCCAACTTACACATTGACGAAATAAGGTTCGCATAAAATGCCAGAATATGTGTTAATATCTCCAACCGAGAGTCACTATTAGGCAGAGTAAACAGAAATTCTGTCACCATTAAATTGGCTCCATGCCCTCATTGTGAATGTATGAGGCTGGTGGTTTTTTTAAAAACTTGATCTTGTTAATTTCAAAGCCCCAACAAGAATAGATGCGCCGTGTCTTATAATATAATAAATGGACATATGTGGTAATACGGTTATATATGATGGGGAAAAAATCATTGAGTAAATGGTTGGGCCACCTACATGATGTACTTTCCCGAACAGAAAACCGTAAAATATACCCGAAAGAGCCGTAAAAGTAGTGCTATGAGCCTTCATCAGCTCCACGACACAGTCACAGTGGCGACACTGATAGCCGTAATGTACATTACGGTCATCTCGATGACGCTGTGGACATTTTGTGCAGTGTTTAATGTTGCATTATCAATCGTTCGTTTTGTCATTTTTAAATTGATACGTACTACAACCCTGTTGATATATTGCTAGATAAAAGATATACCATATGTTATGGTCGAGTAATTTCTATTGGATTGACAGTGGCAGAAGTTTGAGCTTTCTCTAGTACCCAAAACTGCACTTCACCAAACTTCATAAGTATAGTGCTTTACTAGTAGGTACTTAGTCTACTTACCCAGTTCCTGCACTTAGTGAATTCTTGAAAAGAAGCATTGGTTATGCAGACCTAATCTGTGGTAAACATATGGATGTCATGCTTTAAGCCAGGGGCACAAATAGCCATGCGGACAGTTTTGTTGCACGGCTTTTCACATCTGCGATGTCTACGGGACTTTCAGCATTCAGTGACAACCGTAAAGGTGTGGGCACACAAGCGAATTGAAGGCAGCACTGGCTCGGTGCGTTATGAGTGTGTCGGCAGTGGGAATTAGTTCATTAGGTTGTCCGTGAGTGCAACATGCTTCAAATGTGCATTATACTCACGTACAATGTAATTGTGATTCCTAAAGCATGGCATTCGTATGTCCATATAATGTCTTTGAACAGGGAGTGGACTGCGCCAGTAGGGCATACTCACGGTGCGTATATGTACGGACAATGTGCGGTTAAATCCTTTGTATACGACATTTAGTGTGAGGTCTCCGTACTGCTTACATGTGGTGAGATGACTGCTGACATTGGCTCACAGGCTGTAGCAGAAGTCTGCCATGTCAAACGTCTTCTGTGGCCACCGTACTACATTTAAAAACCCACTGGTTGTCACGGTCTCCATGAGTTCTTTTGGGAGTAGACTGGCCGTGGGACCTGATGTGCCCTAGATATTAGGAAGCACACAGTGCATATACAAAGTAAGTTGTAGGTGAGTACAACTCACGCTGATGCATGATGTACTCACGGACACCCTATTGAAACTGCCGACTGCACTCATGACGCACCGAGCCAATGTGCATTTGCCCATACTCGGATTTAAGGTTGTCACTGCATACGGAAAATTTTGCAGACACCGCAGACATGAGAAAACCGTGCGGCTAGAATGTCCGCAAGTCTGGTTGTGTCCTTAGCTCAACGCATCTACCGGCAGCCCCTCCTGCTTTCCGCATTGCGCATCTTGACGTGGGTCCTGAGTTGCTATAGGATTATTAATATGCCGTAATCGAGCATCTGGACTGATTGACGTAGAGGTGAGAGTGTAACTAATCCACACACGAGTGGTTCAAGACCGTACAATATAACAGAAGACAGTAGACACAATAGCACCGGTATATACATTTGTATTATTTACAGACACGTGACCTTTTACGCACACATATTCATACGAGTCTCTTGGATATGTAAACGTACATCGAACCAAGTAACTAAACTGTATGAGAATCTATATCACGTCTGACTTGTTACTTAATGCAAGCTAGCAAGTTTTATAAACAGTTATTTTTCAGATCCTACGCTTGATTAACCTAGCAGGGATCAGGGTAGACATTATGATTTGTATAACCACTTAATATTAATTAATGTTACTTGATTGAAGAAATGCATTACATAGATCCTCTAGCATAGAAACCCTAGATATAAGCTAGTCCCATCATTCTAGTGTTCTGTAGTTACAGTGATGTTCTAATGCACTTGTTTCCAGGGCCCTGCTGGAAAAAGTTGTTTCCACCGAGGTCCGCTTGTCCCGTTCTCAGCATAGTTGTTACAGAGTGAACCTGTCAAAATATAGCAAATATATTACACTATGATCGTTCTATATGATAACTATATTGCAATCGTCTATACCGGTATATCGTTGCGTAATTATAGAATAGAATAAACATTAAAATATAGACAAAGGCGTTTCCCTACAGGAAATAATCATTACTAAACAGTAAAAAAAACCGCACAAAAACACGAAAAATAAATATAAAAAAATAACTAAACAGGACCACCACCCTCCTGCACCTCGTACACCACAAACTCACCCTGCAGGCGGCGCCACCGCAGATCCCTGATGACCGCATCGCGTCGCAAGTTCGTCTTGTTGTGTGCCAGAAGCGCCCCCTTTTGCTCGTAGATGACGTCCGTCTGCGTCATCTCGCGCATCTGACGAATGAATGGGAATGATATATATCCACTGCCCACATTGGATGAAAAAAATCTTGACCCCCCCCCCCCCCCCACACACACACACACATTCCCTATCACATTGTTTGGACAAATCGCCCCCTCCCCGTCTCGATTGATTCATGAAAGATAACCTGCCAATAACCAAACGTGTCCGTATATCAGTACTCTAATAAACCCAGACATTGGACCTTTCATTCCCAACTACATGTAGAGTAATACCATCATTCGTACACACATTCAATCGAACCGCACGCACCAACAGAGCCACAGACAACCACAAACTCACTTGTTGTTTGGCCGTATCGGCCAGATGTTCAGGCAGGTACGTGCTCAGCTTCTGGATGAGCTTTACATAATCCATGCTGGTGACCTGCGCCCCTTTGTCGGGCAAACTCGCCCGCTTCTTCAGGTCAGCCCCACTGACTTTACGTCCATCCACTTTGTTTTCTTCTTTCAACAGACGGCTATACTCTGCATCAAGATCAATATGTTCCACTTCGTCAACGTCTCTGCTGTCTAGAAGCTCGTTCATTTTGGGGAACAGATGCGTCGGATTTCTCTTGAGATATTCTATGTCTCGTCGTTGTGACCTCGACGGCCCCTGCGCAGCACCCGTCTTCAATAGAGGAGTTACTTTCCCACGATTCGATGATTCGTCAGCATTGTCACGTCCATTGACTGGGCTCTCTGAAATAGCGTGGCTAAACTCAGAACCACCGTCGCTGTTTTCCTCGTGTTCTGTCAACTTGGGAAATCTTGTTGAAGGTCGCGTCGATTTCTCTTGTGCCGACGATACAATCATCACCTTGGACACGTGACTTGGTGCTGCAGACGATACCGATTGGGACGTATCCACAACAAGTGGCAGTGTCTGTGACCGCTCGGCCGACTGTCCATACGACGGAGGCGACACGCTCTTTTTCTCGGCGGGCACTTCATAAAGAGTCGTCTGTGTTGAACTTCCAAATGTAGGACATGTTGATGCTTCTCGGGCTGTTACAACGTGGCGTGGGGTAATTTCTCCTTGGGGAATTTTAGTCCTTTTCAGGGGTCGTCGCATTTCAGGGTTTGTTTGACTACGAACTTGAAGGCCATCTGCAGCGCCTCTGCCCGGACTTGGGATGACATTTATTGTCCGGGGTCTCTCAGGGGTGCTGTCGGTCGCTTTTAGGTCACGGGGTTTTGCTGAGCAGCTTTGATTAGTCTTGCCTTTGTTGATATAGGGGTTCAATCCCTTTTCAAATACCTTCAAAACGAAATACCACAAAAAATGTTGACACAATAATCGTACGATGGTTAGCAGAGCGCGCAAAATTTTTATCATCTATATATGATTACGTTGTATATCATACAATATTACAAATAACATGAATAACATTAATAAGGAATTGGTGTAAAAAAATCATGCCCATTGCCCAAGGATACACTTTCTCCTCTGTCTGAACCCGCTCTTAAAACAAAGAGTATTGTAACAAAAATGATCTTATGTTGTGTATGACTGCAAGTGTGCAGGTTGGTTGTTGCATCACCACAGAGTATAAAGTAGATTAATTGTATAGGTAAAGCTTGTCCCCAGTTACACACACCTTGATAGGGCTCAGTTTTGTTGTTTACTATGCCCACTATATGATGAGGTAACCCGTACTCTATACGGACAGCAAGTAGGGCTGTCGACTTATTCTTATTCTCAATATTAGAGCCTCCGAGATTAACTGGAGGTTGACCTCTCTCGCTGTGGACTCTACCTGCGTGGCTATGCATAGAGCACGCCCGAAGCACGGTGTGTCAGCACTGTTGCAAAGTCCCCCCACCCCCCACCGGCTGGTAAACCTCTCGTGAAACCCAGGGGCTAGTCACCACCAGTGCAACTCGGGTAACCAAGGCCACCGCCGTATACCTTGTGCAAGCGGCGGGTCTCGTTGTAACTGGCATCCTATAACTTTATTCCCAGTAGCACCGACAGAGAATTTAACATTCGTAATAAAAAAAAAACAGCTGTTGTGACCTGCTCGATGAAGAATGTCCTCTGCACGTGGTAGAGTTTCACATGGCGCCGGCGTTGTTCGCGCTGCACAGACGAGAGCTTGTGCTCTAGGAACTTCTGGTGCATGGGGTTGGTGAAACACAGTGCCGTGCCTACTTGGGTGCGCTTAAACGCCTGCAAGCAGTACCGGTCTAGTCAGTATTCACTAGCAGGGTATTTATTTAGTGTCTACTATCGCAGGCTAGAATAAAGCTTAGAATTAATTTATACTTCTACCAAGATCGGCGTCCTACTTACCCGATCACAAAGAGCATTGTGATTTTGAGCACTGAGCTTTATTCGAGACTGCAATAGCATCTCCGCCATGATTATTTAGCAACCACTCAGTTTGGTATTTTGATGTTGTTTAAAAAAAATATTTTTAATTCTCTACCCAACGATTTGAAAAAAAAATGTTTTATTGACATTGTTTCGGCCTCTTGGTCCTCATAACTGAATTCTGTAAAAATGCACGCAATACCAAGTTAATGTGATCAGTGCCTTCACCTGCGAAAAGTCGAGTCTCTCCAGCATGGACGAGTCGTCGTCGGTAGGAGCTGGGTAGCGATCCTCGCACGGCTCTGCTGGCTTCATGGCTACACAGAATAAGTGCAAAAGGCGAGATGCAATTGTGGAACATACCATATACAACATCGCTGTGCATTAACATTTACTCCTTTACTAATCTGTAATCACGTCACTAAAAACGCCCCACTGATTTCTTCAGGCACGATCATCGCTGATTTGTAGGCGGTGAATTTAACCCTTGAAAGTCACCGTATGATTTTGCAGCCATTGTCATGTAACTCAAGAGTTACACAGTATAATGCGGAATGCACCTTTCGCCATTTGCAATACATGTACATGTCAATGTCACCGTATATTTCTGAATCAGCGTATGTAATGTCTGTGATTGGATGTTCTAGACCCCTATACATGTATGTTGAATAATATTTTATTCAAGTCTTTCTGGCTGTATCTGATGAAAGATTGATGTTTACAGAATTGTGTACAGCCATATCAAAGTTTCAATATTTTGAGTATCAATAAACTTATTACCACCATCCTCTCACCACATGACAGTGATTATCAAATTTACAGATTGCAGTGTGCAACTTACCTGTTAACGTCTGTTTTTACTAGCATCTACAACGTCAAATGCCATGTAACAAACTCCAGAAATCAAAACGGTATATTCCTCGATGTAGCAGGACTGAGTACAAAATGTATCAATATCCAGGAGGTCGATTTTCGTATATGTAGATTATACTATCAATTTAGAAACGCGATATGGCATAACACTACAGACTTTATGTGCATTGAATAGGATCACATGTGGACCCCAAAGCTACGCTGGCTTTTTAACAATTCCTCTTTGTGAACCGATTGTCTAAAGATCAATCCCAGTTATTCTTTCTATTATTATGTATCTTTACATTTGGGCGTTGAGTTGTTGGTAATTATTCACATTTGGAAGAACAGGTAAACAAGTGGGCGACTTGACACATGAGACGGCATGTGCATTGCGAAAAATACAAACGTCTGCACTCTTGCAAATAGCTCTACATGATTAGCTAAAGATTATACCATCTGTGTACATTTAAAATTATATTATTAAAAAATAGTTTTTTTACAACTAGTCTTGCATAATTTTCTGTAGGCTATTGCTATAGTCTGTACATTTCTGGAGTTACAGAAAATAAAGCATCCCGCATCTGACAACCGCACAATTCTAGACGAATATATAATACATTTGTAGTTTGTAGCATTTTCTGATCAAATGCTGCCACTAGTATAGTGATCCATAGTAATTGAATAAACACAACAACAATTACATCAGTAATGATGACTTTTATTCTAATGGATCCAAATATATTTATGAAATATCGCTGTCTGTCGTCACTCATACAAACACACTAACTAGAATCAAGACAACAAATGAACACGATAATTGAGAATTATACAGTTGTAAATAGCTTAAGAGTAATGGTAGTCCTTCATTGTAATCCACGCACCAGAGAAACTGTTGGGATGCCACAGTGGCTGAGTGAAACATAAATCTATACATGTACATCGCCCTATGACATCCGATGGAAATTGTAAATCACACACATATATACATTGAGGTATACTAACGCAAGTGTAATACATGCACCTTTGTAAGCATAAATATGATGCATACTATGAGCTAATTTTAAAGGTCTTAAAATGACACATGTACATCCTGAAACACTCACAAGCTACTTTCATTCATCAACAAATATATCGATATATGTTAACACGCATAAAGCCAATAAATGTATGGATTAGTATGGCTATTTGTTTTGTTTTTATTCCATTGTGAGCAATGAAAACTTCTGAAATTTATTATCTTTCTTATAACCATGCATGCAACTCCTTACAAAATAATTTTGACTCTATATTTACCCTTTTCTTCCGCTGAGATCTTATATTACAAATACCATATCAGTTGGTTATCTTGGCACAATATTTCGATTTTAATGCTAATGGTTTGAAACAAATTTCTGTTGGACAAGTAAATATAATTAGTATGGATCAAAACATTTAGTTATTTCAGTGTAGCAAACCCTTCAAATACAATAGTGCAATTTCAATTGTCTTAAAAGTCCAAACATTGTTTTATTGTGTTGCAGTTATTTCAACCGGACCGTACTATTGCGTTAATTATTAGTCTGTAATTCATATATATTTTAAAATTAATCACTGCCGTTGCTATTACTATGCAATCACTAAAAATTCTCATGAAAAGATTGCAATTTTCTTTGTGAACCAGATATTGTAAACCACAATTAAATACACAGATTAACTTACAACCAAATATGGATGTTGGTGCATTGCACAGGCATTCCAATAGTTTCATAGAAGTGCAAGACCCATTTGTAAGCATTTTAATTCTTTATCAAATATTGCGCCCGTCCCTGTCATATAGTTACTAACTTTGTAATATATCTTAGACTATAATTGTTATTTACGACTGAAGTAGCTATCATGCTAGTCACAAGCGATGTTCAAAAATTCTACAAGAATTGGGAGTTTAACAATTCCACAAGAATTGGATAAAACACATATCAATAAAGAATCATGAAACTCACTTATATATAAATACCTTTGACATGAAATTAGAAAACCAATGACATTAATTAAGTTAACATTGAGACTTAAGATACTTCAGAATAGTGTTGAAAATATTGTCCATGTATAAGATAGTTACGCAATTACTCAATAAATTTACACTAGATTATACATGTAAAATGCCAGAGATGGGGAATTACGGCATTTACCAAATAAGGAAATATAAATACAATACTTTGTCTTGAAAATATTTTACACGTAGCACCTCTGTGACAAACTGCATCATCACAGTGCATAACAAGCATAAGAAAATATCTTCTCACCATTCATGATATTAATTAATTAATTAGTTAATAACATAAAGCTTGGTTTTATGGTTTTACTTTATTTGAAACCTGCGGTGGGACACGATGTGCAAGTGTCAATCAATAAAATCTGATTAACCTACAAATAGACTAGACTCTCGATGTTATTTCATATCACAACATTAAGACAACATTTGAAAAGTGGACTAAACTGCTTTTAACTTCTGATATTTCAAACCCGATTTCCTCTGAATAAATACATTTGAAAAGGAAAAGGAAAAGAAAATACACGACACGTGCTTGTCGTCTCTTGTTCACTATTTGGCCGCAGCGGCGCTGCAGTTGTGCTGACGTTCCCGCCAGGCGGCAATGCGTCTCAAAGGCAGGTTGATGATGCCAGCCAGCATGATCGTGGTGCCTGCCACGTAGAACGAGAGGTTGTACGTGCCCGTCAGGTCGTACATCCAGCCTGCAAAAAGTCACGTGGTGAACACTGTTGAACACTGAACACTTTACATGTATGCTTGCTGGCCACCCTTGACCCCACTCTCCCAAGGCAAACCTGAGATTGACACCATACGTACCATATATGTTGCTTGAACACTGTTGACATAGTTAGTGCATGTGTACAGTTATGGATCCATGGGGGGGGCTTTGGGGGCTTAAGCACCCCCCCTCCTCTCCTCGCTCCCCACGCAGTCTCGCTCAAGCCCCCCTTCCCTCGCACGCAAACCTACCCATTATTGGTACATTGTAAGTGCCCCCTTCCAGCCAAAATACTCTATCTACTTCCCTTCTCTCAAGTCAAGCTCCCCCATATTACCTATCATAATCCCCCCTACTATACTCTCGTGGCACCACATTCTCTAAAGCCTCCCCCTCCAGCTATATAACACTCACAAGCGCCTGCCTTCTCTCAAGCCAAGTCCTCACCCCCAACCCTGTAATCTCACAAGTCCTCACCTTCTCTCAATCTCCCCCTCCCGCCATAAGCTCTCCCCTCCACCCCCTCTCAAACTCTTACCTTCTCTCGAGCCAAGCCCCCCCCCCATCCTCAGCCATATACTTACAAGGACCCCCATTCCCTCAAGCTCTCCCCTTCTCTCCCCTATACTCTTAATGCCACCGCCATCTCTCAAGCCCACTCCTTGCCATATACTCGCAAGCCCCACATTCTCTCATGCTCTCACATTCTCTCAATCCAAGCCACTCCAGCCATACATTCACAGGCCCCTGCATTCTCTCAAGCCCCTACTTTCTCTCTAGTTACCCCTCCCATTCTCTCAAGCCAAGGCCCCCCAAGCCATATACTCACAAACCACTCCCCCATTCTCTCAAGCTATTACATTCTCTCAAGCCAAGCTCCCCCCTCACCCATACTCTCACAAGCCGCTGCCATCTCTCAAGCCTACTACCCATCCATATACTCACAAGCCCCCTCCCAATCTTTCAAGCTCACACATTCTCCAAAGTCAAGCCCCCTCCCCAGCCCGCTCCAGCCCCCTCCCATTCTCTCAAGCCAAGCCCCCCCCCCCGCTATATACTCACAAGCCCCCCAAATTCTCTCAAAAAAGGTCTCATATTCTCTCAACCAATCAACCTCCCATGCTCTCACAAGCCGTTGCCATCTCTCAACCCTCCCATTCTCTCACACTCTCACATTCTCTCAAGCCAAGCCACCCCACCCCCCTACTAGCCATATACTTACAAGCCCCCCCCCCCCAATACTCTCATGAGCTGCCGCCATCTCTCCAGCAAATGCCCGCACCATATACTCACAAGCCACCCAAACTCCCCATTCTCTTAATCTTTGATGACAATATATTATGTTTTATTTCATTTTGAAATTGTTGTTCTTATGTTGTTATATTCAAATCATCAAAATCCCCGCCCGCGGGTCGCTCCCACGCGAAATGGAAATTTCAAGCACCGCCCCCTTCAAATTCTGGATCCATCACTGATACTGTATGTTTGCTTGCCTTAAACAAATACTATGTAGATTTTTTTTCGAAGTTCAATATCTACACCCCACAAGTCAGACGACAGTGAAACAGCCGCTGAACTTTCACTCACAATATGACCCTGAAAAGAGTAATCAATCTTGCATGAATGATTTACATTTACCTGCAAAAGGAGCGCCTATGAAGGAGGTGATGCCCTGACACAGCACGATGATGCCGAAAGAACTGGTCAGTTTATCGAGACCGATCAAGTCCACAAGGATGATGGATCGCAGAGAGACGAACGCAGCTACAAGTGGGAGGAAATATGTATCATCATGGTTTTTCCCACTTACCTCCTTTCTCCTTTCAGCTAGGTTTGTTGAATGCCACGAGTGTTACATATGAGTGGAAGAATTGTCTCCATGTAAAATAGGCCTTTCTCTATAAAGACGTGTTTGGACGATTTATCATATAAAGATAGCTTAAATATATTGTCTATATCAGTAGTTATCCCATTGGTTGTTCTAAACTGTACCACTAACAACTGTTTTATCCGTAGTTTTTCTTTACTATCGGTCTGCAACACTATTTAATACTAACAATATCATCTTCCCCTATGTGTACAACTCAACCACTTAGAAGTCCTAAAACCATCATAATGATGACCTCAGCGACAACATAACCCAGATACAGCTATATTAAAGTTGTTTACTAGAGATACCAAAATATATATAAAAAACACTCCGACAACAAAGGAACTATCACAATTAAAGGGTCTTACCAATGCAGAGTCCGAAAACTGAGGCGTATATGGCAAGCAGAACGTATGTGTTGCAGAAAGGACAGAATATGGTGGCGATGCCGCCTATAATGAGTGCAATGTTGTTGATCAACAGACAATCGGCCCATGACCTATCTGACATCCAGCCTACAACAACGAAAACAATCATATTTTACAGGACTGACTTCCACCAGACATTTGAAAAGTCACTATAGTAGTAGTATCCAGATGAGAGTTACCTGTTATCACTCTTCCTATGGTGTTTGTTATACCAAGAATGCTGAGTAAAAATGCAGCCATTGATGCGTCGTAACCAAGAGACAGTGAGTGATCCGGCAAGTAGATAAACGGCACGAAAAATCCTACAAGCAGAGCAAGACTATGACATGTGCAGCAGAGTGATGCAAAAAGACACAGTAGTTTGCTAAAATGCATAATTTTGTATGCATTCTGAACATTTAGAGATAGAAATATTCTATATACTAAGCTCAATTGTTATATCAGCATCCGGAATGATACTTTCACCAAAGCACGAATGCAGATGCAGATACATGTTGAAGCTGAATTTAATGTAATAATAATTTACATGGTGACAATCTTAGGCTCATAAAAAGAGACATACCTACAAACATATAAAAGATACATACAAACGAAACTGATACATTGCTTTCGCGTCAACAAATGCACAGCTTTCGCTTCTGTGAAGCAACGACAAAAATGTTGATCAAATTAACCAAATTTATTCGAAGCTAGGATATAAGATTCATGGATTTAAAAAGGAGCCCAATGTTGTAAGTACCTGCCATGCAAAGTATACATGAAAATCCATAGATAACAAACACAGGATTGGACAGCATTTTAACATCCATAGTACTCTTCACATTTGTCCATAGACCTTTCAAAAGGGCCTCTGTTTCTTCTTCTACATGTTGTTCACCAACAATAATTTGTTCTTCAACGACGGTCTGATTGAATGACTTGGAATTGTGTCTTAATCTCACACACGAGTTCTCATCTGTTTGTAAGATAATTATGATATAGTTAATCCGTGACTATGTTTTTATTACAAAATATTTTAAAGTTGAGAGATAAGTACATAGAATATTAGTGAATATAAAATCTTAATCAATAAAGCAGCCTAAATACGCTATAAATAGGAAATAGCGTTCACCATTCTTATGTAAATTTTCCAAGCTGGCATAAGCCGACAAACTTTGCCACGAGCCAGTCTCTGTGCAACTTGGGTTTTTGAAAAGTGAATTTTCATTCTCATCTGTAGCTCCATCCTTGTTATGAAAAGCTAACTTTTTGCCATTATAATACAGAAAATCTTCCTCGATTTCACCCTTTTCTAGACACATCCTTTTCAGCTGCTTTTCTTTCTTCTTGTCCTATATCATATTTTCAGTTATAAATTGAGCTAGTTGTTGCAGATACGTGTACGTGTATTGGCATTGTTATGTGCTTATTGGAGTATTTTCATATACACCTCTTCTAGTGCTCAAGGAAAAAATGATGTTTTTATCCCAATATAAAACACTTCACTTAAAGTTTGAAAAAACAACAACAATATTTGAATTGATTTAACATAGATTGAAATTATTGAATTACATATCCATCTCACAAAGCCTGATAATGTGAGGAACAAACAATTCAATAAGGCCCCCTTCCCCTACACACTCACACACACACACACACACACACACACACACACACACACACACACACACACACACACACACACACACACACACACACACACACACACACACACACACACACACACACACACACACACACACACACACACACACACACACACACACACACACACACACACACACACACACACACACACACACACAAAGAGAGAGAGATAGCAGGCCAATATATATTGTTGAATTTGCTATAAATCTTATTACCTGTTTTCTTCTCCATTTCGCCTGCCAGATTTCTATGTCCCTGATAGTGATAGGACGGTAGAGGGCTCCCAGCACCACTCCATTCAACACAATTCCTGATAAAATCCACTGTGCACCTGTCATGATATACAACACACTTTTAATATACTTATTTCAAGTTTTCATGCTTCATTTCAAAATGGAAGATACTATATAAAATGTGATTTGCGGTGTCATAGTTACTAATATCTGAACTTGATATATTATTAAGAAAGAAGCCCTTAGATGGTGCATGGTCTAAGCTGTAAAATGAATAAATAGCATGATTGCCATGAAGTGCATGCACGCTTGATATTGTAATGAAATTTAATTTACACCACTGCATTCATAATGGACTATTGTTTACCAGTATCACTTGACCAATCTGACCAGCTTACCTTTCCATGTGTATGCCTCAATTAACATGCGACTCATGGGAGCAAAAATGAAAGCACCAATTCCAGAACCACAAGTTGCAATTCCTAAATAAGATAAGAAAACCACAAGTAAAACATCCTGCACTATTGATGCCACGCTATACCATTCATACTCATGTCATGAAATTAATGTTATTTTTTTTTAAAAAAATGAAGTTGGAGTCACCTGTAGCGAACGCCCTCTTTTTGTCAAAGTAAAAGCCGACCACAACTATTGAAGGCAGATAGAGAAGACCGAAGCCCATGCCCCCAAGTACACCATAAGTTAGGATGAGAACATTTACGTTGGGTGCGTATGTGCTGAGGAAAAAGGCAAGTGATGACCAGATTCCCCCAACGATGGCAACTTTGCGACATCCAAATTTATTCGCCAATGCACCTGCTATGGGACCTGCATAGTCAATGTGTGTAATCACTAATTACATAAATGTTCCTACACATTTTCTGGAAAATGTTATTACTTTTCTATTTTCATTCAATCTAGCGTGTTTTGCAATGCGATTAAGTATATTTCTTTTTCAATGCATATTAATTTTGTTAAACAATTACAAATGGCTAAAGTTATGCAGACTTGTTATTACAAATGGTTTAATTTGCTATGTGCCCAAAACTAATATTTATAAAGAAAATTCTCTTAAATTCCGCCATATTGGTGGCCATTTTGAAACAAAAGTGGCGCTGGTGAGGTCATTTTCTTTTCGTCACTTTTCATGCCCATATGATAATCTTAATATGCAACAAAAATGAAAAAAAAAATCATCAGCTGAAAAAAGTTACAGCTATTTTGTTTCAATTTCTTTGCCCGTTTTGGACCTGGAGCACAGCAAAGTATTGACTTTATGCAATAAGAATAAATAAAAAATGCGGTCAAATGTAGACTAAGTTTGTAAACCAGTAATAAGAGACTTAAATTATGCAGATATATTTTGTTTCAATTGGTTTCATTTGGTATGTGCCCACAACTACAACTTATAAAGGGAATTTTCTTAAATGATGCAATATTAGCGGCCATTTTGAAATAAAAATATCGCGGGCGAAGTCAATTTTTTTCATCAATTTTCATGGCCATATGAGTATATCTTCTTATGCAATAAAAATGAAAAAGTAAATCTATGCTGGAAAAAAGTCATGATGTTCCTGAGTATCGCCTTGACACAAATTATGAAACAATAACGCACCACGACCCCACCCACCCACACTTTATGTTATACCGTAAAGGCTTGATTGAGTTTCTTACTTTTGTAAGACAATACAATTGCCACAAGATGTGTCAACTTAATATCAATATGTAAATAATCTTATCAGTAGTGATGAATTCAATTATATGTCCCCCATTCACCACAACCATATCCACAAGAACCACGCACACACTTATAGTCTTAAAAGAACATGTACCAGGTATAACTCACTCACCCATTATCATGTAGGTGCCATTGAGCACACTTCCTACCCATGCCGTTTTACCGCGGTGACCTTGGAAATATTCTAAATACTCCAGCAAGAAAATGCCAAACGAAAAGCAGACCCCATCGACAATGACGCTGCTGAAGAATGAAGCTACCAGCACTACCCATGCATAACCTGACAAATATAGCATTGATAACGTTGGTTTAGTGATGGTTTCAATACAATAAGCAAGTAAATAGTAAATAAGTTTTATGATGTGCATGTCAACATGCAGATGGCTGTGAAATAAATGTATGTCCCACAGGACCCTTGCTTCACCTTTAGCTTTATTTACACTGTTATGTTTAAAGCGTAATACCGATTGTTGTATTTCACAAATGAACAATGGCAAGACACATGAATGTATTTCGTAAAGGGGATTTCTGGTAACCACAGTTTCTTTCTCCCCATTCTACAGTTCTCATCGTGAGGATTGCTGAGACGCTACAATTTATTTTATATGCCATTGCTGAAGAGACTGTGATGTTGTTCGCTACCAAATGTCGAATACATAGAAAGAACGTGGTTCCATCTCCATATAGCTGTTGTATATTGGACGAATCTGGTGAGGCGTATCAGACTGGCCTGCTGCACACTGCCGATGAGTCCGATACACAACATGTATATATGGAGAGAAACCCATTCATTATTTATCACCTAACGGTTTCAAAAGAATGTTTTGCTATTCGACGTGGGTTCGATTCACGGTCGGGTCTGGTGGTCGGTGTTTAGCAAAGTTACCCCTGATAGGTTGCACACTGCTCCGTGGTAGCAACAGGTGGCACCTACAGGTTGTACCTACAGATGATACCTACACGTGAAATAAGTACAGGTCAGGGGGTGAATACTAATGTGAGTAATTAGCACGTGTGCACTACAGCAGCAAATCCTTTATGCAGCCAGTGTGGGAGTTGAGAAAGGTAAAAATTGAGTACCAAAGAAGCCAATAATCTGGTGTAAATAAGTCAACTAAGCAGTACTCCTGGATAGTAGACCTAAACTATAAACTATGGCATTTACATTTACCGTGATACAGCTTTCTATTTTTTTATTTTCTTTTTTTAAAATAAATATTTTTCAGATAGGGTGCTTGTTTCACGTTCTTAACAAATATCATGCGCCGTCGAGAATATATTAATTCGCTGATAAAAGATCTAATGATCGTGTGACAATATATTAAAATTATTATATATATATATATATATATATATATATATATATATATATATATATATATATATATATATATATATATATATATATATATATATATATATATATATATATATATATATAGTATTGATGTCTCACAAAAAATCATGTTAAAATGTTAGCACTCACCGCCGTCCGGAGCTATGGGCTCCTGAGATTTTTTAGTGACATGGACCTCGTCCTGTGTTGAGGAGGACGAGTCGGATATGTCGTCTGCGGCAGCAGCGAACTTCTTGGACAATGGAGCAGGCTCATCGTTCTGGTCCATTCTGAGACCATACAATTCTGACTACTGTCTTTGTTTGATAGAGAGCACCGATCATCATATTTTATCATATTGTACGGTGTTTTTGGTCCCATTGTGACAGTTTCGTTGTTCATGAGATGTGCAATGTTTCCCTTTCAAAAGATTTATTGGGTAAGACTGTGTAGTTTTACTATTTATGATAGGCTACTGTGAACAAAAGGTCTGTTGCAAATTAATACGAACCACTGCTGTCGGTGCATTTTTACATTGCGTACATTGCATTTTATTTTATTCCTACAAGAAATTAGGGCCGTGGCTCAAGCGAAAACCAAGAGCACGGTCACGTGAGCTGCATCACGTGCATGGCCATAGAGTAAAACGTGAAAATCCGAACCCGTCTGACTGTGTCACATAGAAAAAAAAGCAAACATAGATATTTTTTATCCATCAGACCAGTTTAAAGCGGTTAATATTTCTGCTTTGTTTATCAATATAGGTACATTGTGAAGGATTGTTTATTATTGGTGCCCTAACAATATTGAGATTTTGATAAGACGTGTCTGGTTTGAAGATGTTAGCTTTCAAGCAGATTTTATCTGATACGACGAAGTCAATGTGTAAATACAATGATGTTTGCTGTCAATGGACACAATGAACTAATATTCATGTATCTGACAAATAAAATACTTAAGAAACACTTCTTCCAATATGACAATAACATTGTATATAAAGGGACTACCATCTATCATTATTCAGGCGTGTATAGGAAAAGCCCAGGGTGTTGGGTTAAGAAAGAAATTATTCAGTTTCCTCTGGGGCTAACATTTTCAAACAAATGTTGGCAAGGGTCTGAAATGCTTTCCATATAATGGTTTAATTTTTTCATACCCTACCGATTGCATACGGAATTTAAATCCCTAATATGCTAAGAAAATCTATGAAAGATTTGAAGCAAAAGTGCAACATTTGATAAACGTGTTTGGTTCCTATCCAAGGTTAACATGTAAGTGAACACTTTAATGCTGAAGTGTGGTTAGGTACCTCGTTCATGCAAATCAATGCAAATTGCGTGGATCTGGGTATTTGTATTTTAGTATTATGTGTGTATTGCAGTTAAAATTGATGCATACTAATTCATTTGCAATATTTTTATCCTTGAACATATCTAAAGTGTATTTGTGTGTGTTTTCTGCCTTCTTTTCCTTCTTTCTTTTTGTAATTCATTGGCTTGCGCAGAAACCACTGCGTTTATGAAGTGGGCTTAGCTAGTGTTGGTGAATGAACTGTTGATCAAATCCATGTTTTTATACTGTAAGTATATTGTCTGCAATAAACTTCCACACATACGAAATACGGTGAACAATCATAGATATCCGCTATAAGCACATAAATAGTTGGATTTAATAAGGGTTTTAACCGCAATTGTTGTTAATGCCTAATCCACTTATTCAGCTCTATTTTTCTTCTCTTTTTTCTTTTTGCCTTCTCGATAGCAAGCATGTTCCGTTCCTACCACTATATTGACACAGCTGAAGACAAGGATTCCAACACCAGGCATTCATTTAAATACATCAAATGGTGTGGAGGCTAGCATCATTACATTAGATGATTAGAAACCCACAACCTCTGGTTTGGGATGATAACTGACAAAGTATTATGCTGGGGGTTACAGAGACAACGGTTCGTCCGTGAAACATTTGTTTGAAATGATGTAATCATTCTTGTCTCAGAATCACGGGATTGTGAAATCAAATGTCGCCAGGGTCAAATGGAAGCTGAGGGCTGTAAAAAACCTGTCTTCAGTTATTTCAATATAGTGGTAGGAACGTGCTAGCTAAACAGTAGCGCTTCTATGGCCGAGTGGATAGGGCGCTGGACTTGCGACCGCAAGGTCGTGGGTTCTTATGCTTGTCGGCTCATGTTGTGGGTGTTAAGGAAAATCATATCTAAATAGTTGCTCGCAGCTTCGCGACAGCGAATCGTTAATTAGGTACAGTCTTTGTGTTGAAAGATTGAATGAATGAAAGAGTGAATGAGTGATTGTGTTGGTGATTACCATTGTACGCGGAATGTGCTGCCAGTGCAAGTATGTGAGAAATGATCAATAAATGTGCCAATGAATTGGTGTAAAATGGTAAGTCATAAGAGCAAGACTTGGATCATAAACAACCACATTTACATTTAAAGAAAGAGAGGAATAGAATTGAAGACAAAAGTGCACTTGGGAAATACATATTACTTTAATCCACTTATTGATGACAAGCGTCATTCGTGCTAGTTATTAGAAATAGGGAAACACATAAACAGCAATGAGTATTGCCTATTTAAAAATACTTACAGGTGGATAGATATATATCCAGTGACCACTGACGGTATATCCAGATCTCAGAGTGAACAATAAACAATCAAGGTCCATATATGTAGCAGTTATCATTTCCTATCAACGCATTTTAGGCCTGTCAATTTGTACATTGAAATGGAAATTTTGACTAACTAACGAATCAATTGCGTTTTATTTCTTTCAGGTTTCAGGAATGGCGGGAAAAAATTCTAAAAATTCACCAGCGGGGAAATTTATTTTTTATAATAATCTCAAAATGCACGCCATAAATTACAAAATAGTGTCCTAAACCTTTTCATTGTTGATTTTTGACACATTATTGCTATTGTTCAATGATAGAAAATCACATGTAAAGGTTCTAAGATTGAGTTATTAAAGATTGGGTTATTAATGACTTTGATATAATTTCAAGGTCAAAATGATCTAAATTACTCTATTAGTATAGCACACACTATTAGTCACAATAATTGATTCTATGCAAACATTTGTAATTCACATCAGTATATAAATCATAATTAGAATATTAATCGATACAATGTTGCAATGTACAGCCAATGAAAAGAATACCGTCACTGATAACAGTTGAACTACATGTGGGGCCGGGGTAGAGAGGGTAACGGCAAAGCTGTTATTCCTCAAAGAAAATTAAACTATTATATATTTCTTCTATTTTTTTCTACTCCTAAACAGCCCGTTTCGGCATGGTACAAGACATAGTTAGTCCTTTACTCTATCTATTCTATTTTTCTTATTTTACATTTATGATATACACAGAAAATAAAGATAAGTATTCGTCTTTGTAAATAGGTCATGAAAAGCGCCCCCAGTGAGGGCAAACCAGTGTTTTATACTTGGAAATCACTGGAAAACACCTGTGGAGCAACTTCAAGGCCGACACAGTCTTTAGCTCTTTACTCATTAGAACTTCAACAGTTCCAAGTGTGAGAACAACATTTTAAGTAGTAGCATAGTAACCCATAACTTGCAGCTTGCTTATAATTACATTGGTTAGTGTAATTTTGGTGATGATTAGAGTAATGCTTTTTCAGAAATGATCGTAATAAATTCTGATTCGTGTTGATGATGATCGTAATGAATGAAATTTACAACCCATTTTATCATTATCGTGTTTAAATTCTTAAAGTCTGATTGCATTATTATCTGATTTATCGGAAAAATATTTCATGTACAACTTGGTGATGGTGTTTCACCACAGATTAGTTGTTTCACATTCAATTCTACTCTCACTGTTTACACAGTTATACATATGTTTCACATTCGTTTGTTATTAATAGACTTGATAGTCTTAACGGTTTGACAAGAAAAAATATCTATGGTTTTAAGAAAAGATTATCGATTATAAATAATTGTCTAATTCAAAATATAATTAATAGTATTTTTCTCATTCTCTCTTCTCCATTATACAGAAGGTGTAATGATTTGTTATATCTGTGATGTATTTCTATTATCATTTATTTCTATTACAATGATCTGTATGTCTGAATTAAATAAATGAATAAATAAACAAATAAATTATTAAGTACACACAACACTATAGTCCATTTTAAACTCAGATATACTATATGTTCTCAGAAGTTCGTGGTGTGTTCATACCACGGGTACATGCATCGTAGAGGGTAGAAGCCAACTGAGACAAATGAGTGGCCATTCTTTTCCCCTTCATTGTTTACTTTTATGAAGAAGGAGAAAAGAACGGCCACTTATTAGTCTCAGTTGGCTTCTGCCCTCTACGATGCATGTACCCATGGTTCCTACTGGAATCAAACGCCTAAATCATGAAATGTTGATCGCAAATAAAGCAGCGATTCGCGTAATGAGATCTGTTTCTGTATGTAGCAGTTAATTTTTAGTATTATTGTAAATATTTACTTTTAAACTGAAAAAATAAACTGTTGATTATGCAACATCAAGTAATTTGCAAAATGTTTACAACGTCATCAGTATGATCCTAATACGCATTACTATGTGTTGGCATAGTGTTGATGATAAAATTGGTAATACTGCGTGAGTGTTTAATAAAATAGAAATTTATTAAAACAAACTTGCTTTTTTGTAAATTTTATTGCTACCTCTAATAACAATTGTAAGTGCATGTCAAATATTGACCTATACACGTTCTATAGTTATAGACTAATACGGTCCACATGCCTATTTGCAATGTTACATATGCATGTAAACGTAAAATTGCAAGAAAATAATGAATAATACAGACTTCCTATGACACAAGGAGCTAAACATGGAAGATACATTGGTTTATAATAATTTGATTTGAAAGTATATTTGGTATAAAAGACAGGCCCATTACAATAAAGTGTATATTGTTGTAATATAGGCCTATATGACATTCTAAAAAATGTTCAACTCCTGAATTTTGAACGAATCTTACCCATGATTATTAAACTGTGGCAAATGCAAATATTTAACTTGCTTGCATCTACTGTTATCACAAAAGCATCATAACGATAAGCCAAACCTCAGTATATATCCATCAACAAATAAACGTATTCCCTACATATAGATTTAATCACTAACAGTATCACAGCATACTCATCACTAATAAAGTTTTAAAAAAACTCGAATATAAGAAAACAAGTTAAACCAAATAAACGACTGAAATTTTCGTGAATACCTTCAGGACATGAATTTTTGTCCCATGACTGCTATAAAGTAGTTTGTACAAAACATGATGCAATCAGGGAAGTTTCCGTTATGTTGTTTTGAGTACGTCTATTCATGATTTACCCCCTTTTCATGCAAATTTATTTACATTAATTTTGTCTACCACACACTGATACCTGTACTGAATTTGATAAAAATTATCATAGTCCATACGTATTCTACTGCAACAATACTATTTTGGCACCTAGTGAACATCCTATACACAATAAAAATCACTACGAAGTAAATATGCCAATAATGTAGTAAAGTCTGAGCTCTATCAAGTGCAATTGAGAATCTAATTTACTGACTATTAATACTCTCTGTGCAGTACCAAAATTATGAACAGTTAACAACCTTTCTTTGAAATATACACTATCTACACTCGATGAATATGAAACAAACAACTTCTCAGTATAGTCTGCTACATTTAATTATGATTTAATCTAACAAGTTCTATGGTAGAGTGACGTTTTATCATCTTGGTAAGATCCATATATGTAAAGGAATACCGGTACCACCTACTGTGAATCTTGCTGAAATCCTGGATACTAAGTAGGGTCTACATGAGTAGTTAATGTCATATAAAGATCCAGGGTAGTAGCAAACAGATTCCTAAACACTCATGCAATCTACTACACTACTATCAAGCAAACGTAACACATTTAAACTCACATATCATACCCATATGTCCTTCACATCCCTTTCATCATCAAGTGGCTCCGTCTACCAAACAATGTGTTCACTATTTGTGTTTGTTCCCAAGTATGTTATTTGTTCCCAAGTCAAATCATTCTAAGCCGAGAAAATCTCCCTAGAATCTATCACAAAGTTGTATTTTACTATCCACACAACAAAGCATCACACACTGATATCCTTTCTAAAGTTCAACTCTAACTTGATTTATATAATGTATTCCACGTGGAAGTTAGGTTGATCCATAAGAGAGGGTTACTATAGAACAGAGTAGATCATTGTTTATTTTCCTCCCAAATCCACTGACCACCTATCTGTATTCTCCCTCAGCATCGATACTTGTTCTGAAACATTACCAAATATAACCTTAAACAAACTGTGGAAACTACCAGGCGAGCAAGAGAATGCTACAAGTATGGAATGGAATAGGAATAAAATAGGAAAAAAAGAGAATAAAGACAAGAAAGCTTTAAACTCCAACACCAAAGAAGTCAAAGCAAGTTTAAGATAAAACAAGATAGTGTAGAAGTAATGATAAAAACAAATAGAATTCGAGAAATATTAATACTTGCTTGGTGGATCCTACCCCTTCTGCTGTTAATATGTACATTGAATTATTCATTTTTCCTTTCACTAGCTCATTAATCAATGTCTGTGGCTTAACACATATTGTGTATACTTCTGTAAACAATTTGAAATCACATTTTCTACTCTAGACTGTACTTAAAGGTACTAAAATAAATTATAATTAATACATATTGTCCACAACTATTATGAAATGGATGTGTAGGATATTATAGGTTGATTATCTGTACTGTTTGTGCGTTTTCTACAAAATACTATTGATAATGGAACAAATGAAAACACTACCCATGGCAAAATAATTGAACTAAAAGTACAACAATAAATGTGCAGCATAATCTTTGGTGGCGGGTACTTCCACAGTGAATTTGGATTAATATTTTACACAAGCTGACACTAGCAATTACAATATTTGAATAAAAAAATATGTAAAAAACATAATAAAACATTGATTTTACGAATTGAATGATATTAAATTGTAAGAAGTAAAAATAGAAAAATATAAAACACAGCACGCACATCTAATGGGTATGTAAAAGCAGGGTTGAGAAAGAAAATGACAGAAATAGAGTTACCAATGCTCCTCATCACTCGATGTCAGTACTCTCAGTTATTATTAATTAATGTGTTTTCTCTACTAATTAGCGTTAAGAGGAGTAGGATTTATCTGCTGATTTACTACTAGTAGGACAACAATGACTGACTTGCAGTGTGAGCTCTTACTTTCCTTTATTCTTTCTTGGCCTCAGTTCGATGTTAATGTCTTTAATGACTAAGGAGTATTCGTCCCCTCTTCCGCCTGCGCCAGAGTATGGGGCGCCTCCCCAGCCGCCGCCTCCATCATAGTAGCCCTGGTTTGCATGGTTTGTGGTCTGGGTGTTTTGATGTGCTTGCACGGTCTGTGGGGTCTGTGTTGGGCGAGACGAGTGAGGAGGAGGAGCGGTTTGTATTACCTGTGAGCGTGTGTAGGCCACAGGGGTTTGTGTGATCCGCGAGTGGCTGGGAGGAGGAACGTAGCGAGGCATGGGGCTGATTTCGTCATCGAATTGTGTTTCGGCATCGTTGTAGTGCCTTTGTTGTTGCAGTGATAGCTGTGCCATCTGTTGCTCGGCATGGCTCATATGGGCACCCATATGCTGCTGGGACGCTGTACTAGTAGCTGCCGCGAGGGGAGATCCATGAACACGGGCAAAGTGTTCATCTTCCGGCAACTGTTGCTGACCATGAAGGCCTTGCTGAGGTAATCTCGGCTGCTGTTGTTGCTGCTGCTGGAGATTTGTGGGTACTCCAGCTGCATTATTTCCCATATAGTTGTAAGGATCGTTCAAATCATCTTGATTGTTCATATATTGGTTAGTGCCATAGGCTTGGTTTTGCTGTATTTGCTGTTGCTGCTGTTGCTGCTGCTGCGGTGTTTGGCCTTGTTGCTGAAGCAACTGTTGCTGCTTCATCTGTTCCTCTAGCTGCTGTTGTTGCAGCACATGCGGTAGAGGATTGCCATAAGGGTCCATTGGATTGCCTTCGAACTGTTGCTGAAACTGTTGTGTGGGATGCATGTCATGGTGCAGCATCTGGTGCTGAGTGATCAAGTCTGTGTTCTCACCGTAAGGATCATACTCATTACCCATTTGAGGCTGCTGCTGGCCATACATATTGTTCTGTGGTTGCTGTGGGTTATGTGGGTTCCCATGCGGCCCTCTTTGCATTTGATGCTGATCTAAGTTTCCACCATATTGGTTTTCAGGGTTTGCATAAACATCACTATAAGGATCATTTTGAAACTCAGACCCTCTATTTTGAGTAGGATCCTGCATGCTTCCAGCGGCCATGTTACTATAATTAGGGTTTTGTGAAAACTGATCTACTGCCGTGGTGGTGGGAATGAACTGCGAATTCTGGTATCTCTCTGTTATCGCATTCATATTCTGAGTTATGTGGTTTATTTGGTCTGCGGATTGATTGCGTGTACTACTGTCATAGCCAATAGAGGAATATGGATCTTCATCGAGATGACTTTGGGAACCTGTTCTGCTTCGTAATGGATCTGTTTGATCAGTTGTAATTTGTGAACTCTCGTAATCTCGATCCACTCTTGACATTGATGACTGCGATAGTGTTCGTCTGTGTGTTCTGTCGGGTGAAGCTTCCCTTGATAGCTTTCCTTTTCGTGGAGTTCCACTTTTAGATGCTGATGCTGATTGGGAGGAATATGGATCATTAGACATAGATGTTGCCAATGATGTAGGAGGCATAACGGTTCGTTCCCCATATTTGGGGGAATGTGGTGGTGTTGGTTCTCTAGAGGTAGGGTAAGATCGTCGACCGCCGTACCCTCGACTCATAGAAGTAATATTTTCCCCTTCAAATGGGGACGTTCGTGTTCTTGGCTGATCAATTATAGCCTGCTCCCTGCCTGAATCGTATCTGCGAACATACGGTTCTTCTTCAGGCTGTTTTGAATAGGTAGTGGTTGTCACTGTATCAAGAGTACTGTATTCTGTATCATATGGACTTCTGCCCCGTTCGCTCCTGTTCAAGCTTTCTGATGATGCGTACCGTCTTCCATCCCGACTCCCATTTGATCTACCACCAGCATAGGCGGATCCGTCCTTTTGCCTTTGATATCTCTCGGTCATGCGCATAGGCTCTTCCATGTTTCCAGGAGCACTCAACTTCCGTTGTCTGTGTCCCGGTGATCTATCAGTAGGTGTGTAGTCCACAGCGGTCATTGAATTTGAGTTTCGGAATCTCCCTGCTTGAGCATCTTCTTGTCCTAAGCTTAAGTCTTCTCGTGAACTTCCCCTACTTCGTCTCTCTCTGTTGGAGGAATCCCGCTGGTATTCATTAGGATTAGTCTGATATTTGTTGGTCCTTGCATCATATGACGTGTATGCCGGTGACTCAATCAAATTTGAGGGTTCTCTTCTTTTGGTAGGGGAGCCATGGTGGTTGTGTCTATTTCGGGCATTGTCTCTGCGGTGGCGGTGTTGTTTGGGACTTCTTTGCGGGTAGTAGTTAGCGGGATTGCCAAGGCCACCTTGTCCTACATCAGAACAATGGTCAGTTGTGCAATGCCGTTAGCAGAATGGTTATCTAAAGAAATTTACTACAATTATCTGTCGCATTGTTTTTTTTCTGGATTTTAAACCCTATACTGGCTGAATGTATTAGCATATAGTAGTAAAGAGTAGGAATGCAACTGCAACTGTACATATTACATCAAAGGGGTTAGGAATCACCACGTTATACTCAGTAGCAGCAAGCACGGACTGACAACAAATCTATTGCCTCAAAGTATGTTACATGTTAGTTCTGAAATGAAAAGAAAACGAGTCATAATGTGTCCTTACCTTCTCTCAGCTGGGCAATTGTTGTTTGCTTGCGGATAAACTCTTGAACGAGATCTTTACTTAATCCAAGTGATCTCATGTTACATGTAAATGTCCTAAAATGAAACAAAATACACTAATAATTACATGTGACATGATTTCATTTATTTTCATGATATATAAGCCCACAATAATAATAAACACACACAGTCGAAGGCCGGAGTCAGAGCAAATACAGCTATGGTGGAGGACATTGTTTATCTGGACTCGCAATTGTTGAAGAGTCGTATCCTTGTGTGAAATTATTCTCCCATATACACCCGGATTATAATGTGAATTGCAACGTCATCTATATCTTTCGTGTAATGTGTATAGTGCGTTGAGTGCAGGACTATTCATCAACACCATATATATGCTTAAATTGGCTATGTGTTATAAAATGTCACGCTATTGTTTCAAAGGTTAACAAGAATGATAGTGTACACAACCTCTAGACCTATCACGTATTCGGCGTTATGACATTTTATTGTCATGCAGAGTAACTTAAGTCACTATTTAGTGCTTATTTGAGAAGGTCTTGTGGCTGCGATTCCTCAATGATCCCTTACTGCTAAACGGAATGAACATGTGTGTAGCATCAAGACCCATGTAACTGTTATATTATATACAGAGTCTACGTGTCAAAGGACGCATGTGTAACTCAGCACATGGCTGTATATAAAAGTCCCTTACCCCAATTGGCCAAATGTGATGTTTTCTTGGAATTTCTTGTCTTCTTCAGCAGTGGCATTTTCTGAACGGCTGTAAATAATATGCAATTTATTTAACAAAAGGGAGTAGTACTGCATCATAATGTTGCGTGAGTGTGTGTGTGGGGGGGGGGGTCGAAAAAACCTGAGGGGGTCATGTATTTTAAGTTGAATGTGGTAGGCATATGAACATATTCCATGTTCATTGATATTGTCTACAAAGCTTTCTCTCGGAAATAATGAACCTTAATGGCTGCACCATTGCATTTGTAAGAGAAGAGGCTTCCATGCCTCTCTAATGGCATATAGAGTATACTAATTCTCACCATATGCACTAAATTAATGCCATCTGCTATTCGAAATTCCCATTAGACGCCCTATATGGCTTTTGGTGGCCAGTGAAGTCTTTTCACAGACTATAAAGATAATTAGACATCCTTTCAAAATCCTAGATCTGACCCGGGAGCTAGTGACAGTATACGGTATTTGATATTGTCTCTTCGCCTGTTGCTATACAAGCTCTCTCATTAAAAATATGTCGTCCACCCCATCTACCTTCATCACACTTTCTATTGGCTTCATATGGACGGAGCTCCAATAGTATACAATTGGAGTTTCTGGTATGTAATAAATCCGGATTTTCTCATGTTGCTCATTTATTTTTCTTATAAAATTTCATATTAATATATAGTTGTATAGCAACAAATATATGTCTAGGACTTATGTATTGAGTGGTGGTGGTGGTGGTTTGGGGGGGGGGGGTATTTTGTTTTGTTTTGTCACATAAGCAAGCAATTTAAACAAATGGTAGTGGGGTGTGAGTCGTAAATTCATATTTCAGGCATTCTTTGAATTTTGTATGTGTGTGTGGGGGGGGGGGGTATCAGATATTCATTTTCGATGTCTGCTTGTGTGGGAAGGGGGCATATGTTAAATTTGCAAACCAGTGGGGGTCAGAATTTCATAAAACCGTCGTATAAAACAAATTCTGCCCCCCACGCCGTAAATATTGACTCTCCACTGAAGCCACAGTCTAAAACAATTGATGATTCTTTGATCGGAAATTTGTTTGTGCCCCGATGTAACTTTTAATAATTATGACGCAATTTGGCCAATAACGACGCAGTAAGACCAGAAAAAAGATGTGTGTGAGATTTATTGACACCAGAGAAAGAAGGGCGTGAGATTTATTGACCCCACCCATGAAATCCACTGCTGGGCCGTCTGCTTCCTGCTACAGTTAGGCTGTCTAATTCATGTCATGACAGAGCTATACTTCAAGCCACTGCAGGAAATCCGATTCAGGCCATTGGTGCAGTAAATAAAGTGATGAGGTTGGACAAAATTGTCGGCAAAGGTGTAATAATTGAAATGGTATCATTGATACATGTACTTTCAAGGAATTGTTTTACTCATGTCTGCCTTAGAGAAAGTTTTCAAAATGGCCGCCAAAATGGCCGCCATATTGATTTTTCATGTTTGTTTATGGGGGCTATAATATCTACATGTATGTGGGCGCCTCAGTCATCCGCTGAAGTATCATTCATTTTGTCCTCGTAGCTTTCACATTCTTCCCCGTGCGGTTCCTCCGGCATTGGCAGAGAGCGTTTCTGGGTGTATATCATTTCCAGATAATTTGGTTTTCAATGTGTTAGCTAGCAGTGGATTATCAGTTTTTTTTTCGATTGGATCTCTGTTGATTGTAACCAGTCTGATCTTATGTTAACGTTTCGGCTTGGATCATGGTCATCAGTTATGGAGATAGCAAATCAAATACATGTATTGCTGGAATTCATTGACTTTGACATGTTAACCTTCTCTTTCGTTCTCACGACATGTATGTGGCAGCGTAATCACGCTGCGTATACATTTCATGATCATCAAGGACAAGTAAGCCCCAGTCAAGGTTGAATTTCCGTCATAAATTTTCTACCTCAAATTCTATTTTTGAATTTGCTGTAGGATGCGACAAATTCGTGTGGTAAAACATGACTTAACCATTATGTGGGAAAACAAATTCCAATTAATTAGTTAGCTTAGCCATTCGGAACTGTCTTAAGCATTCAATATAAGAATGAGCAGTGGTCCTATATTTTTCTTGTGTCTAGACTTTTACCACAATTCGTATTCCATTCGCGTATGTTGTTACTTTTGAATATAAGACTGGAGCCTTACGTGTATCGCTCTGGTGCAAATGACACAATGAATCATTAGTAGTGAGTATACAGTGGTGATGAATACCATGTTGCTATTTTAGCATATCTCCGGTATTCAGTTAGGTTCGTGCAACACTGTAATGGGTTGGAAAGCCTGGGTGTGTACTATTTACTATTAACTGTAATAAGCTGCTACATGACATTTTATTCACTTTGTGTTATAAGCTCATCCGCATACCTTTGGTGCGGCCTCGAGGGGAGGAGGGGGGGGGGGCAGGTTATAAGTGACATAATTTATTTGATAATGCTCAGTCATAATGTTACTAAAGGATGATGTGAATGAGAGCAAAGAAAATTTTATTACCTAATGATATAATGATTTGTTGATATTCGTATGAAAATGCCAAATATATGACCCAGGAATATACAGAATTTTGAAAAATTGAGACCTAAGAATATAATGGATGGTGAAATCATGACCTAAAAATATAATGGACGGGGAAATCATATGACCCAAAAGTATAATGGGCGGTGCAAAAAGGTACCACTATCCAGTGGCACAACTTATTGTTGACACCCCGACCCCCCTCCCGGGGGTGTGGCGGAATTATACTGAATTGGCATTTGCTTCCACACAGTAACGAATACCGTTATAAAGCACGTTCTTCCATCAGCTACATCATGCAGTTAGCTTCTTAAACTTGTTATCAAGTAAAAAAATAGTTCTTAAAACTTGTAACCACCCCAAACTACAAATAGGCCCTATGACCATGCTTTCTAAAATGGTACCTAGTTGGAAGAGGTCGGCGCATGCGCTCATTTTGAACAGCGTCAAAGAAGGCGGCGTTCCAGAAGCGGAGCGACTGCCAGATGGGCTGGTCCTTGAGATAGCTGTACAGGAAGTGTTTGTACGCGGGGCCCGTGGGCTGAGAGGTGGCTGTAATAAAACATTTGGTATATTAATACACGTTTGTACTAATAAACACACTATTTCAATGAGTTCGCGTTGTTGTTGTTGTTGTTGATGTTGTTGTGTGCGTGGTGGTTGTAATGGTGCATTCGCATTTGGTAAATGTTGATATAATGTTAGATTAGTGATTAAGCATCATCAGTACGTGTATTGTGTACTATCCATTCGTTCTTACACTCTAGTTTATACATTATGTCACTTGGTAGTGCCACATTACCATAAACGAGCAGTTGATTTTGCAGACGGCTTATGTCCTTTAACTTTGTTGGAACAATTGCTGACGTAAAATCACATACATGAAGAATATCACAAAGAACTAAATGTGTTTATAACTGGAAAAGAAGCTATGTAATGAAGCCATTCAGAAGATAAATGAACCATGCAGCTGCATGCCAATGCTGACAACAACCATTTGCAAGAAAAGTGTGATTACATTTGCTGACATTTTGTTATCTCATATGATTGAATGTAATTTTATTGCTACGTTCCAGTTTCAATACTTGTAGATTAAACATGACAATACATAAAGTGACATTGTAAACAAGACAGCACCACAATTACAAGGATCTGCAAACAAAATTATATGAGAAGCGATGTTAATGACTAGAGTCTATGGATGCAACTACCCCACGGCTAAATTTGGAAGCACAGCCATTGTTGACATCAATACGAGGAATCGGCCACGAACTTGCTATTTTTCATCTGCTAAATGGGTTTATTTTCAGCTTACCCATACTACACAACCCGTATAAAAATAGCTTGAGCACCACATACCGGGTAGCTAAAAAGCAGGCATACTGTTACAGAGAAAACAGTGAACTGCAGAGCAATTGTGTGGTGTGGTTAATTTTTGACTAAACGGGACATATATTCATTTTTTTAAACTGGAAATGTGTATTAGTCTCCACGACAGGTGGGTATGTTCTATATAGGACCGACGCTAGTTGGATTCCAGAACATCACTTTTAAAACGCACGTAATTACCTCTATATTGCACAATGAAATATTAGCTAATAGCTATGTATGTAAATTGACAGAATCCGCGTACGAACTGTGAAGTGGAGCACAGAACTGTGATCGACATGCACTGAATATACCAAAGGTAGTGGCCATGAAATATCAAGTTGATGTGATAACAAATAGATATCTACTTCATATTGATTTAAATGGAAAAGGGCTTTCACGAAAAAAATCGTAGTCCCTTTAAACAACGTTTTTGGTCATGTTGGTAATTGTCCGCATATCACTATCATATTCTATTAATAGTTGACAATCAAAATGCCACGCCCATCACAGGATAAATTACTACTATACCTGCCGGTAACTATTAGCTACACCTATAAAAATATCACGATTTTACAGGTCATTTAATATCCGACCAAATAGCCTGTGCCCCAGACATTGTAAGACCCAAGATTAATCAAGATGAAAAATAGCAGGTACTTTGTGGCGGGGGAGGTGGAGGACTACTCACTGTCTGACGTTGTTCTACACGCAGAGCCGCACCACACCCCATTCTTCATGCCCTGGGGCTGGTCTGAAAATAGTGCCCGCTAGCGAAATGTATTCATACACACTGTCGTGATACTGCAAATGCAGTACTCAGTCGGCCCTATGTTGGTAAAGAAGTCCTGTCCCTATGCAATGATTGTGTGTTGATTCAGCAGTTTAAAATCTGTTTTAGTGTATTGTTTTCCCCATATTCATGTCGTACATTGTATGCTGTCTTTTACGTTTTCTCCTGGATAATACCAATGCTCACACCTACTGGAGATATGTAGTTGTACTGTAATATCTGTATAATATTAGTAAGGGACGGACCATTAGATATGTGGGTGGTTTGGGGGAGGGGGGGGGGACAAAATTTGTTAATTTTATATAAAAATGTGGGGACAATGGTTGACTACAAATGTCTTTGTGGTCCGTCCAAGAAAAACTATAATTATATTCTTCTCTCTCTCTTTTCTATGGCAAGCAAACTCCTATACCACAATTCTCACACAGCTGAAGACAGGGTTTTCAACCCTAAGCTTCCATTTGACTATCTCGAGTGGCCCTGACAGGACTCGACTTACGACCCCAAGGTTGTGAGACCAGAATGATACCATCACCCCAAACAGCGGACTGTTAAAAGGTTACACCGACGAACCGTTGTTTCTGTAACGCCCAGCCTACATACTTGATCAGTTATCATCTCAACCTAGAGATCGTGGGTTCGAATCCCACCTAAGAACGGAAATTTTGGGAAGTTCAATTTCTTCGCATTTTCATGCTAGTGGAGTTTCCTAATGTGTTTTTCCCAGTTTGCTTGTGGACACAACTATATTCTAGAATTGCGCATTTTGGTGGAGGCTTTGCTTTTCAACCCTAAGCTTTCATTTGACTATGTCAAGTGGCCACGACCTCTGGGTTGAGATGATAACTGACCAAGTATGTAGGCTGGAGTTTACAGAAACAACGGTTCGTCTGTGTAACCCTTTAACAGCCCGCTGCTTGGGATGATGGTATCATTCTGGCCTCACAACCTTGGGGTCGTGAGTGCGAGTCCCGTCAGGGCCACTTGACATAGTCAAATGGAAGCTTAGAGTTGAAAAACCTGTCTTCAGCTGTGACAGAATAGTGGTAGGAGCTTGCTTGCCATATAAAACAGAGAGAAGGATATAATTGTATCCACAAGCAAACTGGGAAAACACATAATAGAACACTCCACTAGCATGAAAATGCGAAGAAATTGAACCTCCCAAAATTTCCGTCCTTATGTGGGATTCGAACCCACGACCTCTGGGTTGAGATGATAGCTGACCAAATATGTAGGCTGGGGGTTACAGAGACCTCGGTTCGTCCGTGTAACCTTTTGACAGCCCGCTGTTTGGGATGATGGTATCATTCTGGTCTCACAACCTTGGGGTCGTGAGTTAGAGTCCCGTCAGTGCCATTTGACATAGTCAAATGGGAGCTTAGGGTTGAAAACCTGTCTTCAGCAGTGTCAGAATAGTGGTAGGAGCTTGCTTGTCATAGAAAAGAGACAGAGAGAGAGAAGAATATAATTGTATCCACAAGCAAACTGGGGAAAACACATTAGAAAAAATATGTTTGCCTGACTTAGGTAAAAAATAAATTGATTGATTTTATCGAATAAAAAAACATGTTAGTTGGGGGGGGGGGGGGATGTCGCTCCCCCACGAAATATCTAATAGTCCGCCCATAACATGATTTAGGATTAATATCACATATAATTAATCAGTGTCAGACATGTATTGCATGGCTAGATAATATGTGGACCATATGTACTGCAATCAAACTAACAACATTATTCCGTATAGTCCATATTCAAACCAAGTCATCACTAAACCAACGCACAACGACTCCGAATTTTTTGCTTTGTTCATACCTGTGCTTTTCAAACATATCTCAATAATCAAAATGAATCTTTATTTCATGAATAAGACTCCTCTATAATGGAATTCTTTTTCATAAAATGGGTTTCTTTTCATCTATCTCTGTCACTCTGTTTGCAATGTGATATGGAAACCAATACACATTACATGTCTAGACACTCTACTTGGAGTGCTGAAGGTAAATGCAGTATTTACAAAAGTGCTTCATATCTGAATGATCAGGGGGCTCTAATTAAACTGCTGAGTGTATATAATTGATTTGGACCCACATCTTATTATCACCTTCATATACAATATGCTTGAATGATAAAGTACAGTCGCAGTACCATATGAGGGAGGTGAGCGGTTATAAGGGGTCACAAAATCCCACTTCCCTATTTTTTTTTTACATTTTTTCCACATCCCTATTTTTTGCACTTTCCCCCCATATTCCACACATTGTTTGGCGTTTTCCCCACATCCAACTTCAAAGAAATCAATCCCATATCCCTTTTTGCCCTTTTCCTACATCCCACTTCCTGATAATCCCGTCCCATATGAGTTTAGTAAACGTCGGGTCTATCTTTGTTTAATGAATTCATTTACAAACACAATGTACATTTATGAAAATAATGCTTGATCAGACATGCACAGTTGGTGGTCTTGCCTTTTATGTAATAAACATTTGGGGAAAAAACTTCAAAATTTGTGCTATCTCTGGTTTTAAAAACATTTTTGTGCACCTTGTGTTAATCAACATTGTCATGGCGTCATGCATGCTTCAGTATCATGTCATCTGGTACCAACGGTACTCAACAAACAACAGACAGCGTGTACAGTGTGATTATATTACCTGTCCAAAGACCAGTATACACCCCTGTCTAAATGAGAAGTATATGTACAAGATAGATAGAGACAAATAGTACAAAAGAGAATTGAATAAAATGTCATTGAAAATCTAAATAGATTTGCAACTAAAAAGAAAACAAACAACATGGTAGCTTTAATCGTTCAAGATGAATATAAATTACTATTTTAAAATACTAGGTGTTTTATAGTTTAACAAATGAGCACTCACTAGCAGATGCTCTAATTTTAGAATATAGTAGTAGGTCAATCATGCAAGAATATTCAATTTCAATTGGATCGCTGATTCCAGGTTTTAAAATCAGCAAAATCTCAATAATTGGTGTCATCTCACAGTTATGTTGATCATTTATTTATAAGAAGCAGATAGAATATTTTACACCAGATGCGTTATTTCTATATGTGCACACTAAACTAACAAAATGCAGTGAACACGACTAAACAAAATGATAATAATGTTGAATTAAATTTATGCATGTGTTTGGTAAAAATGTTTGAGTGAAACCCTCACCTTCATAATAGAATGTGAAGCACATGTTCATGAGTGTCTTTGCTGGACCGAAATCCTCAACTTCGTTGCACTCAAACAACACAATGGCAAAATACTGCACTAGTTGATAGAACACTTGCTCAGGTACTATTTTGTTGATGCCCCTCTGTAAGAAAATACTATAGTGATGCAATTATTTTTTCGCAAACGGTGAAGTATAATATATGATGTTCATGCCATATGCATGAGCCTATTTCATTCTCTCAATCTTTTAACTATGTTTGTCATTTCAGCTTCATGTTTCATTACTACTATGTTGTCTATACATTTTGTATCATTGCATTTCTAAAAACACTTATTCATTGCTTAGTGTCCATAGGCAGATCCAAGTTTTTGGAAAAGAGTGGGGAGGCACACTTAAGGAAAAGAGGGGGCGCACTTACGGGATTTCATGAAAAACCCTATGAAAATGAAGTATTTTGGTGGGGAAAGCGGGGCGCGCGTGCCCTGCGGCCCCCCCGCGGATCTGCCTATGATGTCACCCTCAATACACTCAAATTATAAAGCTAGAGGTACATGTAGTTAGCCTTTACCTACCTGTGCACTGACGTATCTGGCGAACCACAACCTGCCAGCCTCGTGCTGCAATTAAATGCGTCAGCAGTAGAGCAAATGCAGTACATAAAGAAATTTAATGTGCGTTGATTTTATATCATGATGAAAGGTATAATACACATGTTCAACTATTCAACGTTCCTTGTTTAGTTGTGCATACTGAAATAGCTATGCATTCACCGGGTGTTAAACTGTTATGACTAACAGTACTAAATGAATTGGTAAGATAGTATCAATATACTCACTTGAACCATATCACCAAAGTGAGCTTTGTCCACAGAATCCACCCCGGGCCTGAAAACAGACAATGGACATGCGTTTTTAAACAAGTTTGAGAGAATATTGGCATTTACATTTTTTTAGGGTGATACTGGAATAGAATTTAATAACATTTCAGTTTTGATATGCATTAGGATATCTATCCAACTTGTATTCAGTAACTCATGTTGGTCCGAGGCGTCAAATAAACATAATCCTAACAGATTTTGTCAATATGTATGTTACGCTGAATCTATTCATCGAATGAATGAGGATTTTTTTGTGTGTGTGTTAAATATCACCACGCTCTGTACAGGTAGAATTGCAATGTAAATCAAGAAAACGCTTGTCTGACGCTAATCTATTATGCAAGGGGTGAAATTCTCGCTTTCAGTTGCTGTTTTTGATCACGTGCAATGCTCTTTTTTTTAATCAGCATCACTTCCGTTCGGCGACAACGCCTGCGATAGAACACGTGTCCCAGCCTTGCCCTTTGTACTCGAACCTGATAGGTAGACACCCTCGGAACATGCCCTTGACCATCCTTGTTGTCATGTGTGCACGTTAACCGATAACACAAAATGAACGATAACACAAAATGAATTAGCATAACTTGGGTGCCACAATCGAAGAACATGAAGTACGGTGTGTGCAGATGGCAAACAGAAGGGGCAACATATGAAGAGAAAACCATATAATATGCACATTGTTGCCTTAGGTCATCATGTGGTGTCCAACGTGGACACTAATAACATACTATAACCACGCCTTTTGGTGTGTTCCACAGTCCTACTGCCATATTATATTCATACATGTTACTATGTTTACTATATCTGAAAGTGGTAAAGATACCGTGTTTGTATTTTCATGTGCTATTATGTCTTATATAAAGGATCAAATAGCCAAAGCAGCAAGGGTCATTGCCAAATAAATGACTACGCCATACGTAATCATATTCACATCGATCACTACAGACTACTAAACAAGTAGCCTACTAGATACACGCACAATCTCTTCCTACCAAATCCCGGCATGTTGCAAGAAAAAATTGCATCTAAATATAGACTCTAATGTAGCACCCACTAACATCCCAGCAAGCGGGTGTGTTTGGTTGAAAATTGCTCAAGAACAAGAAGCTAAAACCCCACATTTTGTTGAGTTGAGTCGAATATATTGATTTGAGCAGGTCTGCCCCTTAAAGAGAAATATATTTAGTTGGACGCATTCCATGTGTTATTTTTTTGTATTGGCAAACCTTAGAACATACTTTGCACCATCTGTCTTTCCATTTGTTGGTTTGTCTATTTTGTCTTGCTTTTCCTGTTAACAAAATCGGGGTTGACCATAAAAAGGATACATGTGGCTATTAGACTGTACAGAGCGTTTATCATATCGCCATTTGTTATCACATCACCATTAAAACATACATGTGCATGTGTGTTGCAAAAGGGTTAGCTTCGACAGCGCTGTTAAAATTAATGTAAAAATGATGCTTTTTACGGACAACTGTGTTTGTTGTTTGCCATAGAAAGCAGAGAGAGAGAGTAGAATTAAACTTATTTTTTAGTCGTTACAACATGGAGATACTATAGACCTCCTAATACTTCAAATGGTGCATGTACACTTTATATATTCGTGTTGCATGCCCGTTGACATTTACATTGTAAATCATGAAAATGTCTCTAAACGATCCCACTTACGTAAATCCATGTTCTACTTTATCTTCATAGTATGCAATTTATAACATGTAAGTGCCACTATTGCATCATAATGCACTTCCCATTCCTGTTAAAAGGTCTACTGTAGTACATAGAATAAATTGAGCACAACAGAATGAGAGACTGAGTATCGCCTGAAAAGGATGAATCTTCTTTTTGTAAATCAATACTTATTCTACGCATTTGGTGGAGGCTTTGCTTCTGATAAAGGATAGAGAAAAAAGAACTAACTTTTGCAGGATTTACTATTTTTGTACATACAATATCTTTGTGTGTGTGTGTGTGTGTGTGTGATGTGATTTTAAATTTTGTGGGTGTGTGTGTGTTGTACCCCGGTCCTATGCGGTTGATAGCCTGTAAATTTGCGTGCGTGCGTGCGTGCGTGTGTGCGTGCGTGGTGGGGTGTGGAGGTCAAATATATACCATTGTGTTTTTACGTGTGACGTCGGAAATCTTACTGTATAACTTTGTTCTTACGTAAGAATACAATATATGTTAAAAGGTTGTTGTGTGTGTGTGTGTGTGTGCTATGTGCGTGAAAATAAATTGTGCTGAATAGGTGCGCAATATAGTAAGCTGCAAGTGCGTGTATTGCGTGTGTGCGTGAGTGTGTGTGTGTGTGTATCTGTTATATACCATTTCCATTATTTCCAGTGCTTTACAACAGTATTTTCTATCTACTATAGCTTATAACTCCCTGCTAGATCTATAGCTTCCCCGTTACGGGTTGCACATCGCTGAATCGCGCATAAGCTAATATGCAGTATTCCAGATAGTCAACGGATGGAATTATCGAGGAAAAAACCCAAATTTTTCAGCAATTCTTCAAGCCAATAGAGATATAAAAGGGAACCACGCTATGATTTAGAGACACTATATGCAGTGTACGCACTTTGAGTTGGAGTGACTCCAGCCCGGATGTAGCTTAATCTGGCTACATCCCCTGATGATGAGAACCGCTCCACGTCGACTGCTCGGCAAAGATACAGGGTAAGCTGGGCTCCATGTGCAAACTTATCACAACTCTGTACGCACTTAGGCCTGTTGAGAACGTCTTAATAGACAATTCCAGATTCAGACTTTCAGCGCTAGTGTTACGTGTGGTTTGAATATTTATTTGCAGTCATCAACAGGCTTGAAAAACTTCGTAACTAAATCTGGTGTGCGCTCTATTCTGATGAATCTAAAAGAGGATCTTTCCCATAGCGCATAGTTTTTATTTTCTTCACTAGCCCACACCAAATGTCGTGCTTATTTTCTCTCCCTGTCTGTCCTTGTTTAACACGTGTAGGTAAAAAGGAACTCTATTCAATGGCAACTTTGTTCAATTATTGGTGTGAAACCCCCCCCCCCTACCACCTTCACCCCATACCCCAGTACTGAAGCTTTCACCCGCTTCATACTGACCACGAGCCATAATCCAACAGCCTTGACCGCCCCCTTCATTATTGAAATTGTGTATGATCCTTGTCAATGACATTGGAAACCTTGTTTGAATATTGCCATAACTACACGATTGTGACATAAAGGAAGTCATGGATCCAATGAATAGCTCTCCGGATACCAGATTCAAATAGAGTCACTGACAAGATCAAGACTTCACAAATATGAAAATCAATAAATTATACATGTGATGTTATTTAGGAATAAAAAACACAGTTGCCACAATGCTACCTAGCGATAGCTCAGCCACATAACGCACATACACATAAAAGGGGAATTTGTTAATATCACATACTGTCATACTGTCGAGTGAGATGAAAAGTGCTGTTTTTTTAGATTATCCGTTTGAACATCTATTTATTGATATTGTTCGTATCCATATTTATTCTACTGTACAATATAAATTGATACACATAGACATAGACGAATTTTAGGTATGATCAGCAATGTACACATGCCAACGTGATTTTCACTTCATTCTGCTATATTCAAGCTAATTAGTTGAGGGTTATGATTTGAATAATGCCATTTCCCATAAGGCTCTCATTTTGACACGTGGAATAATTTACTGTTATTCAGTGGGATTACTACACTTTACATACAGAACCTCAGCACCATTTCAACATTATTAAACCGGTGACAAACCCTATGCGCGTCTGAACAATGCCTTTAGCAGAAGCAAACTCACACTAGCCAAATCGATTATAAAGATAAAAGATAAGCATGTTATGAACAAAAACAGAAACAAAAACAACTGATGAACACTACTCAATATGTATATGCCCATCTTCCACTATCCAAAGGTCACGATCATTAAAAAAAAAAACTCATTTCTGATCAGCCTTTCTCCCTCATCCCTTCTTGTTATTTGTCCATACCCCACAGCCCACAGCCTTTTAAACCCCCTATCGCCAGAGGTAAGGCCTCCATGCAGCAGGTCGTCCATTTTCTATATTGCATTTTGCTGTCAGCATTAACAGATTTGGGAAACAGGCGTTGACTCGGGTAACTCCATAAGTGCAGGTGGCTGATAGCATCAGCATCACAAGCAAAGAAAATGGACGCTGTGTTTGTAACACTCACTTGCAATTTATTTCGTCTGCGTGTGGCTGGCAATCGTGTCAAATAGAATGTCTGGGGTTCTGGGTGTATCATCATAAAGTGGTCGTCTAAATACAGTGGAATCTCTCTATTAAGACCAATCTGGGGACTCACGCCAAGTGATCTAAATTTGGAGGCGGTCTCTTTGTGGAGGTTCTTCCAAGTGGTCACTGGCAGTAAATTTACGTTCCCAAACACACCCACAGTTACAATTGCTGTTCACATTACACCGAGCTACCTTAGGCCAAAGTGTATATTTACTATCTGCGCAAAGGTTACTTTCAAATGCATACAGGAAAGAGGTAGAATGTAAGTAGCGATGGATTGTGATGAATTTTTAATGAAGTTTTCTGCCATCGTGAATAAAAACATGGAAAAGCCATTTCGTGCTAGTACATGTAATCGCAACCCTAGTCGTTGTTTGATCAGATTTATATGGACAGGGTGTGCGCAAATTATGTCAACCGATGACGTTTACATAATCTGGAAATACACCATAGGAATCTAATTGGTGTTATTTTTTGTCACAACGTGGCTTCCCGAGCTAGGTACAATTGAGAATATTTGTGTACTTTGATGTCATACAGTTTAAAGGTTGTATGGAGAATATATCAATACGTAGTTTACTTTACGGAAATGCAATTCAATATGCCCAGTTGCTCAATACCGTTCGGGTCTATGATCACCGGGCTATGAACATTCTGATTCCTATTAAATTTGCAAGATACATGGACCTCCCATGGTAATAAGCAAACGTGTCCTAATTAATACTCATTGTACTGAATATATGACCAAAGATATAGGAAATGACACACTGTATATTTTATCTATAATTGGGGGGGGGGGATAGAAACGCTCCATGACAATTTAGTATAGTAACCTCCAATTAAGACAACCTCAGAGATTACATCTTAAATAAGACCACCTTTATCGTTCCCTAATCTTCAGAATGATTCATAGGGAACCTCCATATAAAGACAACCTTTCTATTGAGACCTCTTGAGGCCAGTCCCAAAAGGTGGTCTTAATTGAGAGGATCTATTGTATATGCTGCATTATTCATGATGATAGAAATTACAAAATTTATAGTGGTTTTGCTCCTTATGATAATTTGATGTGTATTGTAGTTTATATGTACTATTTTACAATATTACTAAGGTGTTATCAACTGTTACTATCTGCTATTAACTATACCATATACTTCGGGTATACATGCCCATAATGAGAATGCCACACAGTTGACATCAATGTTAGTAACCAGCTATCACGGCCAACAAGCGTGTGATACTTTTATGACACCCTGTGAATGGATCACGTGTTTGTTGATCAACACCTACACGTGTCAGTAATGATGAGTGCCCCGGAAGCGGTAGCGCTATTCAAGCAGGCATCACTGTTTCATGGGCGGAGTATAATTTATTCATTCTAATTCTACATTACTATGATTACCCGTATGGCTGTATCCCATGTATTTCATTAGAAAAAGGGCTACACCCTCTTATTTTGTCGTTGCAACAAAATAAGTAGTATGTTAGCATTGCACACGGGACCGTGCATAAAGTTTCAAACAATTAGATGTGTGGTCAGAGTGATATACTTTTCTTCTTTTTCATATAACGACAGAATTATGCGACTGAAGTTGTGTCTCTCAACTTGCACACTACGCCATATAACTTCCGCCAGACAGCGTGATCTCACACAATGCTACACCAGGGATCTACCCGACTTCATAAACTCTACTCACCCTCAAGGGGCCAGCTTGTTCTCAAACCCCAGATGAGCCTTTAGCTGTGCCATTTTTGCATAAGTGTGCCACATTTGTATTAATATATTTATATCCTTCCTACATGGACTGTATATCGGACACTTTGCAAATGTAATGTCCGTCTTTTTATTTATTGTAACATTAGACGCTTTCAGTCAGATTGTGAAATCTATAGGCAAACTCGTTAGGGTCATATACATATGCTGCATTATATTACTAGCAGGCCAGACGTTTTGTTGCTAAACAATATTTTACGCATGCATCAGTTTGTGCTTGTAGCATGATTGGAGTTGATACCATGGTTATGAAACCCCATGCGAAGCCCAAGTGAAAATTAAGAAGAAACACAGCATATATGTAAAAATTTCAACCTGATAAATAGCCATACCCTGTCATATATAGGTATCCAGCATGTAAAGTATATAATTTTGTAGGTTCATCTATTAACATACTAGCAATGAATACTCTAAAATAAACCATGACATTTTAGAATTGAATGGCACCATGCTCACGATTCTGCATATTGTAAAATGAGCTTGAGAACCCGATCATTTCTATCTCTGGGGCGCTAATCATTGTCAAGACATGAGCATCTTACTCGTACAAAACTCATCAGTGTGATTGCTGCACTCAGGAAAAGTAAAGAAAAAAGAGCATATTACACAGCTAGTTAGACAATCATAACATAGGATAAAATACTTATCAGGCGTGCTCAGTCTGACAGTCGCATTTTCGTCCAATAATTATTACGGTGTAGGATATGCGAAATTTATGGGGGGAATGTGGTTCTACCCGTCTACAATACCACGCAGGATTCTACTTCAAAACTCGGAACCGTCTGATCCTAGTTTAAATTTAACCAACCAGCACCACTAAAAGAACACTCAATACCTCCAAGCACCTACAAAAAAAGTAACCAAAAATTACAAATTAGGCTACACATCTGAACGCACTTCTGAAGTAGCCAAATTCTACTGTGGGCCATATACTTTGTATCCGTTGCAAAAACACAGCCCTAGCTGGTGAACAATTCCCACGCTCGCTCGTAAATAACAAAGGCTGAGCGAGGGACAAGTTTTACGACTCATCGCAATGGATCGCCTGACATTAGAGGGCTTACATTAGAGAAAACAATATTTCCTCTGCCCAGCATACATCAGGTGCAAGCGCTTGGAGCGATGGCATTGTTTAATCGCGACACACTGCCTCCGTAGCACCGCAGGGATCTATTTTTAAACATGAATTATCCAGTTCGGGTACACAACTGCCGTTTATGCTTCGAGTTCTCTGTATGAGAGAAGAGTAGGCAAAAATCTTCATTTCTCGCCCTGTTTATTTGATGCCATACAATACTTATTGGAAAGGCAGGATTTGGCAGATGAAATATATTCCGTTACATAATATTGAGCATATTTGTCATTTCAGCATATTTGTGACTGACGTTATTTGAGCCAATTGCTCATTCCTGTGGCTCCCTTTACGACATGTATGCATTAGATGCTTTTGGTGCCACGAGACATGTGTTACTGATAATAAGGACAACTATACGCCTTCGGTTTTAGAGAATATACATGTACAATGTACGTGCTTCTATTTTAGAGACAATTATTTACATACCATCTCTGTTATTTGCAGTTCAGGTTGATATATCTAAGTTAGCATAATCTATAATTTGGACTAAATCAATCCTGGCCGTTGACATGTTAAAACGTGTTTTTATAGTTGTATCTATATATGATGCTTTTCCCACCTTTTTTCAAACACATTGCCAGTTGTGTAGGTAAAGTTAGCTATAGAAATTAACAATACATATTTTCTGGGTCTCTTTTGAATGTATGCTGAATTGCTGATTGGATACTCAGTTACTTGGAGAGTGTCATTATATAAGTGTGACGGAAATGATAATAATACTTAAACAAAGATTAATGTCCATGTAATGGGACCAGTTTCAATCGTCTTATTTTGATACTAATATTCATCCTTGGCTCCTTTCAAAACAATGGCTTTCTCCACATGAAACAATATCACAACCGCCCTATACTGTCTGGTGCGTGTCAAACTTTGTAAAACACGTTTTAATTGTAATACATTTAAATGGTGGAAAACGCAACATTTTCAATGCTTCTGCCTAGGAATTGGTCGTATTACACTGAAGCCCGACATTAGGTCATTCACTCCTGTTAGAGGAAATTGTGTTGACAGTTTGAAAACTCATTCATTTTGTCTCGAAAGAGAATTGAAAGAGAATTTTCGCCGACGTGAGCTCATTCATTTCTGTGCGATAGGCGATTGTGAGACAAATTTGTACTGGGGGAATGGTCCATTTCCCCTCCAATTGTATAATGCATCATTCCTAACTACAATATGTCATAATTACAGTAACCTGTAGTCGAAGCAATTTTAATGGTGCAAAGTTTAGGTCGACGTCAATGATTTAATATGTTGAACGCTATATATATATAAAAAGCAATGTCTATTTGTTTGTATGCTCTTTATAGACTCCCAAACCAAAATCCTATCACCATGAAACGTGGGCAAATCAATGTGTGTGTTCCAAGGGTGGTTTTCATCAAGTCTAAAAATTCACAAATGTGCCCACCATTACGTAAATTGCAATTGTATTTCAAAATGCGGACGTTTTACCCTTGGCTTTTTATCTACCCCCTGCTATGATATGCCATAGACTGAACTCAATATGGTATCTAATCCTGTTCGACTATACTATAGTTACAAGAGGGGGATTACAGGTGTACTTAGTGGACCTGTGTTTATAGTAAGTGGTGCAATGTTGCATATTATTTTTCTGCCTATGCATGCCAAGCATTATTTAAAATGAAACAAATGTTCTTGATTTAAGATCAATGATTTACACTTGGTATTATTTTAGCTTGGAACGTGGTGTTTTCACATTTTCAAATATTGTTCACATTTCACAACTATTCAAGTACAGAATTTACCAATTGATTTGCCTTACCAGGGGCCAATTGTGCCACTACAAGTTTTGACCAACAAGAATCTGGAGATCATCAATGGTTATTACCAGTAGTAATTAGCAAGTTTCATTGTGGAAGTTGACCCGGGGAATGTTGACCTCGATCAGCATATTTTTGCCTGCTATACATGGTTTAGAGAACAAAAATGTGTTTGAAACAGCTAACATGTTAACATTTATGCACCCATGCTCAAAGAATGTGAAATGGAATCAAAGTTCAACGTATTGCATTTGGCTACAACTTTTGAGAGCCCTTTAGCCAAATTGGCTTTAGTGGAATTTGCGTTAGTGGAAGCAGAGTCACATATAGATCTACCTATGTATTACACTCTGATAAAAGTACCATTTTTTCTGAATATCTGATGGAAGAAAATTGGAGGATACCATGTCAAAAGCTATAGTGTGCCACTGCAACGCGTGGCCGGGGAAAGCTAGTAATGATATATACCATGAACCATGGGCACCTCTGGTTTTGATAAAGACTTTCTGAACTCAGGTTATATTAAATACACGTATACAGATGAATTCCATCAAGCTACTGATAAATCAGTAGCAACAAGTTGCTCATAGCAAAGACTCGTTCAAATGCAGTACAAATTGTAAACTAAACCTTATACACAAGAATCACAATTTTAAAACAAATATTTTGAAAGCAAATTATCAATACTAAATATGGCCTGTACATGCAGATTCGTCAGAAAGTCAGAAGCCCTATTATAAACTATAGATTTAGTGCATCATCACAGAGCCTACGAATTGATCCTAGAGACTCAGAATTCTCTTATACATGATAAATTAATTCCTTGATTATTATAATAACCTACAGGACTTCTAAGTCCAACCCCACTAGTCCCTAGCGAGATCCGCACTAATGGCAGCATTGCCAATGCCTTTGCTGGTGCAATAAACCATACTCATACTGGATAATTCATATACTCATCATTGTACCTTATTGTTTCTTACAAGAGCTCTTAGATCTACACCCTTCATAATTAATGTGGTACATATGGTTTAAACCAGTTGGTTCAAGCTTTATTATTTAGTGAACGGAAGCATTTATATAATAGGGTAGGTATCTCAATCCCATTTACACCGTAAAAACCGGGAAACAACGAAATTGAATCTCACTAGCATGCTTTATCTTTCATGATACACCCGTCGTTTTGTATTTGTGCATCTGCCGAGAGCTATTTTGCATTACCGTTTGGCCCTACGTGAAAGGCCACGACTCTGAAGGCGTGCACTAGTTTCGTGAAGGCGGATGAATTACGGTTACTGCTACTCAAAGGTCGTAAGAGCGGGTATGAAGTAATGTGTGATGTTTGTATGGCACGCGACAAGACACGTTTCCAGACACACTATATTTATCACGGGACAGAAACAATTTAACATGATACTTGTAGGTGTGGTACTCTAATCTCTCCCTACTTTAAGACATACACACGGTTGCTTGATTTTCTTTCTTTTTGCCTATTGTCCCTGCTTTGAGTTGTGATTTTCAGATTCACCGCTAGGCGTAACCTTTGCCAATAGCGCGTGCATACGGCTGGCACAAATGTAGTTAATCATATATTTTTTGTTGAAATTGCTTCACCATGTGACAATTCTCCATAGTATAGTACATAGGACACTGATAGAGCGCACGAATCCTAAATTGCAAAACGTTCTTCGCTTAAACATCCTGATGCATCATTCAAAAAACAAACGAATTTGAATATGATGGCCATTAATTTTTTTAGCCTGCAATAGCTGGCTTTGATAGGTATTGCAAAACTTCGTCACAAGAGAGACCAGCAGATGGGGTAAACAAAGCCGATAGCTCCGCAATGACTGGCGGGTCCTCTCGTGGCCTATTGATGTTTGTTGGTCGCCCAAAATAAGACAGAACCGTGTGCCTCACGGGAAGCAAGTGAAACCCTGCACACCACTATGGAGAGGATGAGAGAGAGAGAGGGGGGGTGGTGGTGGTGGTGGTGAGCACAGTGCCGTATACGCATACACCGCTCAATAAAAGGTCCACTTCCGGCCTTCGGACGCTCTCATTTTGCCTCGCGTGGACATCTGTATTGATAGCGGTGTTGGGCTGCAGATCCAGCGGTTCTCATTGATTTTCTTCGTGGCTGGTGTGTGTTGTTGTGGGAGGGAAACCGGGAGTTATGTTATATGGACCGATTTGCTGGACTGACTATCTGTACACACAGACTGTATGGGTCTGTTTACTTGCACCGCCTTCTGAAAAGCAATTGCCTATCGCAGACAACATTTTAAAGCTTTCATAATGTTCACTAAGTGTGGTTAAATTTTCATAATAGTATTGAGTATATCAGGATTGGCTAGTTCATGTTCAACCGGTATAAGTTTGTCTGAAACTAAATGTCTAGTACGATCCAGCGAGTGTGTTTGATCTTAAAATCAAATAGCCATTTTAAATCCATGCTAAAGATGCATTGCCTGATATCAAGAAATTGGATAAAGGGCCATACTTAGGCATGCATAAGATATAAAGCATTCATTATACTGTAGAATTTCCAAAGATATTCTGTGGTCTGTAAGGTGTAAACTGAGTTTGCACTGTATATATCAAATCAGGTAACTCCTCCACACTTAAATCCGGACCAACACGAGCAATTGTACGTGTACATGCACTCTGGACCTGCAATACTGGCTGGTATCCAAGCTCATACATTAATTCCAGATTACACAGCAGCATATTAACATCCACCGTGCAAAGCTCTTACCTTATGACATTGCTCATTAACGGTGATAATACCTGCAAGGTCGTCCACAGCTCAGAGGTGCCATTCATGTCTGATGCGCATTGCAGTAATTGCAGCACGTGTGTCCGTGCGTGCGTACCTTTGTACGTGCTCATTTACTTTTACATCCGTTTTGCATCAGACATTTATATATTGTATGAATGCCAAAAATAATGTTGTCAACGTATTCCATATTGTAGAATAGCAACCCGATAATTAGATCTGCCATCTGGATAGCCGCTTACGGATGTAAGTTTATCTACATAGAAACCAACATAGATATGGGGTTTGTGGTTGGCTTTTATTTTATTTTTTTATTTTTTTTGTATACACATTGCGCATAGACATCGGAGGAGTGACACTGGGGTGTGATAGTTTACCCATGCACCTAAACAAACTCGTTCCATGCAGTATACCATACATAGCCTATCATTGAGAAGCAACCCGGCAAAAAGACAGATCTTCCAATCCTACGTACTGCTTCCAATGTGTTAATATCCGCTGTACGGGTGGAGAAAATGAACTCAACAGGGAGTAATGACATTACTTGAGCCCGACAATGTGAATAATTGCATCAGCCACTTGCAAGAAATTGAGGAGCCCTATTCATTGTATATGACGTCAGAAGGCGCTACCAAGACGGCAACGTTCATTTAGGGATCGGATTTCTGGTGGGGTTCTGCTCAGTTGCACTCTTGTTCACTCGATGAAAGCTTTGTTGAAGTAAGATTCTTGATTAGATCGTGTGAAGCGGGCAACGAAGATGATGAGCATCACTTCAGGGACTTATACAGAAAATGGTGTTACAAATTTGGAATGTTTTGTTTTTATTGCCTCATTCTGAGGATTACATTTGGCATCTGTATTGTTTGCTGGCAACATGTGCATATTACATAAATGCATTACGGCAGCCTGGCAGCCATGATTACCCATTTATGCAAAAAAATGGGCGCCTGTGGTGTAGTGAAATGCATGCTCCACCATAGTCTTCATATATTGTCACTGTAATACACAGCATGCAGTCATAGCCAAATTCCATCACAAATTCAATAAATCTACATTAACTTTGTTTTCCATAAGACCCAATAATCTTAAAACAACACAGTGAACAAATAGCCCATGGAACCTAACCTCGGACAGTTTTTGCTTTTATATGGGCTGAAAGCCTTCATTGCAAGCAGAACCCCCGCAGTATTGCATGCCAAACATCGCGCAAAACAAGACTTCAAAGCTTTGGACATTTGCTCATGGGTCTGATATATACATTTATGATGAAGCTATGCCATCCTGACTACTTATAGGTCCATTTGCGCACACTCCCGCGTGTGTTGAGCCGTGATAACGCCTACGCCCCATGCAGTTTACCCTAATGTGGCTATTGCAATACAGCTAAAGGTGCTGTGTAGAGTCTCTGTACTATTTTGGTCTTATCCATAAATTATGAGTTCGTACAATAGTTTTGATCTCAATCTGCGAGTAGTTATCGCATGGTTTCAGATGTACTAAAAGGTATCTCACGTGTGCATAGTGCACGCAGCAATTTTATACATCTTATCATCTATATCGTTATAAGGAATGGCATTTGCTCTTATATGGAACATAATTATCTTCTAATATACCTAACCAAAGGTAAGGTCCTCACAGCACTTTGTTGTGTCCATTGATAAATAGCGCAGTAGACTGGGCGTGGAATACTTTCACAGTCACAGAAATATGCATGAAAACCATAAAAAATGCAGTTCATCCTCACTGAATTCGTGTAATTTATCATCAGTTTTTCGCTTTACCAATCTACACTTTCTGCCAAGACAGCTAAAAGTGTGAAAAACAAACGTTCTTGGCATGCAATACACGTACCTACTGAACATATACAACTTTGTTCCTAAACTGCATTAATGACAGGCATGTGTGGCGAACTGCTGAGGCAATTAGTGTCCTGTGTATTCATTTGGATCGATCTTTCTCATTTCCTTCGTGGGTCTTATCTGGATCAATGGGACCTCGTTTGGAGAGCACCAGACGTGGGCCAACATCCCAGTGTGTATTATGATGAATCTTGTCCACATCATCTTGCAAACTAGTACTCCATTTGTCTACATAGGAGGCAAACATTTAACCATTTGAAATCTACTACGCCATACTTCTCTCACTACTCGAGTTGATGCTGTTTTAGAAGTAAGGTGATGTAATGTAGGCCCTAAATGTCGGGGCCTATGTCGTTCAAATTTGGCCACTGATGTTTATTCGTTCCAACATTCACAATTTTCTTTAAACATAATACCAGGTACCATTGAATTAGAGCTAAAACTCATATAAGTAAAAAAAACTTTGCATACTTATGTATATGTATATGTACATCAAAGCTATTGATCTTTCCATCCAGAACAGAAGAAGAGTGAGTATGATGCCCAAATCAATGGCCACATTATGCTGTGTTGCCGGCTCACCTACATCGCCCAGTGATGGGCTGTAGTCAGGGACTAATTGCCTCAACAAGCCATCGCCAGATTGATACGCCATATAATACACCGTGTGATGAGTATAGGCCGCCGCGGCTGCTCATATTAATAAATCCTGACGAGACAGTAAGGTATTGCACCACATATAGTGTGCCCAGATTGTAGCTTTCCGCGATGTAACACTACATCACACGCATTGTTTTATTTCATAATTTGAGTATCATCTCTCTAGCTTCAATGTGTATGAAATATGATTATGAGTACTAAACATAAGGAAGATGACTTTAAGGACACCTATTCCACTTGTGCTTGGTATAAATGTATGCATATAAGGGTTCCCTGGCCACCCCGTTATAGCGATTTGACATTCATATTTTCTCGAAACCTTGCAAGAGATTGCCGTGAAACGAACAATGCCAATACACGCCCGATAATCCTACTAAAAATCACGGGCATTGATTACACACATTGGCATTTTTGTCTAGATGTCTATCTTGGTAAGATAATGTGTCAAATATGTTTCCATATATATACACAACGGCCATATATAGATAATGCCTGCTATTGGCTGGCGCAGAGATGCCACTCAACCTGACAATTCAGCGGCCACAGGAGGTTAATTATTGATGACAGATGAAGGGATTTACATCATCGTCACAATGGGGCTCGTTGGTGAAAAGCCCACACCGAAGAGTATTTTAGTCCTAGTAGGATTATGTTGTTCATGATGTTAGAGTGGTTAAAGCTATGTAGTCGAATATATTGTACTGCTTCTGTTTTTGTTATTCTTGCTGCGCTGCTGCTGCTGCTGCTGCTGCTGCTGATGCTGCTGCTGCTGATGCTGCTGCTGCTGCTGATGCTGCCGTTCTTCTTTTTGTTGTTCTTCTAGTTCTTTTTGTTCTTTTTGTTCGTCTTGGTCTTACTTGTTCTTGTTCTTCTTGTTCTTCTTGTTCTTATTGATCTTGTTATTCCTTCAAATTAGTATCAGTATATACCCAGTCGTTCCATTCACGCTACACGTAGGTCTACTGTTACACTCAATCACTAGAATCTCCATTCATTATAAGAATCGCATCAGAGAATATTCATATCATACATTGTAGTAATGAATAATTTGCATCTACTTCAGCCTATCTGCCTACGTTTGTAGCCGACAAATATGGGGATTATTAGTGAGCTTTTCGTAAATAATAATTAATTATTGCAGTCACAAATAAAGTGTTCCATCTGTTCATGCCAATGATAATTGAGCCAAATACACATTGTTTCTATGATACAGACATTTTAAGTTACCAAGTGCTTAGACTTTTCTCTGATAATTCAATGCTGAACAATACAAATGCAATGTTCTTCGAATGCCTGACTATAATACTAATAATCTTATTTCATATATTTATAAATTATGCATAAAGCAAGTCTGTACTCACCCGTCAATGGAGAAAATCTTGCTGACAAAGGCCTTCATGAACTCGCGGACTTCACGACTCTGGTCATCGATGTGACTGTCACTGGACGCCCATGAAAGCTCAGACCCCATGGACCCCGAACGGTACATGCCATCGTCCATGCTGTGACCCTGCTCATAGTCCTCCGCTCTAGGCATCTCATCTGCACCTTCTGTAGCCTGAGAGTCTGCATCAGAGTCCTCAAAGATTTCCTCTTGGTCACGATGAATCTTCATGACACGCTGCTTGCCGGCATTGTTCATCATTCCTCCAGAAGCTCCCATTGGCCCTCCTCTAGAGGCAGGTGCAGCAGTGTTATAGGCTCGATTGTTTTGCTGTTGTTGTTGTTGCTGCTGCTGCTGTTGCTGCTGCTGCTGCATCATTTGCTGCTGTTGCTGTGCCTGCTGTGCGGTCTGGGTTGGCTGTGTGGTGGAAGCGCTGCTGAACGGGTTCTTAATGGGGAACATGCTTCCTAGAGAGCCCATATTGGGCACTTTAGGCATGTTAGGCACACCGGGCAAACCGCCCAGCGGCCCCTTCCCTCCGCCTCCACCGGACCCGTCCGGCACTGCTCCATTGACGCCTGTGGGCACCACGCGAGGCATCCCAGGCTGCACAGGGACTCCTGCTGGTGGTGCCGCAGATGCCCCTGGTCCAGGCATAGCATTCACTTGCCCCGGGCGCAAGGCAGGTGACGCGCCGCCCACGGTCTGTTGCTGCTGTTGGTTGCCAGCACCAGGCCCTCCGCCGGTGGATTGAGCGGCCTGCGCTTGTGCAAATGCCTCATCCACGTTGACATCTTGCTGGCCAGAGATGCGCTGAGATAGGGAAGATATGCCCGCAGTGAAACCGCCGAGAAGACCGCCCCCACCACCCTCAGTTGCTGATTTGGCAGACTCGGCTAGCTGCAAGTGAAGCAATGTGAAGAGTAATGTAATGAGCTGTTGTACTGTATAGTTTTATGGTAGTCGAATCTCACTGTACGGTATACATGAATGATTCAATTATTGACTATATTGGTATCGAATTCACAAACAAATAAGAGTTATTTTATTCATTCATCTTCATAGAAAATGTTGGGACCTTTGAAAGAAAAGGGGAATTTTGGCACATAGACCTGATACTTTGTTTTAGGTGTCGTTTATAGATACATATTTGATAAATATTTTGACTTAAATATCCATAGGCCTCAACATATTATGGCAGAAACAACAAAGGATGATCCCTGTAAGTTTATATTTCTTACAACAGCGTTTATCTACTTGAATTTACCTGCTACCCACACATGTAAAACAAATTCCAATGGCGTTTTAAAATGGTAGAAAATGTACATTGTTTCTGATATAATATAACTGACGTCAAAGGCGAAATAGTTTATGTTACTTACTAAGGGATTTTTTCACACAATTTATGTTAAGATAAAAAAAAAACATGCAAAGTAATTACATTGTATCCAAAAAGATTTTCTCGTAGTTTAATGTATAAAAGAAAGAAAAATAATCACAAAGATTAGTGTAAAATAAATGTGATAATAACACAGTTAAACCGGTCAGGTCCCCCCCCCCCTTTTTTTGTTTTTGTTTTTTTGTTTTTTTGGGTTTTTTTGGGGGGGTGGGTGGGGGGTGGACTACAATTTAAAGACTTATAAACCTCACACTCACTGGCGAGTATGCGGTACCTAGTACAAATCATCTTCGTTCAACCGAAATGATAATTAAAGTACCAACTCTACATCCATTTAATGTAAATAAACAAGTAGCAGTGTACCAGAGCAGTGGGCACATATCATTAGCACAAAGTTTATTCTCAACTCACTTTGTATTGATGTAAATGGGTTGGGGTTTTGAGACCTTCACTGCTTTGTGCATAATATTTACATTTTACATCATACTAGTTTCAAATATTAAGTAGAATGCGTGTAATGGGGCAATCTAATGGAACAAAATTTAAATCATCTTAATACTTCGAATCGTAAATGATACTATTACTGTAATGCAGGGGAAAGAATACATTAAAGAAAAATAAGATAGAAAAGGTTTGAAAAAAGAAGGACATAAAGGTATTTGTAAATCTCGGTTGCAGAACTTTAATAATAATAATAATCGTTTGTTATATGAAGAAGGAACGTCAATATAATGAATGCATGAAATATTAACTGATAAAATGTTGACAATTCATGATAAATATAACTTAATATATTGTATGAATGACTATGTGATAAGTGCAATTAGCGCAAAATTGTTTGGAAAAAAATGCAAATGTATTACCGATCCCGGGTTTAGCTTTAGTATTCAAACATAAATATATATAAGTAAATAGAAAGTGACCATTTAAAGAGCAAATCCACAAAACTAATACTTTGTGCCATTATAAAAAGAACCATGTATGGCTGTTCCAATGTACGTATCTAAATCAGCACCTCCAGCTAGTTCATGTTATATGACGAAAATTGTAATCAAACCAATTATATAGCTTCTTGTAGCGCTCACAAACTTCGTGTTATAATTATCATGCCTTTTATTACAAAAATACCAGCACATCGACATATTTAAACTGTGCTCCCATTAGCAGGCAGAAATCTATATAATCCTGTGGGTGCTTTGGTCCTACTCTCCGCTCAGATCAATAACGGCTTACCCCACTTTAACTGCACAGATCAATATGCTTGCTGCGTCTTTTACCCCCCAAATTACCAAAACAGACTACGACTTACACTGTCTTATTACAGCATAGTACGTTTAGAACACGTTAATACTGACCTTAGACGACTGCTCCGAAAGGCTGGAGCGTAGACCCTCGGTCTTAGACAGCAGAAAATCCGAGGAGACCTTGCTCTTGAAGAAATCCATGTTGAGTGCGGCGGCAGGGTCCTCGCTTCTCCACCACTCGGGCTGAGGTAGCTGCTCAGGCAGCAGCCGGGGTGTGAGCGGGAGCCGGCGGCCGTCCCGAGCAGCGGAACTGCGTCATACCAACCAACCCCATACTAGTGGCGGCTCGAGGTGGGCGATGACGGAACTAATGTGCATGTTCATTTGGAAGGGTGCTTGAAAACGCAGGCGACATCTTGCGGTAGCCGCCTGATATTGCTATGGGTTTCCGTAGAAACGGGCGCGCGTGCCGTGCGTGTCACAAAGGGTAGTCGGATTGCTGTAAGCGTACAATGCAAGTATAAAATGACGCATCCCTTTACGTAAGTTCTTGATGCATTGTCCAGTGACACACCCTGAGGATCACGGGAGAGCTGTCAAGCACTAATCTAATATGCACAAATTCAGACTTATGGAAGCTGGCGTTAGCCGTGGGTGGTCATTTCCCCGCATTTTACCGATTTATTGCTCAGCCCATTGTGTTTTGTCTTGTACTATTTTTAATCAACAACACAGAATTATTGTATAATTAAAACATATATACACGTCTTGTGTTATTGTTACTTGGACATGGAATATGAACAAATCTCATGCATTGCTGCAAACCCCTTCTCTATTCAAATTATCAAGAATCGGCATTTTAGAGATCCAAATGTATATTTAGTGGGACATAAACGCCATTGGAAGTATCAGTTTTCTCTGTGATACTGTACAAATAAGTGTCAAACCTGGGGTACATTTGGTAGTACTGCCTCCCTAAAAACTCATGGAGGCCGTGGGGGTCAAAACGTGTGCCGTATTGTGAAAGTGCGGCGAATGTTCATCATCTTCTACCCCCTCACCCCCTTCCCTCTCGAATATGTAGACGATGGTAACTCTATAGATGCTCCAGATGTTTCAGAAGATGCCATGGCCAGAAGCGTAGTGTCATTTCGAGGTGGGTCATGGGTGATGTGGTTGATCAGACCTAAAACTTGGAGTATTCTGGCTGGTTCTGTACGGAATGTCGCACTTCTAGCTGGTTCTGGGCTAAAAAATAGCCCCTCTTGCGAAAAGTGAGAAAATGTAAGTGCCGCCAGCATGTTTACAATACGAAGCAATGGAAGCATGAAAGAAAAGCATCTGTTCCATCAGCCAATGATGCATGATGCTGCATGAACAATGCTGTCTTCTTGGAGGAAATGATAGATTTTTTTTCTCCCTGTCGGCTCCCGTTAAGGATTATTGAGCTCTTGAACTGGACCATCTTGCTTTTCTGGGTCGTCCGCAAGGCTATAAGTCGAACATTTATAGGTCTTTCCTATTAAAACAGGTTTGTTGACGATGACCTATAAACTCATTCAGCTCATGAAGCCAGAAACAAGATGGAGGCTTGCATAGCTGATATAAGAACTTGGATGCGTGAAATTAAGCTTCAATTGAATGAAACAAAGACTTAATTAGTAGCTATAACCTCCTCCCGACATAAGGATACAGTTGAAATTGAGTCAGTTAGAATTGGGAACAGTAATATCACACCAACATCCACTGCTGGTAATGTAGGGGCTACTTTTGACCACACATGACACTTCAACCTCATGTGTCTGCCTTTGTTAAATCTTGCAATTGGCATCTTCGTCGTATTGGACAGATAAGAAAGTTTCTCACAATGGAAGCGTCTGAGAAAATTGTTAATGCCTTCATCAGTTCTCGCCTTATAATGGAAATTCACTTCTTTATGGTTTACGCAACTGTCAAATCAAACGTGTTCTGCGTGTTCATAACACTGCTGCACGGATATCCTAACTGTAACGAAAAAGAATGAACATATAACTCCTGTTTTAAAAAGCCTTCACTGGCTCCCTGTCAAGCAAAGCATAATTTTCAAGATTCTAACACTTACTTACAAATGCCTCACTGGACTTGCACCATATTACCTATCTGAACTCTTACAACCATACTCACCACCTAGATTACTGTGGTCATCAAATAACCGATTGCTCAAAGAATTTTCATCAAGAACCAGGCCTTATGGTGATAGAGCATTTAAAACAGCAGGACCTAAATTATGGAATAAACTTCCACTGTCCATTCGACAATCCAAAACTCTTGTATCCTTTAAATCCCAACTAAAGCACCACTTGTACATGAACATTTAGTGGAATTTACACTATACAAATTGTATTGTATGTTCATAAAGATGTTCGCATGTTCTGGTTTGCTGTTTCTCAACGGTCCTGTGAGCCGACTATTTCATACCGTCCATCTGAAATACCACAGACCGTTATCATAGACGATCACATAAGTTTCGCCCCCAAACTATATTCACACGATGTATCATAAAAGGCCGACAATATTTCTATCTCATTGCCTGGCGTTATTAATAAAAAGCATATATACATCACAGAGTACCCATCAAAAAATCTCAATTCTGACACACAGCAAGTGAAGGACTGGCAATACAAATTAACAAGGAAGTAACACTGCAGTGTACGATGATATTAAAAGAAACACCTTTTCTTCCAAAACTTGACTTCTGAAGACGAGTAGATCTAGGAAAAGAATCCATCTGTGTTGATAATAAATAAGGCTAGTGGCACAACCATCTGCGTGAGGATATTTTGGCTGTACGTTTCCCCCTGCAGTATGTATGCAAACTGTTAACATACACACTACCTAACTCACCTACTCCATGGCTCAGTACAACCTGCATATGGCCATGGCACTGTTGAATCGGCCATATTACTATATGTAATGGATGTTCTAGCTAGTACGCGGCACCAGGGGGTAGAAATTAAGAATTTCCTGGATGATGAAAAAATTGACGCATATACCGCTCTAGGATTTGGGCACTTTTTCTCTACCCCGGCCCCCACGGATTATAGCTCCCGCGGTACCATTCTCGACAAATTACACTGCTCGCGGCCCGGAAATAAGACCCTGTGTGCCGCTGCTGCGTTCTAGTGCATCAAGATATGCCGCAGAAGCCAATCACACTGTTGAGGTGTTCTTGTACTTGTGCTGCTGTATGGTACGAGGCTGTTGCGGTGTTGAAATGTTACTACAGGGGCATTGGCTGCGGCATGAATTATACAATTTTAACTAGGAAAAAACAACGCGCCAGCACGCAATGTTTTTGTTGACACCGCAGCGGTGCGAAGTATGCCGACGCAGTGTAAATTGGTGCCGCTGCGGCGCCACTTTACCAGTGAACTTTTGCACTTTTTGCAAGTGTTTCTGCACTGGCGCCGCAGTGGCATGGGCGCAGCGTGTTCTTTCATAAAGTTTTATTGCATAGAGAGTGTCAGGAATCTCACTTCATTTTAGAAAGCTACTCACTCACCTCTGAGCTATCTCTGAGCTTATTTTATACTAACCAGTCGTGAGGCTGCAGAAATTCATGGGAAAGACAATAATTGACTTTAAAATGTTTTGACCCTTAGGAGGAAAATTGAGTATAAAAACCATGTTTCAACTCCATTATATAGTGTGTCATCAGACACCCATTTCATGAAGCCACTCATACACGATGAAGACGTTACTCCTTTTATAATAGGCTGTCTTAAGGCGACATAAATTCCTGTATCTAATACCTTTTTAGCCACAAATGCACCACATTTAACCACGATATACCATAAGCTTGTTATTCTGAAAGTGTTGATATTTTTTTCAAATTATCAAATTCAAATTCCTTGTTGCTTTGAGTATTTTATTATATTTTTCTCTTTATATATTTTTTCATTAGTATACAATTTATTGGGTTGGATGGGTTTTGAGGTATTAGGTTATTGGGTTCTTGGGGGAGGAGGGTAGTAGAGACCTAATCCGGGACCAAACACTGGTTAAATCAGCTCAAAATCTATCATTGTTCATAGAAAACTGTGTATAATGACCATCACACTATATATCATCAAATCCGGGACTAGACCCGGGATCTAATCCGGGACCAAACACTGGTTAAATCTATCATTGTTCATAGAAAACTGAACTATGATGAGCCATTATTAATGACCATCATACTATATACCATCAAATCCATTACTAGATCCGTGACTAGATCTGTGACTAATCCGGGACTAATCCGGGACCTTATCCGGGACCAAACACTGGTTAATCAGCGCCAAATCTATGATTTTCCATAGATAACTGCACTATAATCTGTAATAACTATCACACTACATTTGTATGTATAATAAAATCCGGGACTAGACCAAACTGGCAAACACTATTGTTTTTTATAAGTCACGTCACGGTTTGGTCACGTTTGGTCCCGTGTTTTAGTACATACCGCTTTTTATTAACTTATGGTCTGTAGAGTCTATATGTACATGTTTTGGTCTTATACAGATCTTTATGGAACGTTCTTTCACACACTAGACACATACAACTAGATCTTACGACCACACATGTGTGTATTATTTTAAAGGAAGGTCTACAATATGTATTCCGATATTCTTCATCTGAAACCTGTACAGATTAATACAGAGAAATCTGGATTTAATTTCTATGGCTCTGCCATGGCTATTCTACTATGCAGCCTGTTGCTCTGTGGAGTAAAATACTTTTCTGTAAATTAGTCACTGCACGATTAACGTAACAAATGGACGTCAAAGTCATGTTACGTCAAACGGACATCAGAATGGACCGTATTTAAATTTCTCAGAAATGGCACGCGAGACACGTGTGTTGACAAAACATACAAGTAGCTTTGGTAACGCTCTTAGTTACAGATTACTGAAATGTCTACAACTGGCACATTATATAGCTCAAGGACAATACGACCGAGTGTCTCGTTTACCTGTGCGTCGCCGGTGTTTCCCAATTATAAACGACGTCTGTCCAGAGCCACGATAATTGCAATAACGCCTCCTACTGCTACTACCCCTCGATCTTCAGCATCGACCCCATCGACGGCATCGCGGACATCTTCAAGTTCAGCTGCAGGCTCGTGCTCAGCCGTACGCTCGAGTTCGACAGCAAGCTCTCGATCTTCGCTAAACCTGCAGCGTGTCACTAATTCTGGCGTCACCGGTGGACTGAATCGTAAATTAGACCCCAGCAGAAGGCCCCTGGTCTGCCTGGGAACTAGATCTTCAGTTACACTGTCAAAGCATGGCGTAAGACTCGGCGACGGTGATGTTGCAGTGGCGGGCCGAGTGTCGGTGCCACCGTTTGCAAGATGCAAGTGTGTGGAGTGTGTCCCTGGAAGTCATACCATCCCGCCAGTAAAACCACCACGACGGCGTCCTGGTTCAGCTGCATCTGTGAGCTGCAAATGCCCCGTGTGTTCCCCGGGTACCATGCCGAGGCCTCCAGTAAAGCCACAGAGGAATCTTACCCTTAACACATCGTCTCATTTATAGTGTTACAAATCTTTGCACACTGAGGCAAACACGAGTTGGAGGCTGGCTGTAGAGAAAGCAAACAAGAACTGTGATCCTATAGAACTCGGGGCTCTTCTGTTATTGGTGCTCGAACTCTGAATAAGTTATACATAGTTTACATGCAAAGAGCACATGTTAGTAGATGAGCCTATGTTTCTTGCAATCTTAACTTTTATTAATAGTCTTACTATGGTTGAAGACGTACATGTATATTAAATCATTAATTATATATATATGCTATTACATTTTGTAAAAAGGGCTCGTATAGAACTTATATATCTACAAACAATTTACATTTTATCATAACAACAGATAGATGGGATCTATATTTCATAAATTTTAACTCAGTTTTACTTTCATATAAGCCCTAACATTTTGCTGACCTTGGCCATTACCTTCAATTACGGTTCAATAGTACTAAAATGCTATAATGCTATAAATGAAAATGTCAATGATAGTGTGATTTACAATAAAAGTAAGTCTGATGATCTGAAAAGCAGGCGGATAAAGGAAATAGCACAATGTACTGCTGTGACAAGACACATGAAACATAGCACAACCAGAGCACCAAAAGAAACAATTTATTTGATAGTGAGAGCAGCTCAGTGACAGTAGCAGTGACTGCAGCTTCAGCAACGTTTACAGCGGCGGCGGCGGTGGCGACAACAGCAGCACTTGCAGGAGCACTTGCAGTAGATGGAACACCGGCGGTGGCGGCGACGGCAGCAGCACCAACTTCTTCAGCACAGTAGCTTAAGCAACAACGCTGACGCAACGCATGAAGAGATAACTGTGAATCAGTATGACGATATTAAGAAATCTGAAGACCATCAAAAGAATCCAGATCATAATGATCAAACGAAAATAACGAAGAATCAGGAGGGAAATACTACAAATGAAAATGATAATGATGATATGATTGACAATACTAGTAATACTAAATCCGATGACCTGGAGAAGCAGGCTGATAAAAGACATGACAAAATGACTAGCTGTGACCTTATTCTAGGGACTTGTGTCATCATTGTGGTTCTTTCTACTGCAAGTGAGCTAATGTTGCTGAGGCTGCAGCAGCTGCTGCTGAAATTGTCAATGTCGAAGAAGTTGTTTCTTTTGGTGGTGTGCGTGGTTGTTTTCTGCTTCATTACAAGTGGTTGTTGTCACAGCAGGTCATTTTGCTATTTCCTTTATCAGCCTGCTTTTTCAGGTCATCAGAATGTACTATTATTGTGAATCGGCATTATAATCGGCATTTTCATTTATAGGATATTACTCCTGATTCTTCTTTATGCTGTGATTGTTTTTGCTTCATCGTGGATTTTGTGTCCGGGTCTTTTCACAGCTATAGTCATTCCTGCCTGCATGAGGAAGCTTTCTTACACAGCGACCAATTTGGTGGGACCGCGAATGTGTGGGCCGAACTCTGTGTTCAAAATAAAGTACAAGTTAGATATTGTAATAGAATTGTTTAAAACAATGAACCTTCCATTTGAAGAGGTACAATCAGCATTTGCTGATGCTCTTCAACATTAAATTATATGCATATTGCAAAGACCGTAAAATAATGAATATTTTGTTCACCCAAGATTCATTCGGGGGAAAATGTAATGATAATTTGAACAGATCATGAAATATTCAAAATTGATAAATATACCTAGTTGATAAATAGGCAAAAAGAAAAATAGACAACTTGAAAAAGTAGTAAATAAATATTGCAAACCTTGATAGTGTATTTGTGTTTTTCCTTTTTTTATTTCTATCAATGAATGCCTGTTTTATTACACGTTTTAAAGCAAATAATCGTGATCTTCACAATTAAGTTACAAAGTATCACATTGTGTATCCACTGTCCCTCAAACATACTTGCATTAGCATACACTCAAATGAATGCCTGGATGAAGATGGTTCTTTTGTTCCAAATTCATTATATATCATCAATCGTTGAGTATAGATTGAAGAAATATGTCATGGTTTAGAGGTTACCATCTATGTATGCATGCATATTTCTTCTGCATGCATACACGACTGTATGGCAGGTTGTTTGGATGTTTGTTTGCACTTATTGTGGTTACAACACACAACAATCACCGGTACTAATAATATTCATTGAACTACGCTGTTTTACCTTTATTGTAACTTTTGACTTTTAACACAATTAAAATATTTATATAACATGCCTACTGATGAGGTACACCGGATAAATTCTTCATACAAAATACTGGTCTGCTGAAATGCAACCTTATGTATTAGGCATAGCTATAGTACCAATCAGTATGGCTTGCATTTTCAAAGTGCTTTCCTATCTAGGATTAACTAAAATTGACAACATGATCGGAATTTTAACCATGGATGGGTTCATGGGCCCCATGAATATGATTTACAAACACTATACCATAACCATTTCTACGATTTTATTAAAGGGTAACTAACTACTGCTGTTTTAAAGACGAATAACTAACAGACCCAAAAGAGCAGAAGAGCCAAGCCATCCGTTTTAGGATGGATTTATGCACTATCTACTATAAACTTTAGCACTTCGCATTATTGAAATAAGCTGACACGTACAGTTCTATGCAATTACAATTTAAATATTTTCACCAATGTCCCATAGCTGCAATGACAGTAGTGTGTACGATATATTGTTTGTAAATCATAGAAGTATACATACCATCTTCCCCTACTATGATGCTGGGGCCCGTGGATGAGTTAATCTAGGAATAGAAGTTCTTAAAGTTTCTATCAATCCTATCCTCGATCTTGCCAACGCACTTTGTGATACCAATGATTGTCGACTCGAGATATCCGTACATTGTGGTTTGCAGGATTGGTTTATTACTATTACTATTTCTAAATTATAATACATACCTGTAATAATGGGGTTTCAATCATCAATTGGACCGCAAAACATTGAAAATTCAAGCGTCTGTCGAAAATTAATACTAAAAAATTGCCAAAGAATGTGGTGCCCTCGTCCAAAAAGAGTTAGCAACCTTGATAGTGAATCAGATTTCTTAACGGCATTCCAAGTGTTGATAAATTACACGATCTGTGTGTTTTGTATGTCTAACCCTAACACCTTTGCTGCATAATTACGTTCGCACCTTTTCATCGTCAATGATATGCACCCTTTTGACAAGAGACGTTCGGCCGCCCTAACTATAAAGTCAGACAAAACGTTGACAAATCATTCCTGTCACCGTGTCACCAAATGAATGTGTTTATTTCCAAATAGATTATACTCCTAGCCCCTTGATTTAACCTTTAAGTTCAATGATTATTTTGGCTTGACTTCAGTTTGGTGTGTAGCCTGTATTATGCGTGCTTAACATGGTAAACAATCGTGTGCCTTGTAGCCTTTTCCCATACAAATAGAACAGTGTCAATCACTAAAAATGTCGCTACAGCCTAAATGTAAGTCATTAACATTCCTTATTGTGATATGTATAGTCTCTATGTGTGTACAAAGTCAAAAGCTTGTTATCAAGTATGAGATAGACGAGGAGTTGCCAGTGCAGACTATAATTGGAAACGTGCTTGTAGACAGTGACATGAAAAAACAGTACTCAGATAACAGGATCTCAAAAACTCGTTTCTCTTTAGTGACCACGGATATTCCATACTTTTGGGTTCACGACGAAACAGGCGATCTGTACGTGGCCAACAGGATCGACTGCGAGAGCCTCTGCCCGGAAGACGTGAAATGTTTCATCAAGCTAGAGGTTCTGGTGAGGCCCTGTCCGTTCGCCGAATCCATCAGCGTGGAGATCACGGTGAACAACCTCAACGACAACCCCCCGTTCTTCACGCAGAAGGAGGCGTTTGTGTTCGAGGTGCTCGAGACGTCTCGTTACGGCACGCCGGTGGGGACGGTGATGGCATACGACGGCGACACGGGCCTCAACACGCGCATCGTGTACACGCTGACTGAAGAGACCGTGGACCTGTACGACGACCGCTTCCGTCTCGACTCGCACATGGGCACCATCTACCTGCAGACGCCGCTCTCGTACGAGGAACAGATCCTCTACCATCTCAAGGTCAAAGCGCAGGATGAAGGAGGTATGGGTGCGGTGCGGTGAAGTTTAATGGCTTTTGAGTTTTGCCACGCGTATATGGAGATATTGAGGTGCTTTTTTCCCCTCTCTTTTACGCTATACCTATTTAATGTCAACACCTCAGTGGTAAATATTTTACTTCCTGGCTACATCATATGGCTGGCTGATGCTTAAGTGTTATCAATCAAGCGTTTCAGTTCTTCTCAACTATATGCACGGTGCACTCGCATTTTGCATGTACTATTTATGAACTGCTGTAGTCCTGCACCAGCCGTTCTGTACCATTTCACTGTGGGCATTGAAATTTGCGTTCTGGTAATATTGTAAAACACCAAGTGGAATTCAATAGCGTGAAAGAGCACGCCATATATAACAAAATCTGTCTTGCGATAACGTGCTCAGCTTTCACTGATTTAACTGTATTCCTTGTTGCTTGGTTCCACAGAACGTTGGTCATTCTCTAGTCTCTACTGAGTCTTATCCGAGCCCATGACTTAGAGAGCGCATCTTTTTTTCACAATCACCTGTCTGCATTTTACCGAAATGAAAGATTTATAGATATACACAAATTCATAGTGATGTTGCAAGTTTCATATGAGGTTGTCAGTGCAAACGTGTTGTAAATCGCATGTATAAGGTTCAGGCGATATTGTGACCATGCACATGGTGAGAAACATGAGTTGCATATCTTTTCTAATCAAACTTCTTCGTGTATGTCTTACTAATGGTGGCTTTAGGTGTGAGTGTGGTCATTGTGGCGAAAGAACACTTCAAACCTTACGTCATGAACACGATTACGTGACGTTGGTGTACATGACAAGCAGTTCCAATTTGGCGTTTTTGTGAGGATCGCAGGCAGTCAAATAAGACGGTCCTGTGTGTAATGGTTGGTTAACGGGCAGTCTTAAGTCTTATCCTTTTCACAGTGACCTTGTAGGGTGTGTTTGAGAAAGTGGAGTTCTCCCAAGATTGTGAACTCGAACGAGGCTCGGGGAAGGCCCAACAAATGCTCACTCACGGCATGCATCCATTCGCTTGGGACCATGGCATTTGATACGGGAGTTAGTGAAAATGTTTGGGAATATATTTTGAGGTGTAATTCACCATTGTTTGGGGTGCTGTGGTTTCTTTTTTTTGTGAATGCGAACAGTTAACGGCCCATGTTGCATGTTATTGCACAGCCGGTATGTACCAGTTGATTACTGTTTATGGTGTGTGATAATAGACGTTGGACAAATGGTTGCTTAATTGATGAGTGTGGCTACTATATACATTACAACATAGAGTCATAGAAATTAAACGTAAATTATTAAACGTTTATTTAGCTACAACATACTAGACCGTAAAGGTGAGGGATATCTTACGCCGGGTGTTTTACACTATAATTAAGTAATTGCTATAAATCTCTAAAGCCGAGTCATGCCACTTTCTAATATTGATGGTGGGGTGTGTAATGATTATCTGTAAATGTGTCGTTGCTTGCCCTGTTTGTTTGTTTGTTTGTTTGTTTGTTTGTTGTTGTTGTTGTTGTTGTTGTTGTTTCTGTTGTTGTTGTTGTTTTTGTTGTTGTTGTTGTTGTTGTTGTTGTTTGTTTGTTTGTTTGTTTGTTTGTTTTTTTGTTTGTTTGAGGTCCTACAAAAACAATAATAAACTTGCAGGCACCGGCCTGACGTCAGAAACGGTGGTGATCGTCATGGTGATTGACGTCAACGAGTCGCCACCAAACATCGTGCTGTACACGCTGTACGGAAACGAGGCAAGTGCTCGCCACGTCTGCACGTAAAATCTACTGCCATCATTCAATTTTAAAATACAAAAAAATATTGACCACTGAAATACAAGTTCAGTGCAACAACATGTACTGTATAATCACCCATAGCATCAGTTTTATGTCTATTACTCATTTTGTTTTCCTTTATCTTCTGCAGGCACGCATCTCTGAGCATGACGAGGTAGGCACGTTCTTTGGCCACATGTCTGTGACTGACAAGTACACTGGAGGCTCAGGCGCCGTCCGCTGTACGCTCAACAGCAGCAAGTTCAGGCTAGAGAAGCTCTATGAGAGCGCCTACAGACTGTACACGAATGCTGTGTTCGACCGTGAGGTGCAGGACACCTATCGGCTCAAGATCACTTGCACCAACGTGGGCATGGAACACCTCTGGTCTTACAAGATTTCTGACGGTTAGATTGAAGACTACAACGACAATGCACCGGAATTCAGTCAGAACGTGTATATTGGTGAGATCGAAGAGTATAACCTGATAGATGAGGCAATCGTTCGACTTAATGCTACAGATCTTGACATAGGTGCCAATGGCTATGTGATGTATATGATTGATGAGAATGACAGGGCGGCCCAAAGGCTCTTCGTGGTGGGATCGTACTCTGGTACGGTCCGAGCCGCCGACATCTTTGAGAGGTCTGAGCTGGACACGGCCACGTTTGAAGTGATTGCCTATGACCAAGGCAATCCTAGACTCAGCTCCACGGCCACCGTCACTGTGGATGTGATACCCATCCAACATGCTCCCCCACAATTCACTAAGACCAGCTATACTTTTGAAATATTGGAGAACCAGAACCCAGGTACCGTTATAGGCAAAGTAATCGCCCTGGCCTCTGACGGGAAGAGCATCAAGGGCGTGCGGTATAGTGTGTACGCAGCAGACGGCATCAGTCCATCCACGCATATTGCCATTGGCACCAAGTCTGGAAAACTTGCAACTGCTCGAGTGTTGGACAGAGAGCTGCAGGCGAAGATTGACGTGGTGGCCAAGGCCGCCATCATCAGGGATAACGTGACTTTCTCCAGCGCCGTGCCTGTCACCATCGTAGTGGCGGATGCAAACGACTTCGCTCCAGAGTTTGAACCAATCAACTTTTCCCCTGAGGTGTTTGAGAACAACCCCATCGGCGTGACCCTGCTGAAGGTGACAGCGACCGACAAGGACACGGGGCCCAACGGACTTGTGCACTATCGGCTGCTTGACGAGGAGGCTGACAGTGAGAAGGTAGTTGTAAACAAGACGTCAGGCGTCATCACGGCAAAGACCTCTTTCGACTATGAAACAATGACATCAGTCATCTTCCGCGTGACGGCGTACGACCAAGGCACGCCGGCGTCCAAAAGTGCTGTGCAGACGATCGAGATCCGTCTTATCGACGTCAATGACAATCCGCCCATCTTCCCACAGCCATCCTACACATTTGGGCTGCGAGGCCGAGCTGTTGTGGGCACGCACGTCGGTTACGTCGTCGCCAGTGACGCAGATGCACCGCCCTTCAACATCAACAAGTACTTTATTGAGTCGATTGATGAGCGCACTGAGCGCAGTTTTGCTGTGGATGACGAAACTGGCATCATTCGGACTGCAGACACACTGCTGCTGGAGCATTCTTACTATATGAGTGTTATCGCCACCAACCGAGGAGCAGAGTATCTGCGGACTACGGCGTCAGTCACAATAATTACCTCGAGGTAGTTGGCACCAGCATGAAGGTTGGGTACCTACGTAATCAATGTAATGTAAGTGTTAGTAGATGCTAAACTGATTAATTTGGACACGTGAAAATGACAGAGGATGATCATATTTAATGTACACATAATAAAGTATTTTATTGGTTTATAGTTAACCAGGCATAGGGTCGGTTCTAATGGAATTGTGAAATTCAATTACAATTCCAATTCCGGAAATGGAATTGAACATCTGGTAAAAATGGAATTGGCATTGGAATTGAGCTTAATTCCGTCAATTCCACTTCAATTCCATGTCAATTTCACTTCAATTTCATTTCAATTATTCTTTAATTCATGTCCATTTCAATTTTATTTTACATGTATGCCTAGTAGCCAACTCCTCACATCAAAGCAACAGTGTCTTTGATGTTGATATTTCAGTAAATTACTGACCAGTGCATATGTATGATGTATTTGTGTATTAAGTGTAAGGGAGCCGCGGTGTTGGCTCTTTAGCCAACTCACTCTGGGTAGGCTAGAAAGCCGATATTTTTCAGCTCCCTAGCCTATCCTACCCCCCCCCCCCCATTTCACATAGACGGTGATAGCTCCAGATGCTCGAGAAAACGCCAGATTTCATTTTGGGTTGGATCGGCTGAAATTGATCAATATATATTGCGTAACAGTCTGAAAACGAAACAGATCGAACAAGGACAAAGTCCCCCGACCTTGCAAGCCTTAATTCAGAGACGATGAAGCAGTTGCTGACAATGATGACTGTGCCGTAGTGTCCCGCAAAATGTAATAGATGATTGGAAAAGGCTGGAGACAGACAAAGCATGATGTAGATGCTAATGATTGGCTGGGTTTGATTGAGGAACCTTTTGTGGCTGAAATTTACGGACTCATCGGTCTTTGACCATTCAGATCGATGGGATGAAAAGGCAGGCTCACCAGGACCTTTGAGAAATAGCAACCCATAACACGAAAACATCTTTATGAACATCACCACCCAGCAAGGCCAGTTTTTAGCAAAAACACCGTAGGATGGTTGAGCTAACCCTCCAGACAACCCAAAAATGCAAGTATGAGTAGATGGTCCAGAAATCAGTCAATAATCCATGACGGGAGCCCACAGGCCGAACGAAATAGCTATCACTTCTCCGGAGAAGATGGGGAAATTTTGAGCCAGAACCAAACGAAAGTGTGCAGTTTCCTCCAAGAACACAGAATTAACCATGCAGCATCGTACAGCATTGGCCACAACCGAACTGGTGGATCCGAACAGATTCATCTGTTCATGCTTCCATGGCTCCTGACTGAAAGGGTAGTGAAGGCACTTACGGTTTGTTCTGTTGACCATACATCCTCACAAAGCAGCAGACGAGGCCAGATTTAAGCAACGCAAGATACTTCAAATTACTTCCAGATGCTCAAGAGAGCCCTCCAGAACACCTAGAAAATAGCCCATATGGTGCTGATAAGCAGATTAATAATCCATAAAGGGAGTATATAACCCGAAAAAACACAAATGGGAACCAGACTCCAAATGTTAGGCCAGGTCACCCATGATCTATCCCGAAATGAAAAATCTGGCACCTTCTGGAGCAACCATCGTCTAAGTGAAATTCGGGGGTTAGTGTGTCAGCTAGGGAGCCGGTGGAAATATCTATAATATAATAGTATTAGCTTACCACTTTGATAAGAAATATATGAAGATTACATTTCCTGTTATCCTATATTGAAGGTTTTGGTTAAAGAAACGACCATTTCTTATGCGCATATGATATGTGCATAGAACATTAATTTTCATTATTCATACTGCTAAAGATGGTTATGTTGAGAGCATAATTTTAGTACTTTTAATTAATTTCTTTCAATAAAATTGTACCTAGTACCTAATACCTATGTCCTGGTATATGTAAGTATTCATTTGCATATAGTTACAGATTTGTTTTATCCACTATACGGAAACTGCAGGAAATACTAGTCAAATTTCTGTGAACCTTTCACGTCAAAAGAGGTTTCTAGAAGTATACTGACTTCAAATTCCATTGAAATACATTACTTTTTTTCTTGATAGCCTAATTCCAATTCTTACAAGAACCTTAAAATGAATAAAGGAAATTCTACTGTGTAATGAAATTGATTCCTTGTATATATGAAGTATTTGAGGATCAATTCTGCCAATATAACTCTATGTATTTGGTATGTAGCATGTTTTTTGTTTGTTTTTTCTTCTCTCTGCTACTTTGAGGCTACAAACGCAGCAGAAAATAATAAGAAAACTATAAATGATCAATTCTGTAAAGTTCATTAACAAGAGAACATACATTTTAAATTGATAGTCACTCGGGAATGTTGGTGACAAAAAATAATTTAGTTTTTTGCTGACACTAAATATCTTTGTAAACTTGTCAGTGTCAGCATTCCAAACATCAAAATTTATCACCTGTTACTTACACAATCTGCTCTGCTTAGAACAAAACAAATCTTCCCATATGTATTCATAATGACTACATGCATTCAATTAAGACAATTTTATATACCACTTTTTTGCAACACTGACAAAAAATGCCTGCACTAATTTAAGCTCGTCATTATGCTTTTGACATCGTTGTATGCAGAAAATTATTGGTTTCTAGGTGTGACCAGTTATGTTTCTTTATAGAATTTTAATTTGATAGGTAACTTGTGAAGGAATGTCATATCAAACCTAATGGAATTTGAAAGAATTTTGCTGGAAAAAGTAGAAACAACTGATGGAATCATTAATACTTATTTTAATTGAAAAAAAAAACAAACTTGAAAACATGACTAGAAGAACACAGTTCAAGAGATCTTAGATAATGATAATGATATAATAAACTAACAAATAATGATTCGAACATCTTACAAAATAATACAGTAACCTTAGAATTATACACAAAACTTGCTTTAAACTATCATCACACATAATGTGAGACAAACTTTACATAATGTCAATAATATTCATGAATTGACATTTCCAAACTACAAAATATCAAATATAAAGCAGTGTAAAGCTGTATCATAAAAACATTAAAGAAGTAGAAAAATCACATTGAACCGTATTTATAGAGCAGCAGTAACTGTGCAACATTGCATAAATAGCTATAAAATGTATGAAAATGATATCACGTATCTTTTTTTTCAACTATACATGTACAAATATAAAAAGTCATTTATACAACAATACCAGATTCAAACTGATTGTATTGATTCAATAGATTGGGTTAACACTCTGGCAGCCTGACGTAAATTCACTGATACCCCTGAGTGCCAGACACGCATTTTACATGACGTGTTATTCACCGTGGGGGTCGTCAATTGTCAGAGTTGAAATATGATCCTTTGTAGCTCTTACGTTTTTCATCAGAACATTTTCACATTTACAGTACACATTCAGGAGACTGTCTAGTTTCTTATTTTCACCATTATAAAGAAGGATACATACAGCATCAAGTTCAATTTGACAATTTCGAGTAATTGCTAATTCATTTGACACCTTCCGCAAGCAATTTATAGTGTCTTAGTATCAGTAGTAATTTTAATTGCAGCTACGTCTTATTGAAGATGGACAAGAAACACAACATGAACCATCCATATTTCATACTAATATATTTTTACTTACAATATTACGTTTCTATGCAAGTATACGTGTTCGGCCACTGAGCATAACCTGGAAGTAAAATCCAGAATTTTCCGCCTTAAATAAGATAATCCCCTAATTCAGATGACTAAACTATGAAACAGACAGTATACAATCAAATCAATACAATTTTTCAAATGCTCCAATCTTACATTCTTGGAAGAAAATGACATAATAAAATGCAGTAAACACATTTTGGATTACAAAATTTGCCAAATGGGGCAGACTAGAAGAGACTGTATCACATACATCATTAATATTGGTCAAAAGTTCGCAAAAATGATCATATTCTGATCTTAGAACTTGCTCCTAATAAACCAGTACATTCACCTTCATTTGGTCTCATATGTCCACTTCACAAAAAAGACTGCTTTGCACATCATATTATTACAACAATTAACAATAGTAATAAAATAGAATTCACAATGTGAAAAAGTATTACAGTTAATCATACACCAAAATATATACAGAAGCCTAATACAATTTCACATTCACAGAAAACTATAGAAAAATATACTTTACACCAATGTAACATGATGACAGAGCAGTGTACATTTCTTATGAAAGATGCATCAATGTCAGATTAAAGATGAAAGTGCTTGAGTTATCCCAAATGGGATAGGTGGGTGTATTTGTAAACTGTGGTATGCATCAAAGATCAAATGTAAATATACATACCAGTCATGTACAGAGTTGGACTGTTCATACCATATTACTGAACATCTAACTACCAGTCATATATAGAATAAATTACTAAAAATATGGGATAGGCGAAGTTGTAATAGAAAATCAGCATGTGATTATGTGTGTTCTAATATTATAAAGATTAATTGTAGATAAAATGTTCTGGCCAGCACCTTTGTTATTTTATAGATTTGAGACTATGTTCTACATGTACCTATTGTGATAGGGTGGCATCACGACAATATTCCTTAAGACAATGAATTAATTATTTGTACTTAAACCTTTGAACTATTATTGAACAGAAAACATCAAATGAATATTATGCAGAGCCAATACGAACTGTGATCATTAATTTTAGAATCAAATGAAACATACTGATATTCATTTTTACAGAATTCAATTCATCATGGGGATACATGCTTCACCAAGATTTAAATGGATAATATTAGAAATACATATTTAAAAGTCAAAGTCATCAAAGTAGCCATAAATTGCATCATCATATTCAAGATCGTCATATTCATAACCATCTTCTTCATCTGACTCTAGACCAGTTCCACTTTCCTCCGAAGTATCATAGTCAACTGGGAATGTTCTTGTATGTATCTTCTGAGTGTAAGTGTCGTCAAACCTAAAGCAGTAGAGAAAAAATAAAATAAAATAACAGAATGAGATGTAAAATCACTACAAATCTTCTGATTTTTCACGAGCTAATTCAAAATAAATTCAAGATCTAATCAGTGATTTCTTCTTGATTCCTTCTCATAATATTTAACAATTTTATGCATTTTTTTTATTTACCAGGAAACTCTACTACATTGTAAAACAATATAGACAGAAATATACTAATCATGCAAATACATGGTTGCATATTAGGTGTATGGAAATTTATCTTTTATTAGTAGAAATGTTTGCAGGTGGGTTTTTGAATAATTTATACTTTGAATTACAGTAAAAGTCAGACTTTCAAATTACAAGTATGCTAAAAATATTGGGAAAAATAGAAATAATTCAGTAAAAACTAGGGATAAAATGGTCATTTAAGGCTGAGAAATATGTAGAAAATAGGAATATTTGAGTAATACTATCTGTCAAAAACACATTCTGTCTTTAAAAATTCATACCAAATACAACCAAGAATATATTGCACAAGTTATTTTAACAAAGAAGAAACAATTTAACAAAGCAATACTCTCAATGCATGATGTTCGAGATATTTTATGGCAGAAGTGATAAACTGAATTATTTAACTACAACTGTGGTCTATTTTGTTCATTGTATATATTTATAAAAAAATGGAGCAATCTCTGTAAAAAAAATAATAATAATAAAAAAAAGAAAAAGAAAAATACTAAAGGCTTCAGAAAAAAGGTAAAAATTTTAAACTCGAAGCCCTATTATGGTTTGTAGTTGCACGTGTATTTTCTCCACAAATTTGTACCTATATTATATCTGCCAGTTCATTAAAGGAACACATTTACAATTACAATTTACCATTTTCTAGAGTGTTATTCTGCTATTTTGAGTTTAATCTAAAAAAAAGTCTGATAGATAATATCTCTGTATTTTTAAGCTGGAGGTCATCTGAAACAATGTAACGATATAACTGTTATTGAAAATTACCTATTACACAATGGCAGTGACTTCAAAAATTTGGCATCAAAGTGAGTTGAGGTGAGAAGAGAAATTCCATCTATTGGCGGTGGGGTGAGAAATGTTTGTGTAGGACTATCATCATGGAGACAGACCATCTGTGTGGTGTATGCTGCTGGGTTCTGCAAGATGTACATCTGAAAAAAGAAATAAAAATATCCATGCACAATTTACATTATACGAAATAATAGAGAAAAAGGATATTGTTGATGGTAAGAGCTGAACCCAGGTGATGAAGTTGTGAACATGCAAAAAGTAATGCTACCTGATCATTGCAAGCAGTATATAGCTCATATCCTTGGTAAGGCATCAGCACAGGTGTCTTCTGAGATATCAATTCAGGTAATCCTTTCCCAAACTTCCTCCATTCATTGCTTTCTTCCTCCAGAACGAAAGAAGATTTTCCTGGACTATGAATAGTAACACGATCACCTTTTATTTCAAGTGCATGTAAATCTGCATATTCTCCATAACCAATTCCAGGAGGCGTTGGTATAATTGTAAATGTTTTGTTCACAGTATCAAATCTAACAAACGTTGTGTCTTTGTTAATGCAGTACTCTTCATGTCCATACCTGTGGCGAACCCAGATATAGATGTACTGATCACTTTTAACCACAGCTCTTGCTAAACTAACAAAACGTGTTCCAGGTATTTGAAAGCAATTATAGGTTTTGCTTGGGAGATCACACAAATAGACTTGGCCAGTGCCTTCCATGTTACCAATAATACACACTTTATCATTGCAATGAACAATAACTGGTGGCACTGAGCGATCATCTGTAAGCGATGTTTTGCAACATTCTCCTGTGTTATAACAGTGATGCAATGTATGAAGTACACAATCTCCTTTAACCATATCCATAACAAGAATGTTAATACGGTGTAAGTCGGTAGGATATGGTAAATTGTAACTCAAAAACATGTAAAGCTCATCATTATGTTTAACCCAGCTACACACATTAAGTCTTGTCGGAATTAATGACATCATATTATCTGAATTAGGCAAAGAATGCCAGCTTTGATTTAAAATGTCAAAAACAATTATTTTTGCATATTTCAGAGCACTATTACAATTTGCTGCTAGCAAAACTGGGTGCTGTGTCGTTGCCAAGTTTTGTAGATTGGAAACATTTACATTGAGATCCCCATCATGCTCTTGCTGATAAGCCTCCTTCATTGCAGACACTGTTTCTCGTAATAGAGTCTGTGTTGTGTGTTCCGTTGAAAAGGTTAGCAGATTTATCTTATCAAGATTCATCCAAAGAGGAGCGATATACTTCAGAAGTTTATCCAGAGCATTTCTCCTATTATATAAATCATGCTTCACCCAGCACACAACACACGTAACAAGATCAATATCAGTTGTATGTTTGGTAACTTCTTGATCACCCAATATGCTATGCAATACAGATTCAGGAAAATCATATAGATCTTCACTTCTAACAAAAAAATCATGGAATCTTGATATGAACATACATTTTGCAACATGGGAAACATCTGGCAAATTGTGCTGTTCTGTCAGTTGGTGAACATAGAGACAGTTTGCTATATTAAGATTGCCATACTGTAAATAAAATTGCTGGCAGTATTCTTTCACGTCTTCAATTAACAAAAAGTCTGATATTCGCAACATATCAACAGCATTATTAGTGTTAATCTCAATTTCACCCGTATAAATATAGTCCAGAATCTGTTTGAATGAGTCTACATATTCGAGAGTTAGTGAAGCTGTCAAATCGACTTCATGGCAAAACTGTTCCTTCATGCAAGATGTAAACATTGACCGGAAATAGGGACTTGCTGCAGCCAATATAGGTTTATGCGCATAAAATGAACATCCATTGACTTTTAATGTAATATCACAGAGATCACCACATATTCTTTGGTCATCTAAATCCTTAAGAACCACATAAATATCTTTTTGAAATGAAATCCGTTCCCTAATTTGGACAGGAACGGCCATTTTGTTGCGGGCTATCTAGGGATCTGTAAACAATCGAATATACAAAAATACTTAACGTTTTCTTTGAAAATACAAAACCAAAAACTTCTTTTGCTTGATCAGTATACGTACAATGAGTATTTGGAGGGTCTACATAAAAAAAAGCATTAGTAGTTTAAATCACAGATGAGATCCGGAAAACATTAAAGTCCCCCACCCCCATCCTTCCCCCTGTCCCCATTCCTCACACCAGCTCCTGTCAGTATACAGGACTGGGACAGATTAAATACAATTATGTTCTTCTCTCTCTTCTATGGCAAGCAAGCTCCTACCCACTATATTGACATAGCTTGAAGAAACATCTTCCATTTAACTATATTAAGTGGCCCAGACGGAACTCAAACTCACGACCCCAAGGTTGTGAGACCAGAATGATACCATCATCCCAAGCAGCGGGCTGTTGCTTGCCATAGAAGAGAGAGAAAAATATAATTGTATCCACAAGCAAACTTGGGAAAAACACATTAAAAAGATTTAATACACGTCCATCACTTTCGAATTTCTCTAATTGTCATACATGTGACCACCCTCATGTGACAGCCATATACACACTACAAATATATGGCAATGATTGATCCCTCTAATATCCCCCCCCCCCCCCCCCATCTATTGCTTCCCCTTGTAAATGCGTGAGGACCAGATTACATGTTCCACCCTCCCCTACGTACTAAGCCCATTCCTTCCACCGCCGCCATCCTAGCTCTTCTCACCCCAACCTACTCCACCCCATCCCCATCGATCTAAACAGGTCCTAACATACTAAATGCATCTCCATCACCCCCTTCCTTTCGCTACTATATCCTTGCAAATATCTATGGAGGCCCGCCAGTTACAATAGCTGGTGAGCCGCTGTTAGCCCAATTTACAAAAAGTAAGCAATGGTTGGTTAAACAGCTACAAAAGCTATAAAAGCTGGTAGTCCACTACGAGAGATTGTAGCTGGTGGCCCGCCATAGAAATTGTGCTTTAACAACTACAATCGCTGCTGTGCCGTCATTAAGCCGACCAGCTATTACTGATTATAGCTGGCTAGCTGACGTTGCCCATATGGGACAAAACTACGGCCGCCCGCCAGCCATTGTAGCTGGTGAACCGCCAATGGCTCATATCAGTGGGCATTCCAACGACGGTCCGGTCCACCAGCTTCGTCCTATTGGGGTACATCTAAGTCATAACATTATTCCAGTGTTTTATACACTGGCTTGTACCCAATTAATTGCGTCCGTCCGTCCTTTCTTCCTTCCTTCCGTCCATCCGGTTTGTTACCCCTCTACAGGTCGCATCGTTTGAGCTAGGATGCTCAAATTTGGCATGTCGGTTGGAAATGGTGACCACAAGAACCCTATTTCACATGGGCCATTATTAGGTCCATTTTACTAGTATTCAATAAGCTTTAGCCATAATGGTAAAATCAATATCATAAGGCAGCAACATTAGTCTAGCCTGGTGCTGTTAGCTGCTGAAATATGAATATTGATTTTTTGCCAATATATAGACAGTGGCATTCCAGTGTTTTTCCAGGTATAAAACACTGGTTTGCCCTCACTGGGGGCGCTTTTCATATTGATATAGTATCAATATAGTATCCTTGCATGAATTGATAAATATAATGCCAGTCAATATTGCACACACGGAGAAACCTAATATCTTCATGATTTTAATGAATCTATATATATAAAGGAAGGGGCGCTTTTTGCGTCAACAAAAGGCTTTTTAACCACAAGACGTACACACTCCAAATTATGTATGTACAATCAAGACAACTTGGTGGTCGTTATAATGTCACATTTCAAACCAAATAAATTGGTTTTAATGATTTCTCTATTTTTATTTCTTTTCTGCTATTTATGCCAAAATCAAACATATATATTTTTAAGCTTTTCGATACAAAAGTCCCGGGACAAAAGTATCCTTTTCAAAATAACAACTTCCTAAAAATATATATGTTTGATTTTGGCATAAATAGCAGAAAAGAAATAAAAATAGAGAAATGAAACCATATGCTACATACCAACTACACAGGGTTTTAATGATAAAAACCAGAAAAAAGAATTTTTATAGAATTTTCAAGAACAAGAACAAGAATAGAAAGGTTGCTTACAGGGCTATGTTTGTTAAACGTACGTAATACGTTAAACGTTTGTATATGTCAAACGTACGTTGCATGTCACAGTACAGTTATGTCAAACGTACGTTGCACGTCACACGTACAGTCATACAACGAGGGAGCAGGGGAGGGTGCATGGGTGATGATTGACTGGTGATGGAGGTGCATTTTATCTGCTCTGGACCTGTTTTGAGGAGGGGTGTTGGCAGAAAGGGTGTGTGTGTCCATATGGCGGGTGGGGGGGGGGGCGGACATGGCTGGTGTCCATATGGGGTGGGGGGTATAACTGGTGGTGAGGCAGGGAGGAGCATTTAAACTGTTCAAGATCTCATCAATTTCAACCCGAGCAGCAGCAGAAAGGGGGTGATTGAGATGCACATTTAATGGTCTGCACGTGTTTACCAGGGATAAGAGTAGCTGGAGGGCGGGTATTAGAGGGATCAAGCATTGTAGTGTGAGTATGGCAGTCACATGACTGTGGAAGGAAGGTGATGGGGGTGTATTTAATCTTTCCCAGAGTTGTATGGTGACGGGAGCTGGTGTGAGGGATGTGGGACAGGGGAAAGAATGGGAAGGGAGGAGCATTTCATATGTTTCAGATCTCACCCGTTTCAACCAGAACAGCAGCAGGAAGGGGGTGCATTAATTATGGACCTGTTTAGATGGGGATGGGGTAGAGAGGGTTGGGGAGAGAAGAGGGGGTGGCGGTGGAAGGAAGGGTAGGGATGAGTGGGACATTTAATCTGCTCCGCACGTGTTTACCATGGGTAGCAGTAGCTGGGGGGAAGGATATTAGAGGGATCAATCATTGCCATCTTTGGTACATTTAGTGTGTAAATGGCTGTGACATATGGCGATGGGAGGACGGTGATGGAGGTGTATTTAATCTGTCACAAACCTGTATACTGACGATAAGTGGTTCGAGGGATGTGGGACAGGAGGAAGGATGGGGAGGGAGGAGCATTTAATGTGTCTCATCTGTTTCAACCCGAGCAACGCCGGGTAAACAGCTAGTTAAATTTATAAAACAAGCACGGTGTGCGTAAAAACTTGCCACACCTACCAGTTTATAATAAAAGTAATTGTTGTCAAGACTTATAACAAAATATTACTGTGATTAATAGTTATAAATATTTGGGGGCTCGAGCTCATATTGTCTTGGAGTGTGGACTGTCCAAAAAACACAATGTACTCAAAAAGAAAAATAATTTTGCACGGAACAAAATAGCCAACATTGATCTGCAGTAGATCGCGCGTTAAAAATTCGTCGTGAGTTTCCTGTTGAAACATTAAGTGATATCTATTCAATTTGAGGAGACATTCATGTCTTCGTCGGTAGTTACCGTATTTGGTAAGTGTACTTTATATTTAAGATGTAATATGTATTGTATTTAAAAGCTAAAAATAAGGGAATAATGATAAAATATGGGTACAACATTAACTCAATGTTGGCCTTACTTGATTGGTTGTCATTTTACAGTAGAACTCATAAAAATGGTCATGGATTCCAACTCGATCAGCTGAATTGTAAAGAAGGCACTTTTTTTTTTCTTTAGGTGGTTCTTTGTTGACGGTACTTCTAGCTGGATATTTAGCACAGCAGTATCTCCCTCCACCTACGCCTAAGATTGTAGGCATTGATCTTGGTATGTCACTTTTTAGCAGCAGTACTACTACTCTTTTTTTGCTAGTTTTATAAATTCTAAAGCAGATTTTCAATGCAGACGCCACAGACATATGTAATAAGTGTTCACATTATGTAAGATACATTGTAATTACTAAACTAAACTGTATACATGCTGGTGCTTTTATTATGAAATGCATTTTAAAACCAGTTCTGTAATGAGGTGGTGAGTTGGTATAAAATCGTGTGTCGAAATGACGGCAACAGCATCTACCGGTTCTTCAGTCCTGATAAATACGAATGCAGAATTACTATAAAATTTGACAGTAAACCACAACTTCAGATTCATAACATATGATTTATACCATGTAAATGTGACACCAAAGTTAAAATGTTTTTATCGAACATAGTCTATTTACTACTGAACATAATGTCACGTAAATATAGTATACTTTTTGTAGGAACAACATTTTCTTGTGTTGGAGTTTATCATGCAGTAACAGGTGAAGTGGATGTCATTAAAAATAAAGATGGAAAGAAATGTATTCCCAGTATAGTCGCCTTCAGGTTAGTATATGATCACAGTAAGCCGTGAGGGTAAGACACCTGATGAGGTTTACTCCAGTAAATCTTGTCTCATATATAATGCCCGCAGTGCTCAATAAGGATATATTATATAAATGTGATAATGATTTAATCACCACCATCAATTACATGTGGAAGCTTAGTGTGTCAAAGACAAAATATGTTCACGAAAAATTTATTGTTGACTCTAATTATATAAATGAAAGTATCCAACTTACATATATTCTTAACTAAGTTATATTTTCTATCCAACTGACAGATAATTGTAACTAAGTTATATTTTCTATTGGATGTATGAAGTATTATGCAATGATGCAATATTTGTTTATATTTTTAGTGGTAATGATATAGTTGTCGGGTACCCAGCTGCAGCACAAATTGAAAATAATTCGGCAAATACCATATATGATGCAAAGCGTTTTATTGGGAAGCTTTTTGAGAAAAAAGAGCTGCAAAATGAAGCTCTTAGATATGCATTTCAGGTTGGTATGCATTTCATGCTTGTGTTCTGAACATTTATTTACAAGTTTATTTTTCTTTACAAACATCTTATTACTTTGCAAATACGCAAACATCATCATACACATGTATCCAATATATCACAGGTTGATTGATAGTGAACAATCAATGCCTATTTAAATGATTCAAAACAGAGGCTATTTCTTTTCAGCTTAAACCTGATGAATACGGGATGGTACAATATGTTGTTGGACCAGAACATAATAAAACTTTGATTTCCCCTGAAGAAATTGGAGCAAGGTATATTTATTGTCAGAAATATTAAGGCCCCAGCCAGAAACAGTAATTTGTGGCTTACTATTATTAAAAAGTGAGGCATGGGGTTGAAGGCTGCGTTAGGCAGCTAAGGGGTCCAGGTGAATGGGTGCCATGGTGGGCAAGGATTAAGGCCCCAGAGTTATTTTTTCAATATGGACTTGTGAAATTATTAACGAGTAAAAGTGTACGGTATCTAATGTTTGCATTCTAATGTTCCCATTAAGGATCATTCAAACTTTGAAAGAAACTGCTGAAAGAAACTTGAGTTCCCCTGTGAAAATGGCTGTGATGTCAGTTCCTGCAGAATTTGATGAATTACAACGAAATTATACGAAATTAGCAGCTAAAATTGCAGGTAACTTGTTTTTTACTTTGTCTATTTCACCATTATGGATGTACAATGTATGCTTGTTATATTTTGTATATCTTATTTAATGGCTGAAAAATTAGTTAGTTTCTTGAATCCTTCAAGTACTGTGTCGGCGTGTTTTATTGTAGGAATAGAGGTGTTAAGGATCATTAATGAGCCAACTGCTGCAGCCTTGGCTTATGGGTTGCATAAAAAGGAAGGCATAAACAATGTCATAGTCGTAGACCTTGGTGGAGGTACTCTTGACGTATCATTATTAAATATTCAAGGAGGAATGTTTTTTACAAGAGCAATGGCAGGTTTGTGTATTATTTTCTGGTATTATATAATTTTCATTTTTAGTCTTGCATAATATGATAATTATAGCATGGCTTATGAATTATACAATCTCAATCTACAAATGAGAATGCATTGTATGAAAATTCCATATTTCAATGCATGGTTTTTCATAAATGGTAAAATCTTTCTTGTCAAATTTCTTGGGATTATGACTTACTGGAACTACAAAAGCAAAGCAAATTCGAATAATACATTAATAGATTATGCTAACTCGTAACAATATACTTTCAGGTAACAATCATTTAGGCGGGCAAGATTTCACTGAGCGCCTATTTGACTACGTAAAATCAAAACTAACACCACAAATTACAACACCGATGGATTTGCAGACTTTGAGACTTGCCACAGAAGATGCAAAACTTCATTTGACTTTCGTTCAGAATTATGTTTTACATTTAAGTTTTGAAGATCAAAAAATGCAAATCAAAGTTACAAGAGACGAGTTTGAAAAAATCAATGAGGATCTTTTCTTAAAGGTATTAGAACCAATAAAACAGGTTCTGGATGATGCAGAAACTACAAGAGAAGAGGTGGATGAAATTGTTCTTGTGGGAGGATCAACTAGAATTCCAAAAGTTCAGCAGATAATCGAAGAGTTTTTTGGAAAATCATTGAACACCGCAATTGATCCAGAATTAGCTGTTGCAAGTGGTGTGTCGATTCAGGCAGGAATATTGGGTGGAATGTGGCCTCTAACTGTTAGTGCCATTGAATTACCAACAAAAGTGAAAAAGATACAAATAGTTTAATGTTAACCTAATCATTTGTTGGTGTTATGTAGTAATATATAATGCCTGGAATAGCACTTGTATTGGAGCTATTAGTACAGATTCTTATACCTTATTTGTCGACAAGAAAACTGGTTAAAGGTGTTAAGTATAACAGTTGCCGATAATCTTTTACCTTTTCCTCGATTTTATGTTTCTCTTACCCACAATGAATTGGCAGCAGCTTGAAAAAACCCAAAACAAATGAAAATTTCCAAATATAGTTTCTTGAAAATAGCCTCAGCGCTTTTTTCATTCGAACACCTCATCCAGTAGGTGCTTTTTCAAGACTGGTGTTATTATGAGAGCAGCGTAAATCAAAGAAAACACTGTCAGCGGCCTTTTTTGTATTGTTTGCATGATATGTCCTTTATTTTGCAAAGTAAAAAAAAAATAAATACCATAATTTTAAAGCTAAGAACATTGTAGATATGAATTTCTACATAATTATATTTCTGCACTGATTTTAATAAATAGCATGATTTTAAAGCTACGACCATTGCAGATATGAATATTTATATAATTAACAAAAACATTTTAATTTGGTTCCTTTAGGTGTCAGTTTATCTGACCTTTCCATGTTATTGACATGTTATTTGCGGTTGTTAAGTATCGTCACCTCATTGATATAACCATTACCCTTAGCGATTTTTCATATACAGATGATATTTTAAGACTAGGGGATGTTCAAGAAACTATGTTTACTGTGCCCTTTTCATCGATGTTCCCATCTGTAGACTACCATGTGAATTTATAAAAGTACATTAACATCTACATTGTATTATATGGCAACAAGGTAAACATTGTCCATATGGGGTCGAGCTGTGGACATTGTTCAGTTAATTTATGACTAAATTCAAGAGTGCGGTCTGCAAATTATTTTACTCATAGATAAGAAATAATTTATATTTGGATCGGCTTTCCCATCTCGCTTCGAATTACGAGTCCTTGTGAATCAATTTGAATATTGTAACTGCTAATAACAATTTTCAAAACGTGTATTTTGTATTATATGGAAATTATTAGGAAATATAAATCAATTGTATGTATTTTCGCAAGTATTATTAAAATATACAATAATTTTATTATTTAGGTTGTATACATGTGCAGTATTTTTCACATGGCTCAAACTGAAATCAAACTATTGTATTGGTTTTCATTTCGACGTAAACTACTGAATGACACTTGAAAATTGAATTTTTGATTGGCTGCATGTTTCGCTTCCAAATATATGGTAGCAGTATTAATGGTTTATGAAAGACTAAATATTATTGTGTCTGCCTTCATTTGTGGCACCAGTGTCCCTCGATGACGCTACTAACTGTGAAATACTGGTATGCCCTGGCACCCTGGATTACCCATGATGTCGTCTATTATTCCCTCCACTCCAAGTACTTTTATTCAACTTTTCTTTGTTTCTCATGAATATTCATGAGCTACAGGTTCATTAACATACGAGATGGCTCCATGTCATGCACTGACGAATAATATGGAGTATTACGCATTTGAATACCTGGTCTTTTATCAATATAGACAGGTAATCATAGAGTAATTAAATGATCACGACTTGCCGTGGTATTGGAGTCGAAAAGAAATAATTGTTTTTTTACATAGAATATTTTATCCTATCCAGGTTGTCACAATACTTATGGTGTGTCATACTCATTTGACATGTATTTATGTAGTCTACAATATGCAAAGGCAACTGCATCAATGGGCTTTGAAGAGTTTTAATTTTCTCATTTCTCGAAGCCCATTGATGCAGTTGCCTTTGACAATATGGAAGTGTCACTTAATATTGAATTGTTTGTTTAATTTATTTTTTTAGTAATGCTTTTATTGACTTATATTGTTATTCTGTATATTAATATATATCTAGTCATGTATCTCTTATAGTTGAATTGTTATTCTTCGAATAGTTATAAGTCTGCAACCAAAATGTTGACTAAATGATGGTTTAAGTATTGGTAACTACAGTATGTGTAATTATATTCTTTGTATCATGAATAATGGAATTCTTTGATTCTAATAGCTATTATTTTCCTAATAAACAAAATTACACTAATACTGGAAAACTAGAAGTATTTGCTTATTATCTTTATTAGTGAATTTCGCGGATTACTGTAAAACCATAAAATTAAATACTCGGCAAACATTTACAGGGTGTCTGGAGCTTTTTAGAAAACCAAAATAAGGGGTATTGATGTTGAAAATAAAATAATTATAATATAATTAGCTCAAAAATGAATTTTTTATTATTTTCACGGGCCGGGGTATCAAGGTAACCCGGGTTACGCAGTGGTGCATCATATGTTTCCAACCCACCTGTGATATTTTGCTTGTAACTGTTAATCCCGATCTGATTTTGACAGTTAATATATCATTTTAGAGCTATGAACATTGTGGATACGACTATTTACACAATGTCATGAATATTTGTATAATAATCAAAGAGAAATCATGTTTATTACGTTAAAAGTGGGATCACACAGTATTATTTGTTAGACAAATGAACGGAAAATCGTGAATGAACGTTATTCCGATAATGTGTTTTAAACATTTCACATTGATACACTGAAGATATATTGAACATCTAAGTTGATGTTGGTGTCAAATACGTTACATTATGTAAAAATTTGAATGATAAAAGTGTTTATCAAATTCCGAATTAACGTTCATTCACGGATTTCCGTTCGGCAGTCTACACTTGGGAACAAATGGCAGTGGTTATTTTGATTGAGGTCTACCTAAATTTACTACCGGGTACATAATATAGATTGGAGGTCTACTAAATTAACTACCGGGTACATAATATAGGTATATGGTACTAGTGGTTATTAGCTCCATAATAAAAATTATCAACATTTGATTTGCATTTCATTTCAAGATCCATGTAGATGTACATTGGTCATCTTTTGTTGCACAGCCTCAGTGGAAGAGAATAGATGGAGACATTGGAAAGCCAGCATTGGTCCAGAAAATTCCAGAACCTCACTCCCTAACTATTGGGTCAAACAAGATTGTGGCATCCAACTCGGCCAAGAACATTGGTGTAACGTCTGACAGTGCACTGACTCTGGATCAACATGTTAGGGACCATTCAGTATTTATGACAGGGTGGGGTAGGAGGATTTTAGGACGGGCCATTAACTTTTGTCACAATGTTTGGATGGGGGGGCTATCAATTTTTTCACACACTTTTGAGGGGGGGGGGGCTATTAATTTTTTCACATAGTATTTACCCCTAGTTTTTTTAGAGATTCTGTACTAATATTTACTGTTTTTATATTATGGATATCCATCAAATAGGATTTTAGTTAACCGACAATGAATGCGTTAACTGTTGGGGGTCGGGGTGTCATCAATTTTTGTCACATGAAATTGAGGGGGGTTACCAATTTTTTCACAGAGGTTTGAGGTCGGGGGGGGGCTATTAATTTTTTCACAGCAATTTTGGAAAATCCTCCTACCCCACCCTGTCACAAATACTGAATGGTACCTTAATTAGTAACATCTGTCAGGCATGTTATGCTCAACTACGAGCCATATCAAGGATCAGACCTAATCTAACTGAGGATTCTGCTGCTGCTCTTGTACATTCTTTTGTCACCTCCAGACTTGGTGAAAATGAATGTAATACACAAGCTTCAACTCGTTCTGAATACTACAGCGAGAATTGTAACAAGAAGTAAAAGGCATGCCAGAATAACACCTATCTTGAGAAAACTACACTGGCTACCAATCAGATACAGGATTGATTTCAAACAGAGTTTGATGAGTTTCAAATGCCTCATTGGCATTGCGCCCAGGTACTTGTCAGATTTGATTGAGCCATACAGACCACCTCGAAGACTGCATAGTTCAGATATGAACTTAGTGAAAAGAAGGGGTGGAAAACATGGGGACAGATATGGCACTAGGTCATTTGCTGTGGCTGCACCACAGCTTTTGGAATAAGTTGTCTGAAGAGGAGATTATGCAATGACATTGATGATTTTAAGAAACAACTGAAAACTCATTTGTTTAATATATAATGTGATACAATCATCTTAAGTAATATATGAACTTTTAATACTTAACACAAGCAACTTTTACGTTATTTTACTTGGGTTTACCTTATGTTTTAAACAGCTATATGATAAAGTTGTCTTATGATTTAAATGTTACTATTTGGAAATTTTTATTAATATTATGTTATGTAATTCTTAAATTTATTATGTTGTTAAGTATCAAGAGCACTATAAGAACATTTTATTCTGTGAATGTGATACTATAAAAATAAATCATTATTATGGGACACCATATGGTTCATTACTTCGATCGAAAATTTGTAAAATTGACACTCTGAAACTACAAAATAAATTAACCATGAAATAATTTGGACACTAAATATAGTAGGCTTACAGTACATACTTAGGAAATGCACCCACGGATTTCAAATCTACTTCAATGCTGTATAAAGGCCAATGAATAAAACATCGCATTTGATAATTTTTTGATTACTGTAAAATCCAATAAGTTTTGGTCCTATGTTTAAAAAACAATTTGTCGGGGACATAAAACCTTTCATAAGTAGGACCTTGGAATTTTAATCATTAATTGACGGTTAATATAAAAGCACTCGTACTACGTTGATCTACCAAGTAGAAGCAATTCAGTAATCAAAACTTTATTGACAGGGCAAGAAATAATCTCCACAAAACATTCAACACCACATACACTTTGCAATAAGAAACCCCCAAGGCTAAAATAAACATGCTCGAAAATATGGATGGAACATGCATAACCGTACACAACACAAATAGATATAAAATAAAAATTACTACCGACTGGTAGCCATCTTAGTCTTAGTACACGTACAAATACTCCATTAAATGCAATCTTATCACAAATTTGATACAGCGAAATTAAATTTCTCAAGGTCTTTTGGGTGGCCCTGAAAAGGACCGTTTTGAAGTAGTCACCAAGTCTTTAAAATTCCTGGCTTTGAGAGGACTTCTTGCCAGCTTTGCCACCGACGCCAGCAGAGGACTTCTTGGGCAGAAGTACAGCCTGGATGTTAGGGAGTACTCCACCCTGGGCGATTGTCACTCCGGATAGAAGCTTGTTCAGCTCTTCGTCATTACGGATGGCGAGTTGCAGATGTCTTGGGATGATTCTGCTCTTCTTGTTGTCTCTTGCGGCATTTCCCGCCAACTCGAGGACTTCGGCGCCCAAATACTCCATCACGGCAGCCAAGTAGACGGGGGCTCCGGCACCAACTCGTTCGGCGTAGTTACCTTTCCTTAGCAATCGATGGATACGACCGACTGGGAACTGGAGACCTGCGCGGCTTGAGCGGGACTTTGCCTTGCCCTTAGCTTTTCCTCCTTTACCACGTCCAGACATCTTGATATTTCTGCAAAGATTGCGTAGTTCACTGTTTACTTCTTGGGATCAATGGCGGCTATGTTTAAGTTTGGCGCGTATTTTCTTTTTATACCGGTCTTCTGTGTCACGTGACAAGATTGAAGATTGACCAATCAGAACGGCTACTAACGACCAATCAAATGGGAGATCTTTTGTAGGCCAAAGAACAGGATGTCTCGCACTTGCTCTCGCACCTGTAATCATCACGCGATATCTGTCATGGTGGACAGTGTTCCGAATTTCCACGTATACTGTTATTATTTTTAAAACACTATTAAAATGAGGACGGAATATTTTCCGTCCATTGTGGCAATCAATGGGGTGTTTGCCATAGCAGGCTTCTTTGTGACAATCCATCTCATCCCTAGGCTGGCACACATGTTTATAAAGGCAAACCTGTTTGGAATTGACATGAACAAGACCTCCAAAAATAAAGTGTAAGTTTAAAGTTGGTTATATTTTATTCCTATCTTTCTGTAGAACTCGGGATATTATTTTGCAGGCCACTGATACATTCGAAAGTAATAGTGTAATTGATGAAGCTTTTTACCTTTGAAGCAGATTCGTTGTATTACATTTGAAGCAAAGTCATCTAAAATGAAACTAGTGATATGAAGAAGTAATGACCGGGTACAGGATATATGAAATTCCTAAAAAAAGCCGAACAATCTCATATCAAAATACACAGAGCTCCTTTATACTATAGTAATGGTAACTTTTGAAATTGCATGGGTGCCTACAGTCTTACTACAAGAGCATTTTAGACAGTGATCCGTTGAGTGTCCGTTGCCAGTTAATGTCACATTTGATTGAGGCAACGTAGCCTTACAGATTACAGATCTATGCTTGTTCAACTGATGGGAAGCCTAAACAACATAAGACCATCTTGCTATGTTAAGCCTTCGCATCAGTCGAACAAACATAGATCACTGTTTAATTTGCTCCTGTGAGTCTTTGCTGTATGCAAACAGTCACGCTTTTTTTTCTTTGAGTGCGCCATCAACTGCATCACCTGCTGAGCTTCTCACTTGCCTAGGGTTTTGGTGCCCACTTAATACTAAGGCACAACCGGCAGTACTAGTACTGATTCTCTACTTTAAATAAATCCTAGTGACTGTGAACTTAAGATATGTATGTGTGTTTACAGAGCTGTGAATGTATGTTCTTTAGAAGCAGTATGGAGACAGTAGCAGAAGTTTGACATGAAAAACTTCTAATACTGTCACTGTACCTAAAAACAGTACTTCCGCACTGACACGGTTCGGAAGCAAATATCAGATTCACTAGCCAATAGGCTTTTAAATTTTAACTATGTTATTCATTCAGGTTTTATGCATCTGATGTACCATAATGACTTTTATTCCAGAGTATAATTCCTTTAAATAATATGTAGTCAGATAAGAAAACCAATACAGATATATTCATAAGAAATTCATATAAATCAAATGTATCCTATATTGTATAAAGTCTCCTTGAGTTAAGAGGGAGGTCTATTAAAAATCTGTGTCTTGATAAATGTGCTAATAGCAGCTATGGTCAACTTTTTGTGTGGGCTCTAAATTGAAAATCAAATTAAGCCAGTTATGTGGTATATGCTTTTTTTTTTATAGTTTTGTATAATTTGCTGTTGGTATGATACTTATATTTGCATTTTTGATTTATTTTAGACCAGAAGCTCAAGGTGTTGTGTGTGGTGCCATTTTTCTAATTACCATGTTTCTCTTCATACCAGTACCTTTTTATGAGTATCTGTCTTTGAGAAGAGGCTTTCCTTTCCATGAGGTTAGTAATTTTAATACTTGACCACTAATTTGTTTTTATAATTGAATAATGATGTATAAACTACAGGAACAATGATAATTTGTATTTTTAAAACGATCATTGTCATCAGTCTAAATTGTATTTTTAAAACGATCATTGTTATCAGTATAAGTACTTTTCTTCTTGGACTTGAAAATATTGATGGTTTCAAGTACTAGCTGTAAACACCTTAAGAATTGGCATGTCAAGCTATTCTTGGAAACATCTCTCATTGAAAATGCATTTGTACATGTGAGAAATGGTAGGTTGCCTCGTTTGTTCGTGATCAGCTTCTGCACCAGTATATCTATCTCCTACATAGTGGAACTAGCTTTACTGGCACGTGAGGAATACGTTTTTGCAAACGTGTACGTTTGGCATACGTCATTCAAATGTTCTTAACACTGGAGGAAGGTGTATTGAAAAAGTGATATTGAGGTTCTGCAGACCTTGAAAAGACGTTCTCATGAAGTTAACGAAACATCTGCATGACCTAAGCAAACGGAAGGATGATGTCCTGAGAACGTAATTTTTAGGTTGTGGTTTGAAATCTTATGGAAAACGATATAAGCATGTTTGAATACTGTGGGAAAAACTAAAAAAATGACATTATCACGTTGTCATTTATACAGTGAGATATGAGTGCTGGTGAGGTGGAGAATCTGTAGATGGGATACTGGCATAGTAGCATTAATTAATTTCCACCATTACGGACAAAAATAAACAATGTTTACAATTTTTTTAAATTTTAACACAATGACTGACACCTTTTCAGATTGCATTGTGATTCAATACATCTTTCACACGTCTTGCAAACGTTCTCCAAACCAAGACAGTGGTTTGTGAATTGTGTTTGTTGGGTCTCTTGGGACTCCTGTTGACAGAACTGATCGACATGGGAAGCTGGCGGCTCTGGCCAGGGCAACCGGGGTTCAGTGAGGACACTTGAATGTCTGGGTTATGGCTTCAGTGGTGATGAGAGTGAACACGTCCTTTGAGTTTTTGAGCCTATATATATACACTGACGTCCATAACACGTCTTCAAAACGTCCCTCAAAGATGGAACATTTGCAGACGTCTGCAAAACGTCTTACAAACATTGTAAGTATAATAGGGAGTAGGATTCGTAACCAGAAGTTTGTGAGTTTGTTTCTAGGTCTGGTCTGGTAGTGGGTGTTGAGCAAACTCATCCCTAAATATCTGCACACTGCTTTGTGGCACCTACACATAATCAGGTACAGGTCATTGGGTTGAAAGAGTTAGTAAGTGTCTGTATGAGTGATTAGTATGGTGGGCTGAATGTGCTTCCGATGCAAGTATATGGGAAATGATCAATTGCTGATCATTGAGTGTGCCAATGACCTAGTGTAAAATGTACAGTCGTGAGAGCACATTAGAATCACCACTGTAAACCACCACATTTACATTTATGGACGTTCACAAGACCATACGTTGCGTTCACTGCATTCAACTTTGAACCTACACACTGACGTCCATAGCAGCTCTTCAAAACGTCCTTCAAAGATGGAACATTTCCAGACGTCTGCAAAACGTGTGGAGAACGTTTAGATGACATGTCCCCAACATGTTTTCTATACGTGATCAAAAACCATGTCTCAAGTACACCCAGGAATTTTCCGTGGTGTGCAATACGTTATTTCCACGTTTGAAATACATCATTTCAACCAGTGAACTCCAAATATTTCCAGACGTGTGGAGAACGTCCAGAATACGTGGTCTTAACAAGTTTTCCATACGTGAGCACAAACGACCCCCACAAGGTCCCATCCTAACATTTCAAAAATGTCTTACAAACATGATGTGTATTCAGTTCAACTTTGAGGTTATATGTAATGACGTCAGTAATATGTAGACCTTCAAAACGTCGTCAAAGACTGAACGTGTGCAGAACGTACAGAATACGTGTTCTTATCAAGTTTTCCATACGTGAGCACAAACCACCCCTATCAGGTTGAACCCTAACGTTTCAAAAATGACTTACAGACGTCTTCCCAGGACCAATACGTCTTTTACACATCTTAAAGGACGATCACGAGACCAGACGTTACGTACACTGGGATGTGATTGCTCCTTTGTACATCTGTGCGAGTGATGCTTGTCTGGCAGCTTGGGTAAATACTACCTAATGTTGCAAATACAGATGTACATGTATCTGAAACAGTCATGAACATAGACTAGGGGCGTAAGCATCGCTCATGCATACAAAACCATTTTCATGATGGGAAGTCGTTGCGTATGACCTGGCATGCTCAGTGATTCAGAAGGTGGCTATAGCAGTGAGCTACCAATCGAAACTATTTTTTTTTGTTTAGTGTAAAGAAGAAAAATGCTTTGAATACAAAGACTCCAACACAATGAATTTATTTAAGTATTCTTGTTAACTATAAATATTCATACACCAAATGTTTGTTTGCAGTATGTTTCTTACTTAGCAGCTTTGTTGTCGATCTGCTGTATGATCTTTCTTGGCTTTGCTGATGATGTACTAGATTTAAGATGGAGACACAAGCTACTTCTACCTACCGTAGCATCTCTACCGTTGCTTGTCGTCTACTTTGTTACATTTGATTTGACAGTCATTATCGTTCCTACACCATTTAGGCCATATTTTGGGGAAAGTCTGAATATAGGTAGGCCAAACAAATTGTTGTAGAAATATCATGAAATAAGTACAGTATGTACAAAATGATAAGAAATATTATTGCCATTAATCAATCAAATACACAATTACCAAGTACAATCAAATTGATGACTGAATATCATTTTTTATAAAATTGTATGTATTGTTTTATAGGCTTTTTGTATTACATTTATATGGGAATGCTTGCTGTGTTTTGTACCAATGCTATAAATATTGTTGCTGGTATTAATGGAATAGAAGCTGGACAAAGCCTTGTGATATCAATTTCAGTAATAGCGTTCAACCTAATAGAATTATCAGGTATGATTATCTTTGAAAATATGTGAATATGAAGAAAGTCTCCTCTTTAGTGAAATATTTATTCCAAAGATGATTGACATTTTCTGAAATGATACATTATACAATGTTAACTACTTTCAGACATATGATGTACAATCCATAAATAAAATCAAATAAACTCCAAAAGAAAACATACTTACAAACAAAGTTTAAAAGACATTAAATAAGTATAGGTCATGTCTCTGACATGTCTAGGACAGTTGTGACAAAAGTATCAACAGTACCAAATCTGACCAAAAACCACATACTTAATCCTATTCACATAATTAATAATACATGTACCTATTTATACTCAGTGAGTACGTGTAATTGGTAATAGTCCCATATCATTACAGCATATCGATATGAAAGTAACAATGCATGTATGTGGTGAAGACAATTCAACAATTTAACCTTAAATCCACAGTATCCATTGGTTTCACGCATCAGCCATGGAAATAATCGCAAATGTGTAATTATTGAAATGTAAATAATGCCAATGTTTTAGGTGCATTTTCCTCGACCAACCACTCTAGCTTTTTTCCATGTTTTTGCCGCAAAAATCATAGGTGTGAATTGAAATTAACATCCAAATCATTGAAACTGGTCATTACTGTCCACCAAAATAATGATCATTACCATCCACCAAGATTGCCATTTTCCTGGTTGATTGAAATGTTTTCGTCTCTTGTTTTCATCTATAATTGTGTTTTACATTCTAACACAAAGCTCTGGGGATATATTTGACATGTTACATCCAACCAGTTAATTGTTGTATCTTATATTTTCTGGGTAATTGCCATATGGAGTCGGACAGTACTAGTAATTAGCACCCACCCTGGTTAACAGTTATGGCCTCGTTTTTATTGCATTTGCCGTGTCCCTATTTAAATATTTTTGCTACCAGATACTTTGTTTCCAGAAAAAAAAAATATTACACTGACTGTTCTTGAGACTTTTATTATTTAATTAACACACAGTTAATCCATGTACATGTAGGGTAATGAACATGATTTTAATTCTTTTCAACAGGTGACTTTGCAGAGGCTCATATATTCTCGCTTTACTTCTTGATACCTTATACAGCTATCACACTGGCTTTACTTGTACATAATTGGTAGGTAAATGATACAAACACTATGAAGGGAAATCTTTATATTTTGATTAACATTTTAAACTGACCTCATAGAGGTATGCTTGAGAAATATGTAATTCAAGTAGATGTTAAAAAAGTTGGGGCCAAAAGCCTAACTTTTGTGCGCTTTTTATGTGACCTCACCCTACCTCTAGTACACACCTGAATCTGCTCTATCGATGTGTGAGAAAGAAGATAAGAAATCTATTTCATACATATTATTGTCCTTTTATCATTACATTTGAATTTATAAACATTTTTTAGAAAAATTTAAATCTGTCTTGAAAATCATTTTTTATCACACAAAATCTGTAGGAACCATTTTGCCTGTTATGTGGCACACAGTTCATAGAATCCTCGACTGTGACACCTGGATAGCAACTTGAACACCAGATAAAACCAAACACATGGCTCAAATGATTTACTTTTAATGTCCAATTGTAATCATTAAATGATTTTTTCTAAAGAAATGATGATTTTAATATAGAATAATAAATGAGAAATTACTCACTCTCATTTGAAAATTGATGGAAGAAAATCTTTGATAAGAAACACAAATAAGTGTTTACAGGTCCTTCAAATTTGCGAGTCATATTTAAAAAAAATCATGTCATTTGATTTTAGAATAAGAGTCATTAAAATCATAAAAATCAATTTAAGAAATCAATTTGAATCACTATTTTTGCCAACCCTGTAATTCATGTATGGCTTCATTTAGTTTTTACTTTTTATTTCAGGTATCCTTCCAAGGTATTTGTGGGAGACACTTTTTGTTACTTCTCTGGCATGACCTTTGCTGTGGTTGCTATACTTGGGCATTTTAGCAAAACAATGTTATTATTTTTCATACCACAAGTCATCAATTTTGTATTTTCGGTGCCACAGTTGTTCCACTTTGTCCCATGTCCAAGGCATAGACTACCAAGGTTGTTATTTTAGTTCTTTTATTATCACAGTTCTAAATAAAGCATTAAGATGTCCATCTATACATGATTACTTTTTTGATAGTTTTAAAAGTACATTCTATTGCTTTTTGGCTGTATTTTATGGCTGTATTTAAAAAACAAATCTAAATGTTAAATATGTATCTACATGTATAGCGTTAGTATTTATTTCAATAACATTTTAATTTTAAAGTATATAAATTTTTAAACATAATGATGAAATATATATAATAATGGACTAGAACATTATGGATGATTTGTTTTTATTATAGCTGTGATAAAGCTCTGTTTCGTGCTAATGCACTGTGACTGATGAGCGCATTAGCACGAAACACAGCTGTATCACAGCTATAAAAACAAATCATCCATAATGTTCTAGTCCATTATTTCATCATTACACCATAGTTTCGGCCTCCGTTGAGCACTATATTTAAACTGATTCATCCACTTGACAAGTAAATTTTTAAACATATATTTCATTAAACTTTTGAAAAATACAGCTATTAAATTAATTCAAAAGGGTATAGGATGAGACTTGGTGCTTTAAGCCATCTATGTAGGATTTTTAATAATAATGTTAATTGTATAAATAAGAAATAGAATATCTTTTCAGATATGATGCGAAGACTGATAAACTTAATATGAGCTATAGTGAATTTAAATCTGAATCTATTGGAACTATTGGTAAAATTGTTTTACGGGTGGTTAAATTTCTCCGACTTTGTGATGTCAAAGAAGGTAAGAAGTTAAAATTTTAGAATTCTGACTATTGTAAACAATTTTGTATGAATGGTACAGGACACCATTTCAAGTCTTATTAAGTTATAGATAAAATGAATACTTTGTAATGGTATAATTATGTGAGCAGCCAATAAATGTATCAAGCATAGGCTCCAGCATCATGGGAAGGGAGTAGGGGTATGTATACTACTATGATTTACAAACACTATACCATACACATTACTAGGGTTATAATAGTAGTAATCAGTGGTAATGTGTATGGCATAGTCCGATTTCAGTGTTTGTAAATAGTAACATGTGTCGAAAGATGCGCTCAAACTGGTGCCAAAACATTGAGCCTTGTGGAGGGGTACGCCATATTACCCGATTTCCACGTGTTGACAGCTGTATAGGTTATTGTTTTCTGGTAAGTTATGTACTTTTGCATGCTGTAGTAGTATGTTTCGTATTTCTTTTAAGTAAACATTATTTGGAAAATTAGAATAAAAAACCAACCACCTGCTGTTTTATCATCAATGTTTACGATGGAACGTCAAATGTTCCCAGACATACAGAGCTCTTGGATAGTACTATGGCAAAAAAGAAGGAAAAGTAAACAGCCTTGTAAATCTTTTATATCAATAATTGATGCGAATACTCCTGCTATGTTATAGTCCAGATGTTATACAATGCATTCCCATTTAAAAGTAAGAAAATTGTGAACATAGAGGACAATATTGAATAATACCATCTTCAAAACGCCTAATATAGAAGATGTTTTGTAAAACGGGTATCGTTTTTGGCACCAGTCTGCGCACGCATGTAGCCTCCGACATCACTTGAAATTGGTCAATAGGGTTGTATCAAGCATAAAATTCATAATCAAGACAAATTTATATGTAGATAATAATATTTGAGTGAAAATGTTTATAATTTAGGTCTAAAAGAAGATGGGCGATACACAGCGTGTAGCAATATGACTATAATTGTTCTGACTTTGAAAATCCTGGGACCAATGCGAGAAGATAGGTTGACTATTGTTCTGCTAGTAGTTCAGGTGAGTTGCAACTTCAGCGGAGTCTTATGACTTTGAAAATTCAATGGTTTATTTATCTTTGCCAATAGTACTGGGATGTGTGAATAAATAAATCGGATACACTTTTAACAATATACTTTTATCTAATGATGAGCACAGCTTTCTTTCTACATTTGGAAAACCAATTGTTGTTTCCTCTCCATTATTGGTGTTATGTTTGGTGTTTGTTATATATAACAGCAAATGCATACATCATTCTTTGTAAATAAGTGAAATTTCTAGTACACTAAATGGAGGGCAGCATATCACCATGGCTCAGGGTTACGATTAAAAAAATCTAGAAATTTAGTTCTGTGATAAGCATCCATAGTGAAAATTATTAAATTACCTTTTTAAGTAACTTGTGATATATAAAGATTATAAGAGGTACTTGATTTGATATAACTTTCGTATTTCCTTGAATGAGTTCATCGTGTTGGTAATTAAGTAAATTTATTATTTTCATCTTTCACAACACTAAAAAATTTATTTACGTTTGACAGTTTCGTGAATCGTCTGCTTCTGCAGACATTTTCAAAAACACTACTGCGCATGTCAGATCATGGTTTACGGCCGCCGTCCCTGCCTGCGGCAAGCACTGGGTCGTAAACTCTCGCAAGCTGGTGGGCCCCCTCATCTCTGTTCATGGTCTGACTTTGCATACGGATGTGAACAGCTTCCTTGATAGCTCCAGTCCTCTGTCTGAAACTGTCACCCCCTTCCAATCAATCTTGTGATTTTCTTTATTGACGTGATCTGTGATGGCACTTTTGTTGAATTCTGTAGCAGACTCTCTTTTGGCAGCTCTGGTGAAATTCAACTTGCCATGTTGTTCAACATCTTTCTGATGTTCCTTTATTCTAATGCCCAGCTTTCTTCGTGGCGGGGACGGCGGCCGTAAACCATCATCTGACATGCGCAGTTGTGTTTTTGAAAATGTCTGCAAAAGCAGACGAAACTGTCAAATGTAAATAATTTTTTTAGTGTTGTGAAAGATGAAAATAATAAATTTAAAAAATTAACTTTCGTATTGATTTCACCAAGATCAGATCAGACTCACAAAAGTTTGTTGCACCCTGCTAACTTCATACAATTTGTTTATCTATTTTGAGCTTTGTATTATTATTAAGTTACGTATAGTTTCCACTTTTTTCTATTTTAGGTTCTTTGCAGCATAGCAGCATTACTGGTTCGCTATCCAATTGCTCAATATTTTTATAGCTAGATGTTAGAATGATGTATTATTGGTGATAGATATCAATATCTAAAGCAAAACAGTCACTGTAAAAAAATCAAAGTTGTAATTAGTTTGTTTTCATTGACAAAATCTGCATATGCCATTGAGATGTGCATTGTTGGTTGATTGCAGTGTTATTAAAAAAAATCTCATGTTAACATTAAATTTTTATTTGCGATTTTACATTTTACATGTGTATTAGAATTTAATAGTTTACATCTGAATGCAATCTAGTTTTAAAGCTGACCAATTGTGAAAAGAATTGCTAATTCTGAGCAAACCAATCACCTTTCAAGATATTTTGTCTAAAATCTTCATAATTCAAAGTGAATGTATTGCAATTAATGTGCAATATCCAAGCAAGTATATTTTTGTGATAATTTTTTTCTAAATTGCAAACTGTTGTGAAGACAAACTGTAAAGTAGAATTATTTGAAAATGATTTTTCATTTAGAAATTTCTTCAATTGGTCTGGCTTTATGTTAGCATTTGTTGAAGATTTATGTTCAATCATGTAAATGAACCTTATTTCAAGAGTAGTTATTGTTTAGAAATCTATTCAATAGGCTATATTGTACTTTGTTGACTTTTGTTGAAGAATTTGTGTTAAATCATGTACTTTGTATGATGATTTGTGAGTATTTCACAGTTATTATGATCATGTTTTTGCGTATATACATTTAATACAGCTGTAGACTGTGGGTGTGTGCTTATATACATGTATGACTGGATTGATTTTGGGATTGGTGAATGTATCATGATATGTTTGTTTGGTCAAAGTGTATTTTTTATATAAAAAAATCTTAAATATTGACTTTTTATTTTTATTCTTTTTAAACACACATGTATATGCTTCTACCTTGGAATTCATGCAGTACAAAAATATGCTTAGTAAGATAATTATTTGGTTGTACATTTGCTGGTGGCTCTTCTCATGTTGTGGCTATTGTCTTTTCCACCATTTAATAAATTTCAAAAGTTTCAAAAGTTAGAAAGATTTAACTTTTGAAACTTAAAATTTTATAAAACAGTGGAAAGGACATTTAGCCACAACACGAGAAAAGATACTTTTTTCTGTTCTTTTACTTGTGTATTGTGTAACTTGTGTAACACTTCATGATTAATTTTTTTTCTGTGCTCTAAAATTATGAATTTACCCAGCTGGCTACCAAAATCGTACTGTGTATCAAATTTTATGAGATGTACCACTTCAAAAGCATTACCTTTTTGAAGTTGACCTTGTCTGCACCAGAGAAGAGGTTATTAGATTATTTCCATTAATAAATAAGCTTCATGAATCACATATTACCTATGTATTTTATATGACCTGTCATACACATATCGTCAGTTGAACAAGATCCTAACATCTTGCCTACTTTTTCCAGTAACACCCAGTACTGTGACATTGATTTATCATTTTAATATTATTAGAACTAAGTGATGTGCCCCTAAAGGTTTACTGAGTGCTTACGCCCTATCAGTGTTGAATTAAAATTGACAAAAAATATGTGAATGTGTGCACCATCATACTTTAGGTACAAAAAGTGCATGTTTGACAAAATCCCAACACAAAATCTAGTCTACATACATACATGTAGCAATTATATTTGTCTAGTTGGTAGGAACAGCAGAATACAACCAAAGGATCTTGGGAATCATAATTATGTAGGCAAACCCATACACTGTCTTCTGCGTATTTGTAATATTCAATGGTGATAAGTCCACATATATGCACACAAATCTTGCTAGATAGCAGCACAGCAATCTTAGCTTCAGAAAGGAAGAAAACTGTGTGCAAAGTCTCATTCATGTAACGACATTGACTCTTTAAGCCAGCCAGTAAATTAGTTGACGCATCCAGCCCTACATGTAGACGGAGAGTTTCAATTCTGTATATTTGCTAAGAGGAAAAAGTTGAGGTATCAGGCATAGGACCCTGTAAATGTTAGATCTATGCGGTAGGTGTCAAGATGTTAGAAGCTGGTCTTTATTTACTGCTGCAAGTCCAACCGTCTGGCCTAGTATGTGGATGTGGCACTTCTTCCATGTGCGTCTTAAATTATCGTCCCAACTAATGATTTAAGGTGGTTAATTGATCTGAGTAATGGCCTCGTTATTGGAAATAAAACTGTCCATTCACAAAATAGCTTCCTAGTGTGTGCAACATATTGTGATGGGGTCTTCTGTTTGCTTTGCAGGTCTGTTGATCCCCGTAATAACTGTACCACCACGTGAAATTGTAATGGTACAATTTCACGTCAACTTGATATTGTACCACTGCTGAGAAATGGTCCCGATATAGTACGATTTCGAGTTAACGCGAAATAGTACCAGTTTGCCATTGTTGCTTTGAAATGGTACCACCACGCTAATTGTGCGACTTGGGGTAGATGGGACATTGGGTGTCAGCTGTTGGGTGTAGCTGGGACACTAGGGACATGGGACTGGGGGTAGATGTGTGTGTGTGTGTGTGTGTGTGTGTGTGTGTGTGTGTGTGTGTGTGTGTGTGTGTGTGTGTGTGTGTGTGTGTGTGTTGTGTGAAAGTGGGATAAGGGAAAAAGGCTGGAAAAAGGGATAAGGGAAAAAGGGCCCCAAAAAGAGGGATAAGGGATCTCCAATTAGTGGGATAAGGGGAAAAAAAGAGCCAAAAAGAGGGATAAGGAAATAAAGGTCCAAAAAGAGGAATAAGGGGGGAAAGCAAAAAAAGAGGGATATGGGATTTCTAGACCCCTTATAGCCCCCCGCCCCCCAACTGTAGATGCTGCTACACAGGGTAACATGGGACATGTCAATTTTATTGGACACTAGCTTTGCCCTGTCACGTTTTGCAGTGACAAATCAATCTTTCACTTATGAAATTTAAGAAAGTGGAAATATGAAAAAGAGAGAAAAATAAAAAGTAAATAGTTGAATACACAAGCAAACTTGGGAAAAACACATTAGGGAATAAGAGAAGGTATGTCAAATTCAAGAAAGCGGGAAGAAGAGAATGCAATCAACAGTGATCAATATGCTATCAATTTAATAATCATATACACAATACTTTTACACAATTCTTATACACAATACTTTTAAGTGACACATTGGACGGAACCCAACATAATGCTTTCAAAACATCTTGTCATAGTCAGGTACAGATTATAGTTCTATCCACACTTATAAGAGTATCCAAGAGCAGTCAAAATTTCGGTGAGTGGGACAATTTCACGCATGGTACCATTTCGTGGCAAGTAACTTATTGCGAGGGGTGTATATGACCCCCTTGGATATCAAAATCTCAATGAATTAATTCGACAAATCTCAATGCAAAAGCCCTTTTCTCAAATCTCCATCAATTGATCTCATTGAATTGAAAGGCCAAATCTCAATTCGCAATGAATTAAAACCCCAAATCTCAACTCTCACTAAGTTGCATGTATATACCAACCTCTATTGCGGGACCATTTATCGGCAGTGGTACTATTTCAAGTTGATGTGGTGGTACAATTTCACGGCTCAACAAAGTCTCACACTGTGATGAGTACTCAATTAATGTGATATTTGGATTGTCTTCCAGATTATACCAGGCCACCAGGAAACACCACCTAAAGTGTCATTGTGACCATTATATTGCTACGAATGTCACAAAGATGTCCTCGATAAGAATTGGCTTTATCTTGCACTGAGGTCACAGGAATGTGACTCATATTGGTGATTTCCTCACTCCTCAACAATGTTATACACATCGATAAGGAAAAGAGATAGAGTGAAACATAAATACACGAATGTTTCTCTAACTCACGGCTTACCCAATTTGAAATGTCAAAGCCAACTTTGATGCTCCAAATTAGCCCCAGATAAACCTCAAAAAGTTTCAGAAAAGCAAGCAGGTGGTCCGGATTAGTAGATCAATAATCCTCTGCTTTTAGGTAAAAAACCCACAAACCACCTCTCAGGAGCGGTGATATACTTTTAGGCCAGAAACCGGCTAGAAGTGCATGGGGCGTTCGCTGCATGAACTACCTAATCAGACTATAGGATAGACCAATACTACTGCCAGGTATCTCAAGATCTAACGTCAGATCACCATCGATCGACCCCAAATGAACTTTAGGTAGCCCGTGCAGTTAACCCTCCAGACGACCCAGAAAAGCAAGCAGATGGTCCAGATTTGCAGATCAATAATCATTTGACACAGGCCATAAGAACGGTTGCCATTAGGCCAGAACCGGCCAGACGTGTCACATTCCCTGCATGACCTATCGAACCAGTCAGACAACTCCAAATTTGAGGCTAGATCACCCGGGCCACGATCCGCTGTGAAATGACAACATCGGCGTCTTCTAAACCATCTGGAGCTTAGTGAATCATATTGCAAATGTTATTCTATCATTTCATATATTTTACAATGTTGTATTGTTATAAAGATTAGAAATGATTTACATGCCACTCATGTCACTATTTCATTTTGCTGCGTAGAGCCCCGAAACGATATACACATGTATTCCCACTGCTCAGACAACTGCAGACCGAGTGGTCGAATATTGCGTGACTCTAACTCAGAGTTCTTGGGTTCTATATATCTATTGCAACAACACGTGTACACTGCTGCAACCTCTGACCACAAGCACACATGATTCCAGTGTGGTCAAATATGAGTGAACTTTATCAACAGTCACGTGTAATACTTATCAAATTTCAAGTTCGCGTGATGACCTTTGTTCGCGTGATGTAGTGAACACGCTCATAAGAGAACGATCATAAATAACGATATCGGGGGGGGTCGTCCATTTTTTAGGGCTGGAAGAAAAAGTCAACTGACCCCCATCAACATTTTTAAAAGTTGAGTAACCCCCCCCCCCCCACACGCGCGCTAAAGCAAAAGTCCTCTACATAGTCATTGCATTTTTGGACTATTGTTAAAAGAAAGTATTTGAAAAAAATATACTGTAGCGTGATAATAAAAAGTTCAACGACCCCCCCCCGAAGGAATAGAAAAGTTGGACAACCCCCACCTTTTTAGACGACCCCACGGTATCATTATTTATGATCGTTCCCTAACTTTAGTAACACGTATGTCCATTTCTTCTGTTTCTCACCCCGATGAGTTCCACGAAGTACATGTATGACACATTTAGAAAAAAGCTCCCTAAAAATACAGTGTTTTTTTGTAAGTGGGACCCACCGCCGAAACACTGTTATGTTGATGTTTACTACAGACAAGCCACACCTGATATTGAGAATTGTTATTGCTCTATGTCATTGGAGTGATGAGCTCATGATATGATAAGAGCGGTAACTGCTGATTACGGTCACTATTTAATAGGAGGTCTCATGAAGACGTGTCATTCCGTCAATCATGTTTAGGTTCGTGCTCGCGGCATTGCTTGGGGCGGTGGCCAGTGTGGGAGCGCAATCAACAGGCGCATTGTAAGTGATATTTTATTACATTGCATTGTGTAGTAGTGTTAATCCCATAACCTAATCTGCTCAGACATGTTTGAAGTAATGTACCAGTTGAACAGCAATGGCAGACCCAGGTTTTTGGAAAAAAAGGGGGGGGGGCACTTAAGGAAAGGGGGGGGGGGCGCACTTAAGTGATTTCATGAAAAACCTTATGAAAACAAAGTATTTTGGTAGGAAGGGGGGGGGGCGCCCCCTGCGCCCCCTGGATCTGCCTATGGAACAGTAAAAATGCAAGGATGAGATTGAAAGGGCGGCTTCCATCATGTTTCCCCTTTCTTTACACTGGCAATGCGTTTTGTCAAACCGAAAGAAGTACTCTTTAGTCTCTATATGAGCTATTTAGTATGAGCTGAGAATTTTTTTATTGCAAATATGTATAATGTATGATATATTTAGTGGATATCTATTAGAACTTGCTATTGTTGTCTTGGTCTGAGGAAGCTCTTGCGATAAGAGGAAACGCCCAGCCAGGGCAGCAGTGACAGGTTCCAATAGATGTTTATTCAGTTTTTCATGATTTTGAATAATGGAACCCAACCCAAATATACATTTCTTTGAAATATGATTTCTATTAACAATTTATTTGACCCAGATAATAAGTTGATGTGCCAATGCCCCAAAGCATAACACAAGAAGAAACCCAATAGTTTCCATTCTATTATATTCCGTAAAAGAAACCAATAAATCGGTTATTTTCAAACTATATATCTGTTTTTTCTTCATTCCTGTAAACATTATTAGATAACACTCACTGCGTTGTCTGAATTGTTTTATACCGCTCTGGTGGTGAGTGCAGGGCCAGGGAAGCGAGCGAAAAATTAATGGTCACAACAACTGCAACCTACCAACAAACAGAAAAGTATAAATGTAATAGAATCAGCATACAGCCCCAATAATCTCATAGTATTATTAATTGTTGTAACACAGTTGTGAGTGTTCCGTCTGGGCACGAGACTCAAGGCCCGGCAATCGACCTAACATCCTGATTGCCGCGATCGGAACACCGAACCTGCCCATTGACTGCGACTTCAATAATACAGCTGTTGAAGAATCTGACTGCTACGAGTAAGTGCACCTTGCTAAAAAGCAGAGTCAGGCATATACAAAATAATAGTACAACCACCTCCAAAAAATAATAGTACAACCGCCTCCAAATGAGACAACTAAGAAAATATGGGCCTAAGTGGTCTCGGTTCTGAGATGGTCTCTTTTATGAGGTTTGAAGGGGGTCTCTTTACGAGGGTTAATAAATGAAAAGAAAATGTGTTTGTTGCTTAGGGATTTCCTTTATGGTAGTGGCACCACACTACAGCTTATATGCTGTACGCAATTTGAAAATAAACATAGTCATAACCTTAGATACTACTTCCTGCGAACAATCAACAGGAAACTACCCTTATAATTGCTGAACTGTTTCTACTGGTGAATTTGAAATATTACGTAAAACACCATTGTCACATAAGACTTGTTATCATACAATTGTGTATTGGCTGCACAACGCCAATACATGTCCAATGTAAATGCTTTTGAAGTGAGGCAGTGAAGGCAGATAGTGAAGCCTCTGCTGTAGCAACATGAAGTGGACCTTTTTGGTATTATTAAGTAAGATAATTAGCAGCATGCCTTTTTGTTAATAGGTAAGTTGTATTTCATTTACCAAGGCCATAAACAAACTGAATAGATGCATCAATAGAAATTTCAAATAATACATGTGTTTCTGTCCACAGAGCTTGCTATGAGTTGGGAGTAGAATTCAAAGTAGGATCCGGTATTTGCGACTCTGTTTTCCAAGTGAGTAATACATCGCATTGCACATTTAGATCTACAGATAAATTATGTAAATGAGAAATGATGATAATAATAAAGGTTAGGAGCAACCAAAACATGACATGGACTTAACTGAAACAAATTAAACATCCCTACATGTACATTATGTTCATTAGAGATAATAGCTAATTATTGTCATTTAATGACGTTCATGTTGTGCTCATTTCTTGTTCATTCCTTATCTTCAATATTCCAAATTGCTTAAGCAATATTTCTATCACAACATGTTAGTGCTGATTTTTGGACAATATTAGCATTACAAACCTGACAATCATTGATATTTAAGGATAACAAAAACGACTGTTACGGTAACGTTTGGTGTGAGAGAATCGCCAACAAGAGGCCAGGATTCGATGCAACTGGAAACTACGTTTTGTCTGCATATGCATCCATCAGAAATTGTCGTATGTCTTCTTCCATATTTACATTGCACAAATTTGGTCAGTTTATTTTTCTTTTGATTTCAACTAGTGCTACACAAATGTAACCAGAATAAAGTCTCTAGTAAACGCTTGTTGTAACGTGAACAAAATAATCATAACAAAGGACTAAAATAAAGACAGTAACATATTTGAATGATTGGTAATAATCTTATGAGAAATCCACCGTTTTTGACCCACCAAGCTCTAAGTTTCGTACACTGACGGTCTAACATACTTACTCAATCAACGCCGTTATACACTAATTAAAACCTTAGCCAAAATCTTCGAACAACCCGCAATGGATATCCCACAGCATTGCAGCTAGAATCCGCTGTTTTTTATTGATGTATTTTCAAAATGGAAAATAACGAAACCCATTGCTGCTGTTTTAGCTGATAACCCCGATATTGAATACACTGAGATCACCCAGCCTGAAGACGACCAGGAACTGTGCTGCGGCGTAACAACGAAGGACCAGTGCAATGAGGACGACTGTACGTGCGACCTCGGCACAGTCGAGTAAGTCCTAGGCCTTACATACATATCAACTTGTAAGCATTATGGCAGGCACTTTGCCAAATAAAGTGTGTATCCCAGTCGGCCATTTTGGTTAATTTTCGACATTTTCTGCGACAGCTTTGACAATGCCTCAAAGAAAACGCCAAAACTTGATACAATGCTTAATTACGCGCCCACCGAGCATCACCTGTGTTCAATTTCGATACTTTGCCGATGGATGTTTTTGTGTTCATCTGTACCCGTGTTTGTTTTGTTAGCTGTGAGTGCGGCCTCTTCATCCAAAAACTCTTAAACAAGGACGAGTGGAGACCAAACCCCAACGTCGATCCGCTGCCCCTGCAATACGTAGGTAAGCAGAATAGGCGGGAAACCGCGTATGAGACGTCCGGTAGAGTGTTCCTTTTTCTATACTTTTAAATTTGAAGCCTGCCTTACACATAATAGAATTTCAATGCTAAATCCCGCTTTATAAGCGATTGTCGGTGAACCGTTACAACGCATCTTCGCACGTAGGTGGAATTTGCTGATGTGTAAAGCAGGCTTAAGCTACGTCATACACATGAAACAGAATTGTATTGATAATATCGACAATATCAAGTAAATGGAGCCAAAATCCATTACAAAAATGGTGAAAACTAAATTGATAATATACGGTATACCCTGTAATATTATAATGGTAATACACTTTTTATGATTATGCTGACGTTTATTTCGTTTACTAGTAAATACTCTCGAAGTGATACCATGCGATTCCACGTACAGATGCCAGCCCCCCTCCCCCCGCCCCCCCCCCAAACAAACAAAACAAAACAAAACAACAACAACACAACAACAAAACAAACAAAACAAAAACAAAACACACACACACACCATTTTGCATTGTTCTTTCATGCTTTCATGTTGCAAAGTATAGCTCCATGCCCACATGTCTACATTTCCTGCCGGTAATGTGCCACGGTAATCGAAAAAAACGAATCAACCATTGCACAATGTTATATGCCAATATTCATAATATCCCACCCACTTGTGTTCTAAGGCACCAACTTCAATGACACCGACGGCGAGTGGTCATCCACATGCTGGCTTTTCCCCACCCCCGAGAACACCCCTGAGGCAGACCTGTGCTCCCAGTTCTGCTTCGCCAAAGGTAACTCAGTCGTGTCACTCACTCAGATGATAATTACATATATATGGATGTTGGATAATACAATGATCACTTCATTGGATATTATACAAGAAACCGGGATAAAAGGGAATTGGATGTACATTAGAAATGTGTGGGAAAAGTTGAAATACACATATATAAGGGAAAATCGCAAGAATTGCGTGTGGAATGCGTGAGATGCTCAATTAGATTTTCCTACGACCATAATTTGTTGTAGTCACCGCCACAATGACGTGGAATGTAATGTGATTATCTGCATAGAAGCAATTAATTGTTTTCTATCAGGTGATATAAAACCGTGTATACATACTGCATTGATATTACTTTTTATGCACACCAATCAAATATAAGAAAACGTTCATGATGAAACGGGCAACGTATTTTCCGAACAAAATGGATACATACGCGATTTTTTAAAATTGAAATAAAGTGTTTTAAAATGGAAAGGCTGACTTGAAATACGGCAAGAATATAGAGATACATGTATAATGATATTTTAAAGTCGGAGTTAAATCAAAGAATAGCATGGTTTGTTTCCCCGTCATTATAATAGATAACTCTCTCTGTGTTGTGTTACTTTTAGAGGACGAATTGATCGGATACCGCCTCTCCGATCCTCACCCCAATGTAAGTTTACATATATTCAGCAATACTAAAATGCTTGTAAGACAGTGTATTAGCTATAATTGATGAGATTAACCAAGTAAATGGTATTATGGAGTTGTGCAATATGTGATTTACTCATATGGTTCACACTGACCTGGTCTGTTTGATATGTACCCCGACACGTTTAGTGATATGCAAGTACATAGAGAGCAGATTGCAACTGACAATGATATAGCTAGTGCAGTAAAATATAATGCATTAGTGAGCAATGAGTGTTCTTCTCACGCAGAACCCTGGCTGGACCTACGGAGGAGTCATGTGCCAAGGACTTAAACAGCGTGTTGCTAACTATGAGGCCATCCAAAATGAGACCATGACCATCTACGGAAGGGTTCGTAAAACTTATGCTTAGAAAGTGTCGCCATCAGTTCTGTTCAGTTTGTTATTAAGCATAAACATCTCAATAATCAGTAGACAGAGTTTAACATAGAACTTGCAGTGAAGAATATTGCCATTAAACAACAAATTATGTGAGAACCTAACCACCCTTTAGGTTGTCACACCACTGTTTTCCGCACTGCTAAACGCCACAAGATATTGAGGTGTGTGCCTATCAAGAGCAATTAACAATGCCTCGAATGATTCGGCTTCAATTGTTGAAATGTCTTACTCTAGTTTTAATTGTGTCTCAACAGGTGAAGAACTGTGCCGGTGCTGGAGTCGGATGGGCAGAGACGGTGCCCTTTGGCGAAGACACAGAGGAGAAGCTTTGCTGTACCGAAGAGGGGGATTGGTACGAGTGCTGGTAAACAGCCACAATGGACCTTCTACAATACTCATTAACCCACTTGATGAAACCTTAATTACTTGTTATGTTGATTGAATATAGCCAATAAATTTTGTATTCCAAATGGTGTCACTCTCTTTGTTCCAAGTATAACCTCAAGTCCACATCTATCTCATTGTTTATTTCACAACGCATCGTAATGCTGGTGGCATTTGTGTCGCTAATTCAAAGGCATTATCAGATGCTTACTTGTCACCTACACTGAACACTGACTGCTCCAATTAAAGCTGTACAGTGTACACATGTCAGTCTAACTCCGCCTTTCGGAGTTTCCGAGCGACTGATGGCCGACCTTTCACTTTGCGTCACGCCCGTCAGTTGGCGGCCATGTATCACGTGGTAGCAGCCAGCGCTCTGCGCGGTCAGCTTATGGCACAGTTCATCCACCCCGCGACCACATCATTCCGACTGCATCACTTCACATGATGGAAATAACGTTGACACAGTCCCGGGACACAGTCCTACGCAATTACAGTTCAAATACCTTCAATTCACAGTAACTCAATCAGAAAGTTGTTTTTGATTGGCTGGATTAAGATTGGTTTGCATTGTGGATTATGTTTTGTTTTATTCAAGTTTTGCAATATGGTATAACAAACAATACGAGAGATATATTAGGGACGGTGCAATATTTTACAGGCGGGGGGACCGGTGCATATCGAAAAACTTGTCTGAAAAAAGGTCTTGTCCGCTGCTGATGTGATGAAAAAAAACCTGATGTCCCATGACCTCTATTCATAAAAAAAAATGAATATTTCGTGATTACAATAAAATTCGCTCACGTCGAGGTGGGATTTCAGCAGCTGAAAAAAAGTACATGTCCCATGTCTAATAAAATGAAAAATCATTGGTCCCCCCTAAGCACCTTAAAAAAGTACCTGTCCCCATACCAAATACAACATTAAAGTTAGCGCCCTTTAGATGATATGCAGGTGCTATCAGTCACCTTTATAAATAGTAAACAAAGTCTAACATAGTCATTATGGTAATGCGAACTAATTAGTAAAATTTTACTGTACACAATACTTTAGATTAATTTGATCCAACGGCTTACAAGAAGCAGTTCATATTCAGGGAATATTTTAACAATTCATAAAAATGTAAAAATAAAAAAATAGCCTAGAACAATGACTAAACATTAAAAATACAATATTAAGAATAAAATGCACATTAATTTGTTCTAAGATGTCTAAAAGTGCTGTCTGATAACATTTAGGGACCATTCAGCATTTATGACAGGGTGGGGTAGGAGGATTTTTAGGACAGCCCATGCACTTTGTCACAATGTTTGGAGGGGGCTATCATTTTTTTCACACACTTTTGTTTTTTTTAGAGATTCTGTACTAAAATTTGCTGTTTTTTATATTATGGATATCCATCAAATAAGATTTTAGTTAACCGACAATGAATGAGTTAACTGTTGGGGGTCGGGCGGGTGGGGATGGGGGTCATCAATTTTTGTCACATGAAATTGAGGATGGTACCAATTTTTTCACAGAGAATTGAGGTGTGGGGTTTTGGACAATTTTAGAAAATCCTCCTTGTTTCCTCACAAATACTGAATGGTTCCTTGGACTTTATGGTGAATCTATATAGTTCTATCGTCTTAAGAGGTCAAGTTTTTTTTTTTTGTTTTTTTGTTTTTTTTTAATTATATTTTGTATCATTGTATTAGATAAATTATTTTGATGATAAATGGTATATTATAATAAATATCTAATTTTTATATTTTTTTATGAATCATTCTTCAAAGTGACCTTCTACAAAAATGTCTCATATGTTTCCCGTCACGTGACCAGAATGATGAGCCAGGTCGTTCCCAAGTGAAATACTGAGACAATAAGGAATGTTTGGTTGTCCTGTTTGGTTTTGTTCCTTCAATGGTGCATAAAGGTTCTATACTGACAAAATACAATTTTGGACACGTTTACAGCATATTATAACTAAAATAAAATGTCAAAAAGATGAGAAAAGAATGTTGTGATTTGATTTTATTTTAAATTTTTGACAAATCAACTTGTTTTAGAATAGTTATGTATTTAATAAATATACATCATAGGTTGCTAATCCATATGTGTATATGATAGTAATCAAATGTTATTCACTTTCGTAATGAAACACAGTATATTCAAAATGTTGTTTTTAATTTTTCTCACTTTGGCAAATACACACAAATCAAGATGATAGTGTATTTTATGGAACGCAATCGTATTTTTAAAGGCTTCCTTCGGACAATGGTACTAGTACACAAGAACCATCTATTTTACAAATTAGTAGCCTCTTTATTGACATTGTATTTTTAATGTTTAGTCATTTGATTTTGATGACTATTTCTTGACTTTACATTTTTTATTTTTAAATACATACATAAAATGGAAATGAGAAAGAGGATACTTACGTGGGGAAACGTCAATAGATAAATGTTAACCAAAAATTTATATTATTCTATCCAAACAATCAGAAACTCTAGCTATCGCCAACTGATGGAATTTTGATTTACTGAATCCATTAATTCTGTCATTCAAAAACAACATCTATTTGATTTACTTAAGGTGTCTCTGAAGTATCCTTATGTATGTTGAATTTTTTGCTGGGGGATGGTTTGTTAGTGTGTTTGAGTATTGGACTATTTTCGTTGTTTCCTTGGAAGTGTTCCTTGGATCTGCTATATAGAATTCTACTCGTCTCTCCATGGTAAAGGCTTATTTTGTTTACTTTTTGGCAATCTGCGCACTGTATTTCATACCCCATACCTCCTTTTACTGTTTTCGTGCACACTAGTCTTTTATTTGTCTCTGAGCATTCCCAATATTTTGCCCCATCACACCGGAAAATACACTAGCCAAAAGATGGAGAAAAGTGGCAGAAGACATTAGCAAAAGCAGTAGAGGTCGAGTCACTGCAAGAATAGTAGAACAAGGTGGGAGGTCCCTCAAATCCGTTCTATGCAAATCTGCACCACAAGAAGATAAAAATGTGGAAACGAAGAATGTCGAGTATGCTGCTCAGAGACAAATAAAAGACTAGTTTGACTGGTTCTTGTAAGCCATATCAGTAATCCAGTCATCACTGAACAATCATATATTAAATTATACCTTACCTTTGACAAATAGATACAATGTACATATATTTATTATAAGTAACTAAATGTTATCAGGCAACACTTTTAGACATCTTAGAACCAATTAATGTGCATTTTATTCTTAATATTGTATTTTTAATGTTTAGTCATTGTTTTAGGCTATTTCTTGATCTTTACATTGTTATAAATTGTTAAAATATTCCCTGAAGAGGACACCTACGTGTCGAAACGTCGAAATAAACTAAATTAACCAAAATGTTATTGTCTCCAAACACACAGAATAAGTAGTGAAAAAACAACAACAACAACTAGCCAATCAAATAGAATATTAATCCAGTCATTCAAAAACAACGTCCTGATTGATTTACTGCAAAATGAAATTATGGAGTATTGGGGAAAATTTAAATTGTAATTGCATATCATATGACCGTGTCATCCTATTTCAATAATGTGAAGTGGAAATATATATACTAGAGCATATGTCAAGTCTAAAACGGATGCCATGGCTCTTATGGGGTATGTGCCTGTTGGTTACCCGTCTATGTAATAGTAGTAATGTGTATGATATGGTGTTTGCAAATCATAGTACTATACATATCACACAAACACGCACGCACGCACGCACGCACGCACGCACGCACGCACGCACACACACACACACACACACACACACACACACCACACACACTCCCATGATGTTGAGGCCCATGGTGTTCATACACAGAAGAAGGCACGCACGCACCGCTGTATGCACGCACGCAGACAAAACAAAATGTATATGTACATTTGCTCTCAGTGAATATGTTTGATATTCCCACTATAAGCATGAAACTTGGATACAAACAAGATGATCAAATGCATAGGACATTCTTTGTGAAACTGGCGAATAGACAAAAGTATATATTTGTGTTTTACTTAGAAATAATAGTTCACTCACCTATAATTAAGACAACAATGACAAGGACGCATATGAGGACAATAACATGGACGACGAGGATGAAGAGGACAAGTGCGACAAGGATGAGGACGAGGACGAGGACAACGAGAAGGACTCGGTTGAAGACAAGGATGAGATCAAGGGTGAGGACAAGGACGAGAAGGATGAGGATGAGGTCGAGGACAGTGGTGGCAACGACAAGGATGACTAGGAAAAGGAGAACGAGGATGACAGCGACAATGGGGATGAGGACGAGGACGATTATGAGGACGAGGACTAGGGTAAGGACTAGGACGAGGAGGACGAGGAGGACGAGGACGTGGACGAGGACGACGACGACAATTACCAAAGAACCAAAAACAAATCTAACATAAAATAGCAGCATAAAAACGACTACGCACGTCGACCCAATTACACTTTATTGATTGCATTACACGTCGAAACAGTCCATATTTCAGGTGATCACACGAGGCTGCTGTAGCACTCCTCGGGCGTGGTGCACGCCTCGGCCGGGAACGTGTCCGGCACGATGTGCGCTTCAGAAGTGAAGTACATGTCGAAGCCTTCGTCGCTGGCCCATATGCCCTGCATAAGGGAGACAGTTTTGATGGGTGCACATGCTGCGACACCACTACGCGATCCGATCGTGTGTTGGCGGCGAGGTAGCACCGTAACATATGCACAAGATAAAATAGTCATCATAATGATTGGCATGGCTAGTATGAAGTAGCATGAAATTTAATTTGTAAACTCGATGCTTGTTCAGAGATGATGGCACTAATAGCATTGGATGAGGCCCATAGAACCAATCACAAGTTTCATTTTCAACCAATACATCAATGTTAATTAGTTAATGCACACCATCAGGCTTCAGGGTTCAAAAATATTTTCATCAAGCAGGTATTCTATTTTATAGAAAGTTATGAGAGCTTTTTTCATAGGAGTGAAACTCTTCAATCCACGGTGCAATACCTCAACCATGAATCCCACCCACTCGTCCTCCACATAGTCCACCTCCATCTCATAGACGATTTCAGATTCTTCTGGATCATCCTAAAATGTCATATAAAGTAACTGTAAAAGGAAAAAAGAAAGGGTATCATACTGGCCATGATACGTTGTTTCCACAATGCCCAAGTTATTACGCAAAGTGTTTTCCCACACTGCGTACAAAATGTGTCATTTTATCTATCAAATGGGATTCCATCTATCAATTAAGAACAAACTAATCTGTAGATGATATGGCAGTCTTTTAGGTCCTCACATTGAAGTCGAGTTACGTGCAGTCAATCAATCATACTTAGCAGTCAGTCGTCTCTTAGCGTGTTACAAACACAACGTTAGTGTGTTCCTAGTAAATCAGATATATCTATGGGGTAAAGAACCCACCCCGATGCTAGCATGTTTAACAAATTGCATTTGTTTAAGGAGCAGAAAACATTTATAGGTGTAAATTTGGTACTTAGTAATTATCAAAGAGGTTTGTCTAAAACGGATAAAAAGAATTATACGTGTCCAATAGCATAAAGGTATAATCATGTATTAGTCCTCAGCCATCCCAATTTCAATGCGTCGCGTGAATAAGTCTGCATGTACCTAAGATTACCATCGATCAAGTCTAACCCCTCTCCTATATTTTACGCAAATCATCTTTCTTCAAAATGTTTGCCATGTGTTTTGTTTGGGCCCACCTGTATGGTGACGTTTCTCTCACGCCAGATTACAGGGTTTGGCCCGGGGTCCGGGTAGCCAGCGATCAGGCGGAAGTCGCGGCTGAAAGACAAAGCACGAAACCACTGAAATCCTTTTACTGCGGCCCCCCCTGTTTTCTGAAAACCTGGATCTGGTAGTGAAGCCAGCTTGAAAATAAATGCTACTTATCAATTGGGAATCTTATCATAATCATGCATATTGAAAATAGGATGCTTTTGCTTCTGCATTCCTCATGCTGTAGCATGTGTGCAAATAGACCAGTGTCCGCACGGTAGCTGTAAACGTCGCTCAAACTAGGGCTGCTGTCTGCAAAGGCCCAAAAGTAATTATCAAGTGTATAGAAATGTAATAAGATATGGAAGGTAATACAATCCGGTAATCATATATTTCAAAAACTCATAAATATCCCAAAAACAAAGCCAAACACAAACAGAACTAACTAGGTGGAGTTGTCGAGTGTCACAGCGCGCATGCCCCTGACGGAGTCGGCCGCCCAGCTTGCCTCCATGGTCACTTTGCCCTTCTCCTCCTCCTGGTCGTCTTCTTTCTCCCAGCTCACCACCGGCAGAGCCTCCACTCCGGACTGAAACGGCGTCGTGCAGGTCACATTCTCATTATTGTGGGCGATAGACACATGCGCACTCCCAACCCCGTGCCATATCTGATACCCCTACTCGCTAATCACCTCAAGCAATGGCACTCCGTATCATTGAAGCAACCATTGTGGTAGCGTTGAAGTTGTACATTGCCGCATGTTATCGTCATAGAAGTGTTGTTCAAGGTCAGAATAAAATATTTTCGCAAATGTGACATAAAAACTGTCGCCTTGAAAGGAAAATAATAGTTTTGTGCTTCGACTGGAGCTTTAAAAACTATTTCTTACAAATGACTTATACATATATTATTTAGCGCCGCAAATTGACCGCACATTTAATCACGGATTCCCCTAACAAATCTCTTGGACTGTTCTCTCCAGCCACCATTACTTACGTTCAGCAATGTGTTCACCCAGCCAGCCATTGTGCTGTAGACCTTCAACCACTGCGGGAACAAGATGTGCTCAGCATTGGGATTCATCCTATGACGAAATACGAAATAGAACAGATGACTATAGATATTGATTTCAAACGTTTACATTAGACTAGTGAATTGCAAGGCTATCGATACAATGCATATATGGATACTCCATACAACAAAGGAATACTAGCATGACTTGTAGATCATGTAGATGGTCAAGAGACAGACGCGTGTACTTCATTTTCGTTGCGAAACGTACAGTACTGATTTGGTGTGGTTTACTATAGATAACCTCCTCAACTTTTATTTGTCAATGTTTTCTTACATAAGCCACTTGGGTCCCTCAAGCTCTGCCCACCAGCGGTGATGATCCTGGGGGAAGAAGTACTCGTCGCCCACGGCGCTGATCACCAGCTTGGGGATGAGGGCCAAACGGCTACGATAATCTAGAAACGTAAGAGCCACTCTCATGATGGGACTGAGTTGGAGAGAGTTCTCCCAAATACACATGTAAAAGTGGTTTGCGGTCAGTGATAATGAGTGTGGCTAGAAAACTATTGCGATGGGGTTAAGAGTAAAGTATTTAAAATGCTCATGTATCTTCTCTTACATGTAGCGCGTATTGGGCGATGACGTGGAAGTAGTGGGTCTTGCGTGTGCAGCTTATATTTTGTGTCGCTTAGTTGGAGATGGCTCTGTTTTGTGTGATATATATAAATGTACGTATGGGCTCACATATTATGGACAAAAGTCGACTCTAACGTTCCAGCTTTGTTATTGAAATAACATGTATAAACAGTAATCGATTACGTTTACAAATTATACAGCAACCACATTGCAGTGCACCCTGCATACCACACATTTCAAGGGAATTTAATCACAAGTGGCATGCGGCTTCAGCACTTACACCACGGATCTTCATACTGCAGCACCTCGTCAGCGTCATCATCGATGATGAACTGTGTGACGTTGTTCTGGTAGTACGGCCGCATGGCAAATGACCAGTGGCCCTCGAGCGCTCGGTAGTGCGCCATCATGCACTCGCGGACCTTGAGCAGGCTGAACACGATGGGGATGGTGGCCACCACACGCTGGTCCGTGTACGCGTGCGACCACGCTGTCCAGCCACGCTACAACGATTGGTAGAGACGATTGATTGATAGAGATCCAGGCTTGTAATTACGATTCAAAACCAACTTCTAAATTAGGTACCAATATAGAGTCATTGTTTTGAAAAGTGCGTGGTGTGTGTGAAAGGCACGTTGTTTGCCCCGGCACCACAAGCAATGTGAGCCTAAGAGATACATACTGATATTTAATGCCCTCAATTTCAGTGAATCTCCACGTCATTCGAATAGTATTTGATAGGTTGATATCAGTTGGATCTAGTATACTTTGCAATTCGCTCCCACATCACGGTAAGAAACAAATGAGCATTTTATTGTTTGGTCGTATCACATAATCGCACACCCCCTGTCTACTGTCAATTTTTCAATTTACTGAAACCTATGCCTTTCATTGAGATAGAGTGATTTAGTTGTACTACCTTGGATGCACCGCTTGAAATGCAGAATTTCACGTCTGTTTCTCCGGGTCTGAACCATTCGGCTACTTCAATGACGGTGTCGAAGCCGCGTTTGGCAGCCTGCAAAAGATTGGTTAGGATATTTTATTATCATTTTTGTCAGATGGCACTGGAATTGTCTTCATTAGAACAGTTAATTAATTAGCATTTTAAATAAAACCGCCAACAATCCAACACGCACAGTCAAACAAACTCACAAAATGAATGAGTTCAATTGGTAAATTAGAAATACAGTACAATCACGTTTCCAGCTTTCCAGGCGTCAGGACAATCATGGATCTCAAACACGTACCCTCACTCATAATCACCCCAACCACACACACCTTTGTCATGGGGAAGCGCAGGATAGCCTCCTCTCTGGGTTCCATCCCTGCCTTGAACTTCTCCAGGAACCACACCCACGAATAAGCGATCAAGTCGTCACCAGAACGTCCCTTGTCTTCTGGATCGTCCTGGAAAAGTATGCATGGGTATCTTGGCTAATGAATATACCGCAATGCAGTCCGTTTTGTCTTTGTTTGCTTAACGTTCATGTACACTCTTAAACCAAACACCGTCGTAGACACGTGGACGCAAAACACAAATGGACATGAAACTATCGGCACTCACGTAGAACTTGATGCGTCCGTTGGGCTGCTGCATGACGTAGGCCACGATCATGCCCGTATCATTGGCCATGCTGCTCGCCACCACGTTCTCAAGAGCCGCGCGCCCGGGGTAGCTGCGAGAAGAAAGGCACAGGGAGATGCCAATAGCTATAGTTCCTTGTTTAGTTCAGGCATAGCACTAAATGTTTGTTGATGAGGTGTATTGTTTTTGTGATATTTCATCAGAAGAGAAGATCCATCACTGGTCAATGTTATTCGCTAAAAGAAATAAATCTACTGTTTAAACATTCTAAATTTACATAGATGCTGTCACGACTTCACCCATATTGAGATTCACACCATCATCAAAACATTATCATACTATGAGATGTATTATCCATACATAGTTATACTATTGCACATGTTCATCAGGTGGGAAAAAATAACAAATTACGTCGTACTTATATGCATGTATATTTTCATGACCACCAGGTGCTGGTCACAATTAAAATTGACTCACTCATCCTTGTTGCCGTTACCACCACCCACGCTGATAACCATGGCGTGCTCGGGGTGGTCGATGTTGTCCGGGATGGCGATGCCCATCCAGTGCCACCACAGCGAGTGGTCCACGGTGTCATCTACGGCAGACGGCAATCAACAGAGAATTATCATGTGCCAGTTTTTAAAGCAAAGAATATCGATGTAATTAGATGCTTATAGGATAACTAGATGCGTGCAATATGAATTTGTAGAATATAACATTGTCTAATTGTGATTAAAAAGTTATGAGCTTTATCACAGACACCCTGTTCATGTGCTGGGTATACAATTTATAAAAAAAATAACGCACCTGATTGCTTTTACAGTCTAAAATGAAGCGAATATCTAAGGGCGTGAAACATTGTGCATCACCATCATTCTACTGGTTTATTAATTCATATGCCAATCTATTATCCAAGTTCAACCACGTCTACTCACCATCCAGCCAGCGCTGGGACGTCATATTCACCATTACCACGCTGACGTCGCGGTAGCGGTAGGTGGCGAGGTGCGTCCACTCCCAGGCGCCGTCATCCCTGTTGACGTACTCGTCTAGGGCGTTTGGGTTGTCCTGGATTTGTTGTTAAAGTTGCCATTGTATTGATTACACAATGCTAGCATTATAGGAATGAGGTTGGAATAATTTCAAATACAATCGATTGCAATGTACCTGCATCACAAGGAGAAAACTCAAATTAACAGATTTTTTTTCTGTCTAAACATCTAGACATTTCTTTCTATTCACGCTCCTTTTATGGTATATCTATAGGGGGCCGTCCTTCATAGAATGCATTGTACAGTGCCCAATCATCATCTGAGAGTGCAAGTGTACATCGGGACAATAAGGAGACAATGGCTATCAATAGGGGGAGCATACGCGGATATGTCAAACACAGACAATGGGCGTCTGTTTCACCACATATGTACTTTGCGATGACACATAAATTATATCCTGATCTAATTTTGCATTTTGAAAATAAACCACCGTAAGTCATTCTACACACAGCTGTACAAAGCTTGCAAAGTCGGCTAAAGCTGGAACCTGTTTAGCTTGAAACTTACCCACTCAAAGTCAGGATAGTCCTGACAGTTTACCCCGAGGGCAAGAATTGCGAGCACCACCAGTCCTCGCATTGTGTCGGTCCCAATGAGAACAACTATTTCCTTGTGTCTTTAACAGGCGAATACCCGTATGTTATCTGATTAGATAGTGCGTGTAATTTTAGCAGATGCACAGGAGGTACTGATAAATGGCTAGAAATAGACAGTCACATTTTCCGGCCATTATCATGGCGTAAACCTCGGGGTAACTCTGGAGTTACCAAAACGAAATTGCTGCATAGTCTGTATATTCACAGATTTTGATGGTGGGTTAACAATAGGCGTGTAATGAACGCGTATCACGTCAATGATTCAAAAATCAATTTTTGAAATTTGCATCATGTAAAAACGAAAAACAGATGAATCGACAGACAAAGCATCGATCCTTGGTTTGAGGTAACTACAGAGTTACCTCCACGGCACACCCCGGTGATTATAGAGATATTTCGTGTGCATTTAGGTTACATGGTTGAGTGTTTACATTGATTTTTCTACTAGAATGATTAGGATTTTCTTCATTCATATTCAAATTAAAGAGACTTAACAAATTAAATGAACTAAAATATGATTATATACAATTATGAGACCAAGTGACAATACAATATAGTGTGCGGCACTCATAATAATTATAGAGAATTTAGCATTTGTTCGTGTATGTTTGAAAAACTATTTATACATGATGTATTTAATGATTATTCTATATTATATTAGTGCTACTTATATATTGCCTCTGGAATGGATTATAGTGTTAGAAATTTAGACTATGCCATTTTCTTTCTAAATTATAACATACACATTTTGCAGGAAAAATATCCCCATCATATTTATTACCACATTATGTTCTTTGGATATACATTTTTTTATACGAAAAGAAAAAGCAATACAAAAGCACAAGTTTTATGCACACATGGAAGACAATATAATATATTTAGGAGAAATAACCAAGCATCAGCAATTTTTTAAAAACATAATAAAATTACTGCACAGCTTAATAATATGAACCATTACATGTTAGACCCTAAGCGTAAGTAATATTAGTGTCCCATAAGTTCTAACCAAATCAGGTTTTTTATGATAACTACACGCTTTGAAAGAGAAATAAAATACAGATATACACGTATTGATGTTTAACTTTTATACCAGCAAACATGACATTAGATCACAATGCCACACATGCAGCTTCAGACCAAAAACCATAACTCCAATCACTCACCAACTTACTTCAACATAGTTTCCACAAATCCTTAAATTACATGTACCAATATCATATAAACTATATCAATTCCAAATAATCAGTTCTCACATTTAAGATAGTTGTAATTACATATATGTATATAATCATTCATAGTAATCTTAATACTGCAAATTATGTGGTCATTTGTAAAATCATTTAAGTTAACATTCAATACAACACATATTTCTAATCAACCAAACAACCCTACAACTGAAACAAAAGTATAACCATCCACCGCTTAAATTCTAAATCTATGGTCAAAATATGAAACTAAACGGTAATAGAATTAAATCACAAATTTTGCAATGAATAAAGTTTAGGTTTTTTAATCACCAGATTTATTAATTCACTGGCATATAATGTAGCTTGCTTTCATTAATGATCACATTGCACCACAGCTCCACATAACCATAGGTGACTAAGTCCTACTGATTGCTAATATATATCAAGGATCAAAGAAGCTGAGCAAATTGTCAAGACCTCTCTCAATTTGCCGACTGCAGTTTTCCACAAGCTAAAACAAAAGAAAATAAAGATTTTTTTTATCATATTACTAGTAAGCATTTTTTACGCATACTAAATTTCAATACCACTAAACAGGTGACAAAATGACTGCCCTTTTTCTTGCCATCTTAGCAAAATATGGAATTATCATGTTTACAATTATTGTTGTAATCAGACCTGTTATCGAATAGCCAGTGCAACTTACCATTTCCAAACATGTATTATCTACTAAAGTACATGTGCAATCAATGTCCCCAGTCATCGTGATGACGGGACACTTACTGTACACGAGTACATATATTTTACTCTTTATAAAGTATATCACGTATATTGATGTAATCAATATCAAACATTGATAGTTAGCCGATCTATGCTTATAATGTAACAAAAACAATTCTACTCTCACGGTTCTGCCAAGCAAGCTCCTGCCATTGTATTGACATAGCTGAAGAGACATCTTCCATTTTACCATATCAAGTGGCCCTAACGGGACTCGAACTCCCGACCCCAAGGTTGTGAGACCAGAATGTTACCATCATCCCAAGCAGCAGGCTGTTAAAATGTTACACGGACGAAGCGATGTCTCTGTAACCCCCCAGCCTACATACTTGGTCAATTATCATCTCAACCCAGAAGTAGTGAGAGAAGAATTGAATTCACAAGGAAACTTGGGAAAAATATATATGTACAGTTATTCATCTAATAAAAACAAAAGCTAGCTGTAGACAACCACCCATAAGTTTTTTTCTAATACATACATGTAGTAATGTAAACACAATCATAGACGTGATTAGTCCGAACAAACCTGATTGGCTCTTTCTTCCAGCTGGCGTTCTGACGCTACCAGACTCTCCTCCACTTCCTGCATCACCTGAACACACATACATACAGCAAGCTAGAATATATCTAGTAAATGCTTACCACATAACTCTTTCAGATGGTACAAACTCATTTGAAATGCAAACACTTAGATGCTTACAGTCAAATCGTCTGACAACAAGAAAGATAAGGATGAAAAGTATGTTAAGAATGAATAGAAGAGAATAACAAGACTATCGGGGGAGGAAAAATATAGTAGCAAGAGAGAGGTAAAAGGGAAATATAAGGTAAGAATGATGAGTAAGAACATAATATATTGGAGGAAAGGCTAATGATCAATAAGAATACAATTTACAGGAGAGAAGGAATAATTTCATTTAAGGAGAGAAATGATGAGTCAAAAGATGATGAGAAAAATTTGTACTGAATAAGTCTTTTGTAACATGTTAAACCATGGATGCGAGCAAGTGGGAATTATGACATGGTCAGTGCAAATTAAGGTACTGAGGCAGTTAGGCACATAAAAGAGGATAGGAGAGGTTAACCGAGTCAAAAGAGGAGGATAAAGTAGAGGCGGCACCTTGTCAGCTTCCGAGCATGCGTATTTGACCCCGTCGACGACGGGTGTAGGGTCAATGCCATAACTCTGCAGAGCACTGACGCTGTCCTCTACCAGCTGGTTCAAACCAAGTTCCTCATCTATGGAAAAATGTTCATATCGTTTTCATTCAGATGCTGCAATACTTATGTGATCAAAATGATCAAACACGTATAATAAGGCTTGGAGTATGACAAGAAAGGGTAAGGATTGAAAACTCAAGTCTTGTTCATGAGCACATGCATCTCAGAGGGCAGAAACCAACTGAAACTTTTTAATTACTCCTTATTTTGTAGATAATTATTTTGTCTTATGACAAAACATGTTTAGAATTGTATAGATTGATGATTTTTTAAATAAAGCAATTAGTGAAAAAATTACAACTTTGCCTGCGAAGCATATAACTGATAGTAAAACATGGAAATGAACCAAAATCACTATTCGGTTACAAAATTTGTACATATCTAGAAAACATTGCCTCAAATGTTTTATATCTTTCCTCTTTATCATTTTACATGCATTTAAAGTTTTAAAACCACTTATTTTCCGAATTTTCTTGCAAATCAATACAAAAACATTCATAATTCATCAACAAAATCAAAAAATCAAAATCCCTAATAAAGTTTTCTTCAGAATGCATATATCTTCAAATATATACACTTTTGTGAAAATTTGATTTCACGTTTAAAGAGAAATATAAAAAGAAAAATTCATCCACTATGCAAAACTTAGTTTTGAGAAAATCGGCTTTAAACATGGTCGATCAATATTCATTGATAGTAGTTGCTGTCTATAAAATGTATCATATAAGAAAAACTATTGATGATAAAAGGTTCATTTTGAAAAGATGTTATTCTTTATCATTTATAGCATACAAAACATTGAAAATGTAAAAATTGAATTTTCAGCCCATATAACTTTATAAGCCTGCAAAGAATGAGTCGTTGTTTTTCACTCCGGGTTGGTCTTCACAAAATCTGTTGTAATGGAAAAACTATTGAAGATAAAAGGATCATTTCAAAATATGTTTTTTCATAGTTTACAGTATAACAAATATTAAAAAGCTGAAAATATAATATTTTCCCTTAAAGACTTCATAGTACCCTTAAGTCTCAGTTGGTTTCTGCCCTTTACGATGGATGCATCTATGGTCTTGTTCAAAAGAGCAATATAACGTTTCCTTTTGTGCTTGCTCATCACCCTAATACAATAATATGTCCAGACATTCTGTATTATATTAGAATCACAAAATATTATTTGACATCGTGTAATTGGACTTCTAAGGTCATTATAAGGAGTGAAAATGTTGCTCAAATATTATATACTAGTAAATGCCTACTAATAATTTACAACCACAAAATATATATAATGATAGCCATCATACCACGAGGAGTGATAGCTTCAGCGCCTTCAGCATCCTCTTCCTCGACAAATTCCCACGGTTCAACCTGCTCACCCTCCATGACACTGCTACCCTGAGAAAGCATGCGGGTTGGGTGAGCTACCCCGGGACCTCTCCTCTCCACTACATCACCTCGTGTGGCAGGCTCACTGTCTGTCTCTGTGTCCGAGCTACTGACATGCTCCAGAGGTTCACTTCCGCTTATATGAGAACTACAGCACTCTTCCCACTCTTCCTCTATGTCACGTTCTGTGTTGCACACTGATCCCTTTCTTTTAACTTTGGCATCATCATTGTCATCATCCACTAGTTCAAATACCTGGTCCGCGGGTTCATCCTTTAGAATGTTTATATCCACGATATCGTGGTCTTTGTGTTTGGGGTCACGCATTTCTTCCAGGAGGCAGGTTGTGCAAAGTGGCTCGCTACACGTTAGACACAAGCACGTGCACGAACTGAGTGTGTGAATACTGCAGGACGTTTGCATCAATACTGATTCGCTATCTGCTTCCGTACGACGCTTGTTCTGTAGCAAAGTCAGCATGTCCACCATGGACCAGTTGGTCTTGAATTTAGAGAGCGCATTCAAAGTTCCAATCTGCTCCCGGCAGAAAGGGCACACATACATCTTGGATGCCTTTTTCATAAGGTTAGTCAGACAGCGTGAGCAAAGCGTATGTGCACACGGTAGTAGCTTGGGCAGACGATCTTTTTCGTTGAAAATTTCCATGCAGAGTGCGCAGCTGAGCCTCTCTTCCAGGTCATCCTTGAGTGACTGGGGCAGTGATGAGGTACTGCCTTGCGCCATAGTAGCCAGTAATGCGGTAGTGTAATTGATAATCACAGACCTATTATATTGTGATTATTGCAACGCGCAATCAATCACATATGCCTGTCTACTTATATAAAAAGCAATGTATATTGTTTTGTCTGCTTTAAAAAACGTATACTCTTCATACTTAGGCTCCAAAATTCATTGTATATATTCTAAGGTTGATATTCATCAAGTCTAAATCAAAGATGGACCCACCTTCATGAAAATTGCGATTTATTCTGAAATTATACCCAGTAATCATCTAGCAATGTCAATGTAATAATGTATATAGACACATATCCATGTACATGTATGTCACCAGCGGTGAATTAATTGTACTATGTCTAAGTTTCGCAAAATCAACCTAAATTCATAAATTTTAAGAAAATATGGACCCTTTCAAAAGTAATGAAAATATTCGTAGTGATGCATATGCATAATCTAAAAATACTATATTATACAGTAGAAACTCATTATCTCGATATTTCTTATCTCAAAGTTTTACTTCAACCACACAATGGCCATGACAAGGACATTGCATGCAGCAAAATTATTAACCAAGTCTCATGTATTCCCGTCCTTTTGCACGGTTTTATCCTCCTTAATAGTCAGTGTTAGTAGGAGGGCGTGTATACATTCACCCCATTCTAAAAGCTGTTACCTTTTCACAGCATATATATTGCTATATACTATACGCAATCGGTATGTAATACAGAGTGAATTAATGCACCTATGTCATTTTTACTCCGTGCTGGCTGTGCAAACATATACACAGTCACGTTATCAGTGTATCACGTATTGTGAACCCTTACCACTTAGAATCAAAATACGCAGACACTCTAATGCGCAGTAGTCATCACACTCATACCCATTACTCCTGTATACACGAGTATTGTAATGATACTTCATTCAATATTTTTCAATGCTCTTTCACAGAGAGTAGAGTGGTGCCTGCAACCGGCCGTGTATTTACACAACCACCACCTTACTGAGCAATATGTCTATAAATGTAGCACTGTGCACAAGCAGTATGTTGGCTGGTGATTCGCAGTTCATTATTGGAATAAGGAAGTAAACGGAATGCCGGCTCCTTTTTTCAATTCACTACTCAGTTCATATGCGGAAGTTGCTTGCCAAGTGGGCAAATTTAACCCAACAACGTTCCACTGTGTCTAGATTGACCCCACCCCCGGGGGCACACCGCAAGTAGCAACCAAATCTTGCATGCCGTTTATGAGGTCCCCAGGGTGAAAATTAGGTAAAATATTTACATGTTGCCGAATATGGCAGTGAGTAGAGATGCTATTTGCTCCTTATTCAGTTCACTGTTCGCCTTTCTCTTGTTATTGTGTAATCAGTGACCCGAGTATTTTACCAAATAAAGTTTCCCCGGGTCCTCATTCAGTTTCTAATTCACGATTAGAGCTCGAGCTCGAGCAATCTCCCCTGCTGTATTTTTTTTACAACGTATCGTAAACAATGGCTCGGGTGGGTGGGTGGGGATGGGGGGTTAAAACCCCAAACAGTTCCTCGGAGTTGTGAGAAACCCCTTCCTGTTTGGGAAAAACGAGAGATCGAGCAGTTCAAAGTGTTTTTTGTTAATAACTTAGTAATCGATGTGTTAATGAGTTCCCAGTCCACTATTCACGGGCTGCGCGCTCAACCCGACCATATTTAGTAAGCAATCGGTTCAATTGAACATAACAATCTTCCACATCCCCAAAAACATACACAGTCACTCTCCCAATTTCATTGAGCTCACCCAAGGTAAAAAATGTAAAAAAGAAAAAAAAAGAAAAAAAAGAAAGAAAAAAGCAGTGCACAGTTTAATATTTGATTTTTGTTTGTAACTTAGTAACCAACGGCAATGGGTCAGCTCTTTGATGTGTTTCCTGTTAATCATTTGGGCTCAAGGAAAAGCACTCTTCGTGGCCGTTTTTCCATCGCAATTTGTAACCGATGGATCACACTGAACACAATACAGTTCCTTCCACAGATTTCTTTAATCAACCCATCGCTCACTCAACAAATCTCTATGAGATTGCAACATGGTTCACGTCCTAATGGTGAGATATTGGTAAAGACACCAGACATCACTATAACTACTACATGTACACCCGTATTTCACATGTTGCATCGTCAGTGATTTGGCTTCATATTTGGTGGGGCGGGTTTATAAGGAAGTGGGGTGCGAAAAAAAGGCGGAAAAAAGGGGATGCGGGAAAAGGAGGGATGTACATGTAGGAAGCGATGTGGAGAAAATGCCTTAAATTTGTGGGATGTGGGAAAAAGGCAAAAAAAGGAAACCCCCAACGACTAATAATGCGGGAAATAGGGCCAAACAATTAGAGAAGCGGGATTTCTAACCCTCTTATACCTCCTGTTAAGCTACAAAATAGTCCCATGTCACAAAATGGTCCCACTGTTGTAAAATGGTCCCAAGAAAAATTACCTGCCATGAAATGTTCCCACGTCGCAAAATGTTCCCACCCCACGAAAATGTTACCAGCATCAAGCTGCGTAGGGAAATGCTACTGGTACTTTCACCATATTTTTCCAGTGTAGAACATTGGAGTCTGTGGTAAATTAGAAACTGGAGTGGTTAAATGTAAATTTCATATTTTTCTCTTTCTAGCACCCCATCTTTTCATCTGCAAACTGTTCAATGACTTAAACGAGCCAAAATAAGATTTTTTGATTGTTGAAAAACCATATAAATGCCAAATTTCTGTCTTTTTGTTTATCGATCAAATCTTTACATTTCAAAGCAGAAAACTACCATGTGTATGCAATGTCAATTACATTCTTTAGTTATCATTTATTACATTTTCAAATTCAGAAAAAATCTGCATGGACATGGAATGAGCAGAATAATAGCAGAGTGTAGTGTAATAAAAAATACATGTGCATTCACTGGCAATTTCATTCTTTAGCTATCATTTTTTAGATTTTCAAAATCAGAAAAAATACGCATGGACAGGAAATTACCATAAATGGAGGTTGTAGAGTGGCGAGAAACATGTTAAGCAACTGGATTTGACTATTTAAGTACTGAGTATGGTATGGCTAAATCAGCTCGGTGTCAAATTCAACTAATATGAAATAGAGAGAGTAAAAAGGTCAACATCTACTAAATGATCCCCATCAAGGACATTATCATATGTACTTAGTAGGAATTATATGATGGGATATTCAGCCTCTGCTGAATAGCTGTTGCAGCTCAAAATGTTGATTCCAAAACAAAATAAAAAGAGGTTAGGGAACGATCATTAAAAATGATACCATGGGGGTGGGGTGGGGGGGGGGGGGAGGGTGTTGTGTAAAAGGTGGGGGGTGGGGGGTCGTCCAACATTTTTGATTCCTTTAGGAGGGGTCGCTTAACTTTTTTTAATCTTACTATGGTTTATTTTTTCAAAAAGTTTCTTTTAGCAATTGTCCATTATTGCAATGACCATGTAGAAGACTTTTTCTTTAGCAGATGGGGGGGGGGGTGTCACTCAACCTTTCAAAATGTTAAAGGGGGGGGGGCGGTTAACTTTTTCTTTGAGCTCCAAAGAATGGACTACCCCCCGGTATCATTATTTATGATCGTTCCCTTATGGTGAGTTACAAAATGAAATATGTTAAAAAATGCAATTTTACAGTTAGGTGATTTTTCACCACTTGCTTAGGCTTATTTCGGGTCCTCGAACAGTTTGCTGATTAAAATAGTGTCAGGCTGAAAAGGTGAGCAGGAAAGTGAAAAGTGGCATGCATATGATTTTTCACCACTCTACAATATCCTATTTTGCCCATTTCATGTCCATGTACAGTTCTTCGAAATTTGAAAATGTGAAAAAATAGACACTACAAGAATGAAATTTTGCATTTATATGGCTTTTCACCACCCCAAAAATCGTTTTACCTTAGTTTCAGGTGTCGACTTAAGTTCAAATTTTCAACTAGACAGTCAGGCCAGTTGACACTGAATACAGCTGGCCCGACTAAACATTCACTGGTCCGAATATAAAACCGCACCCTATTATAGAGAGATGCAGCTTGGAAATATAAGCTTATTCTTCACTTAATAAGTTTGTTTAGATTAAAGTGAATTGAAACAATGTACATAGGAATGTAATGGTATTCTTCGTCAGATTGCCGGTTTGTCAAAATGTTCAATAAAATCATGAAATTTGATATTCGAATGGAGTTACTTTTTAATATTTAATGTTTTTATATTCAGGCCAGTTAATGGTGAGGTTTTGTTTTGCAATATACTTGATTGCGAAAAAAACTTCGACTTTGTCACAGAGGGAGAAATTTTATTTGACCATATCTTTGTATGCCAAGCTTATGTCCATAGTAGGTGAACAGTCACTAACCACGGCTTGTCAGTAATGTCATGATTTTTGGTTTAATAAGCAAATAAGTGTGTATTTCAAATATTGCTTTGGATAAAGCAAAACCAGTAACTAATCATAGAACTGGCTGTAATGCTGATTTCATCGTCAAAAACCGTGAGTCTTGACAGTCCTCTGATTTTTTGGGCACCAATATTCATGTTATTTCAACTGGCCAAACGGGCCAGTTCAAGACAGAGTCAACTGGCCCCAGACCATTTTAACTGGCCATGGGCCAGCGGGCCAGCAGCTAAATCGACCCCTGACTTTGGGTCATTGAAGGCATTGCTGATGAAAATAATGTGATGGTTTTTCACATCTGATTTTTACATTGGAAATACAAGTGAAAACTCCAATACAATTTACAGTCCGAACTCCAATGCAGCTTGATACTTGTCGCGAAGGGACCATTTCACGGTGTATAACATTTTGTGTAAACTCGTTAATCTGCTGATTCAGTAGTTCTTGATTCGGTAATTCTTGAAGGGAATAGGGTATGCAGTCTGACCAGTTCTGGTCGATTTCTTTTCATCTATCTCAAGAATTATTTTGTTCCCTGCCTATGAAGCTCAAGACAATATTAAATGTACACACATTGATTAAATTATTGGAAGGCCTGAGAATTTTTCATTCAAATTAAATTATAAAAAAAACCTATAAAAAATCCAGATGTATGAGAAGAAAAAAATAAGAATATATATGTTCCCGTCAAACTGTTATAACATAGTGTAGAGTATATTAGAGTATATATTACACTGTAGATTATCAACCTATGTAACTAAAATCACAAATTTTATTGCTTATCAGTATTGCTACTGCTGAATTCTCCTTTAATATCCCTAAAAATCTGAACAATGGTGTCTTTGATGTCATTTTTCTGCTCTCGGAATGCTTTCTTGATATCACTGGCAGCCTTTTTCACTTCACCCGTAACCGTAATATCAACAATCTCTTGTTTCCTCTTCTTGCGTTTCAAATCTTCATCTAAAAGAAAACAATTTTATACATAAACACCTTGGACACCTGTTGATGCGATATAAGTACACTGTAGACCCCCAGTACATAATTTGCTCCATGAAGAAACGGCAGGCTTACATTCATGGGTGCCTCCATAGGGGTGGTTCGGAAAATTGAAAAAAAAGGTCTGCAATCTCCAAACAAATTTATTCAAGGATACATGTGGGTCCTGAAAATCATGCCATTATTGTTTCATTTTGTCATACCCCACTGAACCATAATAAACGGTAGCCCCGTATTTAAAATATTTTTTCACATACCCTCATTGTCATAGGCTATTCCTGCATAGCTTATGCCTTCCCCACCAACTGCTCCCAGTTCTTCAAATGCACCCTCTGTAACTTCGATTGCTGTTTCAACAGGGCCCGAATTCTTGGATGTAATAACAGTTGAGGGGTCTTGGGAGTCATCTTTATCTTGGGTGCTATCATTTTCCTGAAAACAAAGAGTAAATTTGATTTGTAAAATTGAAACTGACCATGTAAATGTGGATATCCATCAAGAGCGTTACTTTGTATAAAACTCAATAAACAGCCTACTTGAGGTTAGAATAAAACTACGAACAATCCCCCTCCCAGACACAAAAACAAAACAAAAAAAAACAAACAACAACCATACAATAAATATAGATTTTAGGACTAGTTTAAGCAAGAAGAAAAGAAAATACAGAGTTTGATGATGATGAAAATCTAAATCTGAACTAAAACTAGCAACAAATGCTACCTGGTGTTTTTTATCTAAGGGCATGTCGTCAATGGTGTGGCCGGGGTGCTGGGGCGTGGAGAGTTCAGCCTTGAGACAAGATCCACACAGCGCAACGTCACATGTGACGCAACTGAAACATAAAACATAACTAATCACTCTGCAGTAATAATTTTAGTTTTTAAACTAACAAATGGTTGTTTTTTGGGCCGAATTTATGAAAGAAAATGGAATTTTTGTTCTTCAAATTTTACCATATAAGTAAGTGTCTCAATTACCTTAGTTAACCATTCACTGAATATCTTATAAACATACTGATCGGAAACAATGATTTATGAATACAAAAAAATATCAAATTGTTACATGTACATTGTACAATTGAAAATGTCGACATGGGATTATGCACATACAATTCTAATAATGTGCAATGTAGAAAACCACTGAAAAATATGGACCTGAGCAAAAGGATAAATAAATAGGGGACGCGGTGTCTTCAAATTGTGATATGGGTGCTTGATAGCTCCATAACCCACTTCCCATCCATATAGAGAGCTATACAGAATTACCGGTAGTGGGCGACGTTGCCGTGATGTTTTGGGCAGATGTGCAGGACGGGCGAAGGGGCGATCACCTTTCCCACCTCCTGCTCCTGCGGAAGAAGGTCCAGCATACCCACCAGCGCCATGTTATTCTTGTATCTGTAAAGGAAGTTACAGCGCAATCTAGTGACAACCATTTTATAACACGAGAGAAGTGTTCACAGTGATTTCACTAGCACATTACATTGTAATTGTAGACGAACATTTCACAAACGTTCATTTTATGTCTACATCTTAAACTGCAGAGTGTGTCCTACATACTATCTATAATACATATGTGTGCTAATATTCACACACACGCACGCGGGCGCGCGCGCACGCACGCACGCACGCACGCACGCACGCACACACATATAGCACTGTTAAGCTTCAAATAACTAGCTATTCTAAGAAAAAAACATATTGACCCTACCATTTGTTCACCAGGCATGGCTGATTCATTAGTACTGAATGGGCAACCGATACTACAGTAAAAATGCAATTACGTGGAAAGGTAAAATTTGTACTTTGCAAATTATTTGCACATTGCGCATTAACCGTAAACACACTTCACATCAATATAGCTTTAATATATCATATAACAAAACCCAACTGTGAACCAATACAAAACCAGATGTGATTTCACTATGAATGTTGTGACAATGTGCTTATGATGATTTTCCCCTATGTACGAGTGATTTAAATCTTTTGTCGTATATTCACTTATTCTCGGCCGCCTCAAACGGAGTTCATATCCACGCGGATATGGACAAGTATTTCAAATTAGTTCATGCAATACAAGGGTTCTTGCCTGGACATGGACATCAGGGGAATCTTCTCGCGGCAGAAGGGGCAAGGGAACGTCTTGCTCGTGTATATCTTGGTCACTAGGTGGCGCAGGCAGTCTGAACACAGTGTATGTCCGCACGACACCAACTTGGGCACATGCTTGCCTATTAATATTAGTTTAAATGGTAGTTTAAATACAGTTTAAACATTAAATAATTCTCTTACTGTAAAGGTAAGCATGCTCAAAACACATGCTCGTGTTTAACAATAGATTGCTATAATTATTTGCTCTATCAAAATGTTATGTGCTAAATGAAAACACTCACACAATTATAAGCATGGGGTGCAGCCATTGCCTGTGTATGACTCAGGGATCATAACAAGTACGGTAGCAATATTATGAATATGGGAAGATAACGGTGCACATTCAAATGAGTTGCTTTCACCATAAGAATTTTTACAACGGCAATATACGTACAAAACTCACTTCACAAATGAATAAGTAAATAAAAATTTCATAAACAGTAGTGAGCGGGTCCATTTATGTATGTGATCGTGATCAATCAGGTGTATTGTATTCCAGCATAAGTTCTATTTCCCTATGATTTTGTTATCTTCTCCAACACATTTTCAACGCCACCATTCCATATCATGATAACCCATATGTATTGAGCAAACATTTTATGGTTCTTCTCAGGTGACTTACCTTCATTATAACGTTCTGCACAAAGACCACAGGTTAGCCTATCAAAAAGATCCTTTTTGACACTGTTAGAAGACACTTGTTCCCTCCATTTTCACACAGCACGCCTATAAATTAAAAACAACAATAACAATTCTCAACAATACCATTCTTTTTTCAAATCTGACAATCAACAAAAATAAAGTGACGTAACGTCAACACTAAATCCAGTGATTATTTACATGTTACATGTGAGTGTTAATCATCAGTTGATCCATATTTTATACTGACAGAGTCCACTCACCTGGATCTACTACTGCGGGTCAATATTGGTAGTTAATCCCGTAGTTAATATGAGATCATGTGGGTACTTCAACGGTCGACACTCAGCAGGGTGATTTTCAATTCTATTTTAGACGAACATCAGGGGGTATGAAATAAATAGTTTGTTTGCATATGTCCCCAAAAAAATAGTTTGTTTGTATATTTTGGACTTATAGATATAGTTTATAAGCTGTTCAATCGAAAAAAAAAAGTTTGTTTTTTGGGGTCTCTGAAAAAAAAGTTTAAAAATTTTCGTCTGGATCGCCCCTTACAATGTATGTAGGTGTGAAGCTATCTTTAAAAATAAAAAGTAGACGGCCATGATCCATGGACCACAAGCAATTACGTGTACAATGTACATGTACTATGGAATATATAGTGTGTTTCATGTTTAATGCCCACGAACAATGAACATGCTCGTCTAATTTGGTCAGATGTCATTTATTCCCACATAATTTTTCAATTAGAGTAAATTTATATTTAACAAAATAAACATTTAGCCATACGTATGCTATCAATGTACAAATGTTCATTGAAGAGCGTGTACGTGTGTAGTTAGGACATTGTGCTCCAGTCTGATGTATGCAAGATAAAAGGACATTCGTTGATGGCATTATGATAGATCGGTACAGTCAAAGAATGATTTTGAGTTATACATAATAAATACGTACATTTTAGCATAAATAATTATTATTGTGCTCATACAAGTAAAGGTTGGGTCACTACTAATATTTGACAGACCAATTAGGATATTGCTTATACAGGTTTGTAAAGCGAGGGGCACATTCCACCTTGCGGCGGTGGTCGCCACAAGGCGTGTTGAGGTCTGCGGCGTCTACGGCGTTTTCCGCATGCATTGACAAAAGTACAGTTGTGGGCACATACGCACGGGCCCCGTGCGTTAGGAATGCGTCGGGACAGGGAGTGGTTTTTATTGAGGTGGCCGTGAGATCAACTTGCATAGAACGTGCGATGTACTCGCGTGCAACTTACGCTCTACGCACCGTGTGATTACAAAAGTACGGGATCCGCACGTTCATGGTGCAGGCAACGCAAGGCCCCAGTACTGTGTCTGTGCCGACAACGTGCGGTTAAATCCTCTGCGTTTCACGTAAGGTCTCCGCACTGCCTCCTTACGGTTAGGCCATGACGCAGGGTGGTCGTAGCCAAACTTCTTCTGCGGCCACCGTACGGCCTTGAAAAACGTACGTCTGCCGCACTGTACACCCACGGATCGTTACGATTTCTGTGCGTTTTTGGTCGTAGACTGGCTGTAGACCCACCTTGCGGTGGAATGTGCCCCTCGCTGAACATGTTTTGTGTAGCTTAGATTGCTCCACCAGGTTGGAGTAGGTCCAAAATCGCAGCTCTATATGCATTTTCATTGGACGAGAGGCGTGCTCACTTATGCCATTGACCAAATAAAGCATCACAGATTCTGAAACTTCAACGTGGGTCACACTTCATCTCTACTCAAAAAAAAAAAAAATATGTATAGAAAAATATCGGACCAACGCGGTCATCTTTACCCACACTAAAACTATTTTCAAGCAAACCAAATTTGTATACATTTGACTTTTCGTACATTTCACTCAGAAATAGAGCACAGGTAATTAAGATGAAAACACATTTTCATTAGGATGTTATAAAGAAAACGTGATACTTTCTATATCATAAGCTACTAAACGAAGGCTTAGAGAATAGGTCATAGAATTTCCTGATAATCTAAAGAAAGTTTGTATGTATTTAGTTTTTATGAAACCTGCAATCGCATCTTCATCATAGAATGGTATTTGAGATTGACGTGGCAATCGTGAAATAGACACACCAAACTGTTGATCAAATCCTATATTGGTGTTACCAGATATTCCTGATATATGTGTATATATCTTTTTCTACTTATTCTTGAATTTATTGTTATACATATATGTTACATTATTGTGATATATGTTACGTTACCAACAGAGACGAGGCACATACTATAGTAGTTTCATTGCTTTTATTTTGTCATGCATCAAATTAACATCAACACACGTTCAACACCATAGGCAGATCCACTTTGTTGTGTGGTGAGGGATGCAAGGGCGATTGCGCCCCCAAAAAAAAAAAAAAAAAAAAAAAAAAAAAAAAAAAAAAAAAAACCCAACAACAAAACACAGACCAATAAAATTCAATTTTCATGTTCCTGCTGTTTTTTTTTGTATTAATGCAATCTTTTAGGCGTACAATAACAACTACCCCCCCACCTTTCCCCAAATCCGAATCTGCTAGTCCAGCACTAACTCTCATTCATACTATCTACACTATCACAGTCTGTTTTTCTACATCTCTGGCCGTGTCGACTTGCCACCAGATGAAGAATCATCATCACAACGTTGAAGCCGACAGCGCAGGCGACAGTGAGGTACATAAGTGACGTCGCACCGTGCGTCTGGAATACCCAGCCGCCCAGCCACGTAAAGAAAAAGCCACCTACAGAATGAGAGAGGGTCATGAGGAAGAAGAACCACATACGAAAACACATGCCCATCTAAATTTGTAACAAAATATTATACATTAATCAAACCTCACGTCGACTTTAATTGCAGTGGCCAATAGGGATTTTACTCAAATAAAACACTTGTCTTTTAGGTAGTATATTCACACTTATGTAGAATATTTATGTTCATTCTAGACATATGTCAATTCACAGTTTAGAAACTATTCCATATTCCATTCTATCACTCAGTGCATAAACCATCGTAATATACTGGATTCTGATGCATGCCCATGCTCAATTATACGATTGACGACGCTAAAATGGCACCCATATTCCACAGAGTCATTGAGTACATATGTAACTGCAAGCACTATTCCCGATAATCACAAAAAAAAACAATAAACACACACGCACGCACGCACACACACAACGCCTTCAGTTGCTAAAATCCTGATCCGTCTGAGCCCGAATCCCCCTGAGCACGCCGCCCTCGTCTCCTCACCTGATCCCTGCGCCACGTTAACGAGGCCGATGGCGGCGGCGGTCATGGTGACGTAGGCGTCGGCCCAAGCGAGGAGCGCGGCGTACACGGGCGAGTACAGTACCGCGTACGTGCACCTGCCGCCGCGAGGTGACGAGAGGAGCAGACGGTAAAAAGATAGTATTATTTCTATCCAGTGGAATAGGCTGCCAATGCTCTCACCCGGTAAGGCGGGTTCAGTTGACTCAAAAAATAAAATAAAAAATAATAATGAAAAAAATAATTAAAAAACTGCCATATTTTCGTTTGAAAAGATGTGAAGAATCATGCGATCCCCCCACCCCCCCACTCAACGACATACACATACAAACCACTCCCATACAAACAACCTTAAATTGTGATTGTGATGACGTCATGTCATTTGTGAACAATCTTTAACATAGACTAGACACGTCTGAAATTGTGATGACGTCATATGTGAACATCTTTTAAAATAGACACGTCTGAACCAGAATGCATGCGTTGATAATAATATTGACTTACTTATTGTCTTGTTTTTGGAATGAAAATTTCCGTTCATAAGGGTATATAGGTTACCATCCCTTTTAATATAACAGTTAAAATGATGATTTGAGCAGATTTACAACACTGTGTCTCAGTTTACAACTCCCAGAGCCTAAAAACATCATTTACTTATATTTTGAGCAACAACATACTAAATACAAGTGAATGCCGGAAATTTTAGCAGTTTAATAAGTCAAAAAGTACAATTTGAATGATAAATTGCCACTGTACCTGGTGGTCCAGAAGACGGGGACGCTGTAGAGGCCCCGGAAGAGAGTGACCAGTAGCGACAGGACGGACCCCACGGACAGCACAGCCAGCACCACCTGGCAAAGGGACACGAACCACAAACACTTTAAACGCATAGGTAGATTCGGGGGGGGGGGGGGTGGCAAAGCCCCCACCCCCAAATCCTTCATTTTCATAAGATTTTTGGGATGTCCGCCATCGATCGCGCGTAGAAAACCCATGAAGTGCACCACCTTCCAAAAACCTGGATCTGTCCGTGTTAATTAAACACCAATGATGGAGTTTCGTGATCACAATACATATGGACTATATCATTCAACTTTCTTCAGGCCGAAATTAATCCTCATGTCCGTGGTGGTTTTCTATTCTACCACTCGATCACCCTCTCACACATTGAATCTCTTAGTGAGGACCACATGCCGTGTTCTCGATTGGACGCAGCGGTTCCCGAGAGTTGTCTCCCTGTGGATGTTCACAGTTGTCTTTACTGAAGTTTTGGAGCCAAGACAAGACGTTATACATAAGAGTGTGTGCCAATCAGCTGGCACTTACACTTTTGAGTAAACACACTGAAAGTCATGAAGATAGGATACAGTTGAACAGGATGAATTGGACAATTTAATCACATCTATATAGAATACAGATATATTTATATCTTGTCTGCTTCACGCGAAACCCGGGACCCTGGTAAAAACGACAAGCATTTCGACCAAAAGACTGAGAGAAGGGGGAGCACTTATTTTGGACTGGGGATGCTTCTGTTGTTGACGTATAAGATTTACTTAGTAGGACTACACTATTTTAGACATGCACATGAAGTTTACAGTAATATATAAAATGGTAATTAGTGCAAATGGGTGGGCGTGCAGTCTTTATTTCATTTCATGTTCATCTCATCGCATCCTGTTCATTTACAATTCCTGTATGTATTTTCCAATGAGGTAATTATTACATCCTCTATACTTGTAAGTGCTGCTAACATTTATCTTTAATTACAGGTTCAGGGAAGCTTTACATATGATTAAGCATATTCACTCACATTACGATAATCCCATTTAATTAATACTCTCCTACATTATAATATCTTCGCCTGTTAATATAATCTATAAACATGATAGCTGTAATGATATCAATATACACATTAATTATTATGGTTTATGATTTACACACCAATATATCATGTGTCGACATATTTCTGTCTCTCCTTGCAATTTAATGATTGTAATCACAGCATCAAGATTAATCACTTTAACTGGCAGAGGAAATACAAAACGGCCATGAAGATGAGCTGAGTTCACAATTTCAATGTCGCGCAACCACCACAAGAAAAAGAACAAAAACACACAAAAAAACACACACAAAAAACACACAAAAAACACACACACACAAACAACAACAGAAAACAAAAAACAAAAACGTGGAGGCGAAAAAGCGATACGTTGAGGGTAATATAACTGGAGAACATCCATGTTAAGTTAGGGTCAAAACCGCCAGAGGAGACATTTTGACAGCACGCCTTTTCCCATGTGTTCTGCGTATACGGCAAGTGAAGAGATACGGCCTTGCGGACTGGCTCCGTACAGCCTATTTAAGCCTAGGCGACTGCTGAAACGGTCGTAATGGAAATTTGACCCAATGTTAAACTTTTGCTGAAATTTCGTCGTTCTGGACACGCACGGATTCCCACAGTCTCCATGAGTTTTTTGGTTGTAGGGAGGAAGTACTGCCCATGTGTACCCTTGACTTTAACTGCCAATAATGCCGTGTTGTTGATGTGCTATAAAATAGGCTACATTGGAGCTGAACTGTCGTCAATGAACTCACTTTCAATCTCAGCAAGCCTCCCATTACACATGCAATACAAGCGGAATGGCATCCAAAATATACTGCAGTACTTACTGTGATACTGACGCAACGGGCGAGTACTGCACAGATTCCTCTACCAGCGGCAGCAGCCGCAGCCGCCGTGGTCACCATGAGGGCCGCCTGCTGCTTGGACATGTTGAGGTGACCACTGATGGCGATGGGAACCTACAACGATGTGTGGAACAGATGAAGTATGTAGGCTTCTACTTAAAACACTGTTTAACACAATTTGTTAATGGATGTTTTATTTATTGCGCGTGGTCTGCCTTGATTACTAAATCACCATGAACTAATGAACAGCAGTGTTCGAATGATTTCAGAACCTGACCTGGTGGCTAAATGTGTTACTTTTACGGGTATAATTTAAAGAAAAAGTACTAACAATCACTGGCAGATCCAGGTTTTTTGAAAAAGGTAGGGGCCGCACTTAAGGGGCTCCATGCGTTTTGTACGCGCGATTGATGGCGGACATGTCAAAAGCCCCATGAAAATGAAGTATTTTAGAGGGGGAAAAGGGGGAGGCGCATCCTGCGCTGCCTGGGTCTCCCTATGACGATCATATCAATTAAAAATGATTACCGTGAAAGTCTCAAAGCATGCCCACACTGCCGAGTACACGAACACAAACAGGCACAGCAAGGAAAAGAACACTAGTCCGTAGCGCAGTCGTCCCCCAGTGCACGATGCCGGCGACAGCACGTCGGAGAGCCTCTTCCTGAGACCCACCGCCTGCTGCTCTCCCCGTGCCCTCTCCGATGACTGGCTTGAAACAGGAGGAAGCCCTCCCAGGAGAAAGAATACAAAGAAGGGTAAGGCCGCCAGCAAGGCAATACCGCCGGACACGCCGTACGGAATGCCCAGTCCGGTGCCGTTAGTAGTGACGTTGGTCTCCAGACCTGAAACCTGGTGGAGGACGGAACTGTTGGTGCCGTCTGGGGACAGGAACGGGGCCACCATCAGCGGACTGATGATGGAACCCACGGCGTAGCCAAAGTGGAGGAAGAGCAGGGGAGACGACGCTTGGTCAGCCCAGATACTCAAGCAGTGGGCAGCTCCGCCTGTGTGATATAAATTCATCAGAATGCATTTTACTTTTCAGAGATATTAAAAATAGCATTTCCCAGTTTAATAATTTGAGGACTGGCGACTTGAAGTTTTTTCCAGTTACCAGTTACCAGAGACCATTTTATATATATATATATATATATATATATATATATATATATATATATATATATATATATATATATACTATATATTAAACTGTTTTAAATCAAAACCACGGTTCATGTAAGAGCCACGGTATTTTCCAACGGTACAAGTTGACTCTATGTATTTTAGCATGCACGCAGATAAGAATTGGGATAACTACTTTGAGAATAATAACTCTTCATTGGTCTACAAAAATAACAAATACAGGTACAGTAGGCAAAAAATGCTCTACCTGATGCGACGGCTCCTTGTGCGATGCCCTGCACAAGAAAGGCAGTGGCCATGACGGCGAGAGAAGTGCACCAGGGTATGGCTGCCGCGGACACCCCGTACACCACCATCTGGATTCCCAGCAACAGGTCAATCCTGTCAGTCACCAATGGATAGTGATAAGTTTGCCATTGAACTCGTTTGGCTATTTGGCATTTTTTTGTTTAATGAAAGAGACAAAATACGCTCTCTCCACTATCTTATTATCTACCATTTCATTCAATAAAATCCACTACAATTTACTTAACTAGAAATGATAGCAATGCGTATACAAATAACATGTTCAAAGCAATTAACTCTTGTAAATGTACCCGTATATAAGAAGTACCCGTGTACTTATACCATGAACACTTATCGCGATATATTGCCAATTGAAATTATCTTCAGTATGAAATTAAGATCTATGCCGTGATCACTTCTGCATACAGAACAAGGGTTTTGCAGTCAACACTGACAGGGGCATATTACATTATAGACCTACTTGCTCCTAAGACTGTCAGCTAAAAAGCCACCAGTGATGCCTCCCGCCATAGCTCCCAGACTGCCCGCCACGAGGGCTCGCGACACCTGTTCGTAGTTGGAGTCCGTGATGTCCTTCAAGTCCTCCACGGCCGTGAAGTTCATGTCCTGGCAGATCCCCTGTGATTGCAAACAGGGATAATGTATGGGTAGAACCCGCTGAGTAGACCTATATGCAGGCATCCCCACCCCAACCACGCCATTGTTAGCTGGAGAGGGCCCTGTGTGCGGGGTCTTGTACCATTTCATATAGTATAAGGGAGCGGCCATAATTAATTGTACGGGGGGCAGGGGGCATTTGGTATTGACGAGATAAAAAATGAATGTCCTCCCTAACTGTCTACATTGAAATTGAATGCCCTCCCCATATGCACATTAATAAACTGAGCGCATCCTCCCCAACCCCCCCGCATGAATATGAACAAAGACATACTTTCGTATTATAAAGTTTGATATTAGACAGATTCCCTGAAAACTGTTTAAAGTGTATTACCATGAATCATTCACTGTCAATGGTCGATGAATACATATTTAGGAATCTATTTGGCTCGTTGATAATTGCAGGCATGCATCAATTCGCGACAAAAAGCGCATAAAGTATTATCTTTTCAGTTTGAGAATTGAATGCACTCCCTCTCACTTTGAATTAAAATTGAGCGCCGTCCCTTCTATGACCAAAGAAAATTGAGCGCCCCCCACCAAATGACCGCCCCTGTACAATTATTAATGATGGTTACTCCCTAACATCGGGTGCACCCAACGAGCTGTTCCTTCAAAAAGCTGTTTCTTTGCCATTTCCATCTGGCTGGGACTTTCAAATTTGCATATCCAGCTGGCAGAAAAAAGGAACAGGTCAACCATTTGAATGCCAGCTGGTAAATTTCAATTTCTGACCCCAGCTTCAGCTGGCAACTGTGAAGGTACAGCTTGGCTGGCAAATTTTTAGGTACAGCTCATCTTCACTATAACAATGATTGAAAAAAGTTTGCATTTCATTTACTTAATGTATGGATTTTAATCATTCATTATTCACATGCCTGCTCACAAACCTCATGACTACAATGGAATGCTTATGGAAGTTGATAGATATTCATAGACAGATTAATATCTGTATGATTGATAAATTCACAATCGACAGATAAATACATGTATGATTGATAAATTCACAAAATCATAATCATTTTCAAATGTGTCCCAAAATTGAGACCATATAAGAATTAAAACATTTAAATTCCAATTTACATTCACACATATGCACAGAACAAAAACTCACATGATATTGGACCCCCTAAATTGCCAAATATTCAACTTAATTGCCCGTGGGTGTTTGTATACTTTGTATACTTTTATGTGGAACTAATATAAAGTTCTAGCTTCAGTAACTGTGCTATTTGTTTAAAAGCTGCAAGTTATGCAAAGCTGTACCTTTAAGATAACATTTTTTGTTCAACTATAAAAAGCTGTACCTTCAAAAACGCATCTTCCCAGCTATGGGAAGCTGTACCTTCAAAATAACCCGTTCCCAGCTGGCTCAAAGCTGTTCCTTCAAAATCCGAATTTTGCCAGCTATGAAAAGCTGTGGCTTCAATTCCGTCTGATTTTACCAGCTGGGAAAATTAGACTTTTGTCCTCCTGGCTGGCAAACTTTGAAATCCTCAGCTGGCTGGGAATGAAGGAACAGCTTTAACTAATTCATTCGACTAATTAATTATTAGTAAATATTTTTAACTGAATTTTAATGCATTCCAATGCATTTTGAAACATATTTAGACAAATGTGTCGTCGGGTGCTCCTGTAACATCTTTACATTCCCCATGGACTATACGCATGCCTGGCAGATGGCATATGATCCTAAGCCAGGACCGGACTGAGTTAATAACTAATAGCATACGCGTAGAGTACACCTGAGTAGGCAAACGACCTTATTTAATGCACTTAACCATGTTTGACATATAAAAAAAGGTTTGGTAACAGAAACTAATAGAGCTTTACGACAGCATCTACCATTGTTCTTAGAGGATTGTTAATTGGAGTGAAATACGAGTCTCATTAATTTATACGTAATGTATTACAGCTTATAGATAGATTATTTGTTAGAGACCCTCTATTCCACCTACCAAGAGGACAACCGTGTCAGGCGGTCTAACCACAAGAAATTTGTTGTTTTTTTTCTTTACCACGTAATCTAGTTCTTTTTCATTATGTTACAATAGCCAATAGCATGTTTACATGCCAGAGGCATAAAATTTACTCTCGTCAGGAACCACTGTCGAGAGGCTTATAAATGCAGAATAGTAAATGTTACAAATGTGCAGTGAACATGTTGCACACGCGTGGTAAGCTTCTACTACCCACTGACAATGACTACGCCCCCAAATGATTACCTGATACATGTAGTAGTATTACTAATAACCAAATAAGACTAACAGTAATACTGAATGCACGAAGTAAAACAAAAAGTGCACTGAATGAACAAAAACTTACGATGCATATCCATATTGGGAAAAGAAAAACTGTTTTTATCAACTTTTGTCGAAAATGAGCTCGTTGTGCAATTTGAGTATTTTCATCACATATTGCGCTTTCTTCTCCTAGAAGTGCTTCACTCTCATTCTCTTGAATCGACATTATTGCTGTCTACGTAAACATATGAGAACACAACAAATATAAGGTTTTGCACGTGCGAATAACGTACAATACATGCATCCATTTTAATTATTCTAATCACAGACTTCATGCGTAATCATACTGTCGTCTGCTACAAAAAGTAAATCATTAGATCGGCTGGTGGGAATTGTTTCGTTATAATCTCTGTCCAGCAGGCAGCAAAAATAGCAAGAGACTAAATGTAGCTTTTAAAAACCCCGGCCTCCATTATACAATTTCAGGCTGCTGGAGACACCGTAGTCGTCTTCAATGTCGGGAGCTAGTCCTTTGATGTTTTTTTTTTCTTCTTTTTTTTTAATTGAAGAATTGTGGAAAAGGAGTGGAATCTGGACATTGAGTTTGCTCAACACTCATAACGACATGCTTGAAACTAATTAGTAGTGCTGTGGCCGAGTGGATATGAGGTTGGTCTCCACTCACGACCAGAAGGCCGTTGACTCGATACCTGGTCGGGCCAGGTGATGGGTGTTGAGCAAACTCATCATCAACTGCTTTATGGTAAATACACGTTAAATAAGTACAGTTCTGGATTGTGAATATTGATATGAGTGATCAGCATTTCTGCGTTCTGGTAGCGATGTGCTGCATGCTCCCAAGCGAAATGAAAAAGATATGTCGTGTTAAAGATGCCTCTGTAAATATTTAAACTCATCTGTGTTACAGGGAAGAAGACCCTTTACATTCACGTTTTAACTCATGCTTACGTTTAGCCACAGGACTACAATAAGTTTTGTGTTGAGCAGACCATTATTCGAATGTAAACCGAGTTACAATATATGAGAAAAGCCATGGTCATAACAGTGCGTGAACTAGTTGTCACAGAACACCAAATATCACAGGCCCACGGTTTCGTGGAAAGTCAAAATGCATGGGCCAACGACCTTTCATGTGCTGCGCAGTGGGCAGGGCAGGAAATGTAGCTGGAAAGTGGCTGGAAATACAATACCGTCGATTTCACTGAACATGATAATGAACTTTGAAATTGAATGAGGCTCACATATAAGCTTACGTATATGTATGTAGAAATGTGTCCTACGGACGCAAATGGATAGTCCATAAATTTTAACAGCACGACGATTAATCTCAACAGTCGGTGCGGTTTTGGCGGGGACGTTGTGAAACTATTATCGGGACAGTCGTTTTTACGAACGTCACGCAGACACCCAATATGGCGGCGCAACCCGTTGTCGACTCGACATTTACGAAGCAGTTTTCTCGTAAATTAAGAGAGATTGAAACGCACAGTGATTATGGGAACATTGAAATAGTAGTAAGGCAGGGAACGCGTCTAGGTTTGAAGCGCAAAACGGCACTGGTGGGTAAAAAATGTCCGAAATTCGAGATTCACTACGGGGGCGCCGCTTTCGAAGCAAGGTCAGTAATTATATATACTAGCAAGACCCCGTGAAAATCACGGGCAGAAGTACTTTGCAACATTTGGCTCAGGGAGTACAAACAAATAGATAATGTTGACACAATTTAATGCATAGCTTTTCTAGCAAATTCCCACCTCTTCCCTTGTTCAAACTTGCTTGCCTTCTGCTTTGCTACAGTACAACAGCCACGTAGTAGGAAAATGTTCCATGAAAGTCAATGCGTACCCGGGGGGACGACAAATCAGTTACAGGAACTATATGTACATGCCTTATTTCTAAGTAAACACTGCCCGTACCCACACTTAACCCCCAGTATATTTTAGAAACAAAATATTGTATAGTAGTGGTCTGCAGCATCTGCACTGTCCTGGCACCCTATCCATCGTCCTGGCACCACTCACCACTGTTCTATCTCCCCCACCTACCCCCCCTCTACACCCATCACTATATCCTAAGAACGCCCACTACCCATTCCGCTACCACCTGCACCCTGCCCTGATAGCCCACAGCCATCACCACATCACTAATCAATAATGAATACTCCATAATACAGATGAACACCATCTAAACTGCTCTGGCAACTCATCTATCGTTGTGACAGCACACACTACTGTTCCACCCCCAGCCGTATCGCCAGAGATAGTTTAATGCTCTTTGGTCTCACTGAAAGAGGGCATTATGATTCCTGCTTGGAGGTTGGTGGAACGTCAAGCGTTTGCTGTTACGTTATGTACGATATGTACCGTTCCGTGCTCCGTTGTGAAACTATTATCGGGACAGTCGTTTTTACCCGGAAGTAAGCGGTCTCGTAGAAAACCCTTTGTCGACTCGACATTTATGAACCAGTTTTCTCGTAAATTAAGAGAGATTGAAACGCACAGTGATTATGGGAACATTGAAATAGTAGTAAGGCAGGGAACGCGCCTAGGTTTGAAGCGCAAAACGGCACTGGTGGGTAAAAAATGTCCGAAATTCGAGATTCACTACGGGGGCGCCGCTTTCGAAGCAAGGTCAGTAATTATATAAGTATATGTTTGCGTCAGCACTAAGGGAGTGTTCTATAACCATACAGATATAGTGAACTGGGCCCATGGTGTGGGGTAATTGCAACCATGCAAGCTCTAATGACGGGTTTACGTGACAAGCTGATTAATACTGTGAAACTATAATATTACTTGGCTATTGAATATTGCTATTTTTGCCGATACATTATTTTGTGACTTAATTTCGCGATTGTTGTCAATCCTGGATTACTTTACATAGCCTATTAATGTTTGCTGACTATTTCGGTTGACGTTTTTGTACCTACCTACGAAATTCGCAAATTAAATCGTGCGCAAACATTTCTAGTATAACAGTATTTGAACAAATCAAAATACAATGACAGATCCAGGTTTTTGGAAAAGGGCAAGCGGTTAAGGGGGGGGGGGGGGGGGAGGCAGGGCACACATCACCAGCTAAAATCTGACTGTTCAAAAAGCTAAGCGTCGCTTTGATATGATGAGGCGTAAACTCCGCAGGTTGCAAAATTTTGAAATATTGAACCTTAATGTAAAACGTAATGTACATGAGTACAACCCGATGATATGTAAATGAAAATGTGCTTCCACCAGGTCATTGGCATCCTTGTCACATTATATATTTCTCAACTCCACGAGGAGCATATAACACGGCCTGTACCTATTTAACGTGTAGGAACCACGTTCTGGTACCACGGAGCAGTGTGCAATCTGTCAGAGGTAGGTTTGTTCAACATCCACCAACATACACGACCGGGAATCGAACCCACGAGATTCTGGTCACGAGTCTAACTCCCCATCCTTTCAGCCAGGGAAGCACACTTAATAGGGCTACTCACCGTACGATATCATATAGGTCATTGCACACTGACACTCCTACACGTACTTGCTTGATCGAACCATGAAATAAAATGATAATAAAAATAGCAATAAAGAAAAAGAGCCAAGAAAAAGGCCCATGGTGAAGTAATATAATGCAGACATTTTGTTAAGAAGATTCTTTTGTCATCGATCACCAACTTCCGCACTGTGTACCTAATGTGTCAAAAACGAACTTTCGCCCACACTGGACAGTGGACACGCATTGATCCCTAAGGTACCCATGAATTTTTGGCAGTAGAGAGGCAATTGAGCAAGTGACTGGTAAGCTACGAGTATACATCTAGCATTTCGGACCTTTTGGCAGTACGTCTTTTTTCCTGTGTCTTAGGTGTTTACTGCTGGTAATAGTGTTCTGCATGACGCTCTTACTCCTTCCTGTCTACCTACTACGGGCAGGCCACGGTGACGTATCCTTTATAGTGGAAGTTCCCGCTACTATCTTAATACTGATTAAAAGTATTTTTGCTGCACTGATCCCCACGGTCTCAAATCTAAGTGGCGAAGTCTCAAAGATGGGATTTCTATTTGATTTAGTAGTAGGTTAATTGTAAATGCCCTATTGAAGCGTGGGGATGACTGGTCTAGTGGTTAGTACGCCCGCCAGATATGTACCACAGGTGGTGGCTGATTGGCTAGTTGGTTTTCACGATAGTGGAAAGTAGATCAGCCTACCCTAGAATTCTGCTATCGTTATAATTCAGAAGCCTTCATTACCACTTTTGTTACATTGAAATGAACTGCAATTAAACAAAATTGATCTGATTATCCCTTACACCACACATTGCATATACTATTTTACAAAAAACAGAAGTAAAGAAACAAAAACACCATCCATGTGACCTGAAGAAACGCTTAAAACTGTGGCATTCCGGGCGCCCATTTTGAAAACAAATTCACGGTATTGCGTCACAGGATAGATTAAAAGTATATTTGAAATCATTAAAACAGTCCACCAATTATGTTTAAAACGTCCTAGACACATGGGCGGAAATTACAAAACGGCAGTTGTTAGAACAAAAGTGGTTAAATATACATGAGTTCGCCCTTCCTCGTAGTTCTCAATTACACGTTACCACAAGAACAACGCTCAGCGCCTCTAAACATAGCCTATTCAACAAAATATTATATACGGGGTACGTATACATAGACTGTTTTAGTGACGTCAATGAGCTTTCAATCAGCCGCACTGCGGTCAGGTAGAGGTAGTTTGTTGAGTTGAGACGCCATTATATAAAAGTATGCAACACGATCTCTTTCAACTGCGGCTACTAATTCTCGTTATTGCGTCAAAGTGTTCAGTTGCTCTTCTGCTTCTGGAGTCGTGAGTTAAAACACGGAAGTCATCCAACAGTTCGCTACGTGTTGGTCTTTCTGGTCAGCCAGCAAATAACAGTGTTTTTCGAGGATACACGGAGTGCAAGCAATGGGTTAGATGAAACGCAGGTGACTTTTGTTCTGCTTCAATGTGGTAATACCACAAGTACTTGCGAGAAATGTAGACTATTGTGAACATCGACACATACAGCGAGGAAGTGATTGTGGACGCCAAATAGTCAGTGTGAAGCTATGTTGATTCCCAGTTTTCAACTTATGATCGCAGCAGTAGCCATGGAAGACGAGCCTTTGGACCTTTCAAAGCCTACGGTGGCCAATGAGACAGCTGAACATGCAGAGGATGGCAACATTTCGCCTGCCGCCGTCTATGGAACGGGGAACTACAAATTAAAGCCCCAGTTGGTACGACAAGAGCAGCTGCAAGATGACGCCAGCGTTGCCCTGTTTGCAGCCAAAGAGAAGCCTCTCAAGGTGAAGGCATTTTTCACCCAGCGCTACAGTAGTAGCCCAGAAGGAAGTACCCCACAGAGACTGAAAGAAAAGTCGTCATCTTGGGGCCCTGATTACTACGAGGACAACTACAAAGGGGGTCGTCTCTTGTGTGTCAGAGCCACGTCTGAAGAAGTGCCGCCAACCTTTATTCAGTCACGTGTCACGTCACCACCGATAGGTACTGCAGACAGGAGTTTCCAACAGCAGGCGGCTTCAGTACCTCATCTCATGCCGCTGCACGCCCAACTCTCTCGAAAGTTAAGTAGCTCCGATGATGCCATTCACAAAAGCGAGAGGACAAGCTTGAAGAAGACTGGATCCGACGGGCACATATTCAGCAGTGTTGCACCTAGCTCAAGGCTTGCACCTCTTCACGTTCACCGTCACCCGTATAGATCTGAATCGCGAGAGAGGGTGTTGTGTGAAACCCAAACACCTCCAATGGACCCGACTGCCTATGGCGAAGATCGCAGTGAGGAAGATTGGGCCGTCTTTACCGAACAAACTAAAGGCTTCTCCCAAGTGAAAAGGCAGCAAGTCCAAGTGAGAAGGCGCAGTTTTCTACACCATCGCTCGTTTGAAAGCTACAGTACTGGGGAGTCGCGACAATCCCACCAGTCGAGCAGCAGTAAACGCCCGATGATGACTTCAGAAGCAGTTCATCGCTCAGAGGGCACGCTAGACGTTGCTGCTGGAGGGCCTGGCGGAGGGGGCGAGGGCAAGGCTCTGCATTATTACAGCAAGCGCAAGGCGCAATCACTTGACTCGCCCGAGGACCACTATTTGCTGAGCCACTCCCCCAAGAAGAAGTCGCCTGAGCCAGGCTCGAGGTAAGTTTTTTTTAAATAAATGTTTTTTTTTTCTTTTCTGACTTGTCTGCGCGTCTTCTAGCACTTGTAATTAATTTGGGTAAGTGGAAAAATATCCAATGTAGATGGTAACCCCTATACACGGTAAATACTGCGTGCTTGTAAATGCATATGTATCAACACATTATCCTCTGCGTGTGTGCACGTCTCTAAATTTACGCATCATGGTAAATTCGTTGTCGTTGAAAGCCTACGGAGTGCGTTGATCTTTATTACAAGGTTTACATGGACTAGTATTTCATGTTGTTTTCAACAGACTGACATCACACGACATGTAAATATCACAGAAAACATGTGAACAGCGGCGAACAAACAGGATATTAAAAGTCAAGTAATATGTAGAGATAATTAAATGCAAGGCATGGAATTAATAGTAAACATGTAGAGTGTTTATTCTCAGAACGTTACCGCAAGGATGATCGCAACAGGTACAATGTACAATGCGATGAAAAGTAAATGTAACTTTGAATAGTGTGTCGAGTACGTACAGCCGCCGTGACATAGCATGATAGAAAATACTGATGACACATGTATGTAATGGTAGTAGTCCAGTAGGTCCCCAACTTTAGGCAGACAATAGCCTATTTATATTTCAATTTATCGCAATTTATCGCACGACATGACATTCGAGTATGTTCCAACTTCCAATAGACGGGCAGCTTGGCTTGTTTGTTGGCGTACTTACGTCACATGATTTTAGTTTGCATCACCAACCGTTACTGTGCGCTAGTTGGTCGGGGCTGCACATAATATCAGGCACTCAGTTTTAGGACACTTGTTGGTACATCAAATTACGATATCGAGCACTGGAATCATTTGTCGCGGCCGTAGTGGACACCTAGCATAAGTCCGACAGATTTTTGTCGTACGTGGTCCACCCGTGTTTATGAGCCGAACATCCTGTCTCATATGTGTTTCATACGGTGAATTGGACGTGTTAAGTCCAGGGGCATAGCCATCCACGCAGATATTTTTGGTACTGGCACGCATATATTTTCATATCTTGGGTAGACAATACGGTGACACAAAGGTAAATTATACGTACAGCTAACGTGTATTACGCGAGTTATCCTTGATCAATGTGATCGTCTGTGGTTTATTCAGGCGCCCTGAAGTCCTCAGCAGCCTAAGCTTACGTTTGCAGGTTTTATACGTTGGCAATCCGTGTATCATTCGTCCTTTTTCAGTGTTTTGTTCGTATGCAAAGACAAACACATTTTGACATTTTCTTCATTTCGCATCGAAAAAAATCGCCACATAGTTTGTACGTCTCTACATACGTATTCCACAAGTTCACGCACGCACACACACGCACGCACGCACGCACGCACGCACGCACGCACGCACGCACACACACACACACACGCACGCACACACACACACACACACACACACACACACACACACGCACGCACGCACGCACGCACACACACACACACACGCACGCACACACGCACGCACACACACACACACGCACACACACACACACACACACACACACACACACACACACACACACACACACACACACACACACACACACACACACACACACACACACACACACACACACACACACACACACACACACACACACACACACACACACACACACACACACACACACACACACACACACACACACACACACACACACACACACACACACACACACACACACACACACACACACACACAATCTTGGACATTGTGCATTTGATTTGCAAATAAAAATATCATATATCCTGAATGTAAGACGACCTGCGAATGATTTATTTTTTTTTCATTTTCAATTCTAATTGCTCGCCTACATGAAATAGTTTGGTACACAATGCCTGCAAATTGTCAATTGAGTTTGTCTAATTAAAATGATTATCGCATTCCTATTGACTAATGATATTGAAGTATTTTAAAGCCCTTGGTGCCATCCATATATTATCTTTTGCTAATGTGTAAAAGAAATCATTTGTTCGTGTATAGTTATTTGACCACATGGTATGTGTGAGTACATGGGGACCAGCGTGCATGCGTTGTTGCCGGCTTGTTGGCGGCTTGAGCCTCACGGTCTGTTAACCATAAAGTTCATATCCATAAATATACTTGTATCTTGGCAGACTGTTAAGAAAGATCAAAGGGAATATAAAAAACCTGAACAGGCAACTGAAGACACCCCAAAGTGATATGAAAGTACATTAGTGCAAATATCCTCCCATCAAACATTCCACCATCCTGCTTTACCAGGGGTACATTCACATCACATCAGATTCTGTTCATTTAACAATCACACCGATGTGATTCGCACTAAGGATTAGAATGACATTCCAACCATTCGAGCACAATTCCGCCCTTTTAAAATAAACCAACCCACAACTTGAAGTTGATGTCACGACTCCTCAGATGAATCCGCTCTATTTAATAGGCTGCTCAGCCGACGTTTTGAATAATTATGTGTGCTGGTTGTTTTCTCCAGTGACCAGAAGTTCTACTTCGGCGGCGGGGAAGCCCTGGATATGACGTCACTGCAGCTGGTGTCCCCTGTGAGCGAGCTGCAGGAGGAGTTCGAGCAACAGAATCGTGTCTTTGTAAACCAACTTCACGACCTATACCGCAAAATTCCATCTGGTAAGAGCCATAATAATGATATAAACGGATGTTCATTTGTAGTAAACGTTAGCTAATTTTCGCATGCCATTTTTTCTCATTATATTAAACCCATGTTCCAAATCAAGTTTAGCATTATTTTGCACTTAGTTGATGTAGAGCAAGGAGTGGAGTGGGGTGACTTTCATGAACGAGCAGAGAAGCAAAATGCTGACAAAATCCAGCTGAATATCGAGTTTCGCAGGCTTTACAATATATACCTGTTTAAGAATGCTCACTTTTACTTGGTCTATTCAGTGCATCAAGTTCCATCCAGCCATCTTAGACAACAAACTGTGATCTTTAGTTACATGGGTATTGTATACTGTTTCTCTACAACGGATTGTAACTGAATTACGTTGAAAACGAAGGATAGGGCAATGATTTGCACACCACGGTACTAACTAAGCCAATGTTGTAGTGCATATAGTAAAAGATAAAATAAAGCATGAATGGTATTAGTCAATATACACTGTTATGTAGTAATAGCTACACATTGCCATTTGAAACGTAAGTTTATACGAAATAGTAGCAATTAGCATGAACTCAAGTAACTTTATAGTTTTACTATAAAGTGGAAGACTGACTATGGCTAATCAAAACGTGATGGGTATTCATATGAATCAAACCTATTCATGAGAAAATTAAACTGGAGTGGGTGGACTGAAATATCTGATTCAAGTGGTACCATATAATACCATGCTCACGTGCGCATTGGCATTGTTATCGTTCTTGCGGCATGGCGGCGTCTTAATATAAATAGTCATGTATTTTTAGACACAGGACATTCTGGGTCTTAACAGTATTGGCATGAAAGTGGTATATACATGAATAGTGTAAATGATTTTGTCACTATGGATGTTTTTCAGATATTATGAGAAAAAACTCATTTATAAAAAAATGCCACTGACATAATAATGTCGCAATAATGTTTCAGGTGTAAAAACAAGCGTTATCCAAATCTGTCCTGATGTGAACCTTTGTAGTCACCCCCAAAGCATCTTTATTAAAACGGAAATTAATGTACAAACCGTTAGCGTCATACCCACATGTTGCTATTTTGGAGGATTCAGTTTTACTTCGTGCACTCGCTATTTGTGTGTAGCTTTTGCGTGCAGGTCATGTTATAAAGATTACGTAACAGTTGATTAAAGTTTATATACTTAACCATTGACAAATCCCACATATCCTCTACCCACAACACCCCAAGAAAAAGAGCACAAGTCATGATCCCCTGGTTGATGTAAGGACAAAGGTGAAATCTATTAGTTCAAATACGTGACCACATCTCACTTCTGTGCTAATAGCAGAACACGAACCTGAGGGCCATATTTACAACCACCCCTGCACTTGACATTTCTATTCTAGCCTCTACATTTAGTCCCATCGCTTGAAATTTTATTCCAAAGTAAAATTCAATTGAAAAAGTTCACGATTCACCTGACACTCTGAGCATATGACTGTCTGTAAAATGCAGTTACGGTACCATCAAAGCTTTACAAACACTACGAGGGAGCCTATTACACGTGTACTGACCGTGCCGTCCTACCCACAGACCCGCGGAGCTGGAGGCGTGAGGACGTGCACGCGTGGCTCGCCTTCATGAAGCTGGCGCACCGCGTGCCCGGCGTACGCTACGAGCGCTTCCTCATGAACGGCAAGGCGCTCTGCCTGATGAGCCTCAACATGTTTGTGCAGCGTGTGCCCGTGGGCGGCAAACTGTTGTACAGGTGGGCGACTACCATGTACATTTACTGTGTTTTCCCTATTTTCTTGGAATTCGTTGTTGCTGCGTCTTCTGTTGTTGTTGTTGTTGTTGTTTTTTGTTGTTGCTGCTGTTTTTATTGTTGCTGGTTCTGATGATTGCTTTCGTTATTGTTTTTCTTGCTGCAGTACAAGGTAATTTTGTTGATGTTGATGTTTTTTTGTTGTTGTTGTTGTTGTTGTTGTTGTTGTTGTTGTTGTTGTTGTTGTTGTTGTTGTTGTTGCTACTGCTGCTGCTGCTGTTTTTGTTGTTGCTGTTTTCATTGTTGCTGTTTTTATTGTTGCTGTTTTCATTGTTGCTGTTTCTGATGGTTGCTTTCGTTGTTGTTTTTCTTGCCGTATTTGTTGATGTTGATGTTGTGCCTGCTTTTGTCGTTGTCGTAGTCGTTGTTGTTGTTGTTGTTGTTGTTGTTGTTGTTGTTGTTGTTGTTGTTGTTGTTGTTGTTGTTGTTGCTGCTGTTGCTGCTGCTGCTGCTGCTGCTGCTGGTGGTGGTGGTCATAGCCGTGTTATTGATTTATTATCTTGTAATGTTAGTGGTGAATTTTAGTCTGTATATTGGTGTTTGCATGACCCTGGGCTGCATGGATAGTTTTTATGTGCTGCAATAGGGAAACCTAAATACGTGAATAAGTAAATTGTCGACGTTTTGCAATGTATGCTATCCCCAATAAAATTCCACTGCCAACTTTACTAGGTAACCATCATACTACCTTTTATATGAAAAATGTTTATTTAAAAAAAATCCAAAACTATGCTAGTGTCAGAAAGAAACCACAATCTCGTATTTTCTTCAAATTACAAAATTGCTTAATCCGAGAAATATCATTTTTTATCAAATATAAAAAATTCTTTTTGTAATTTACTTATGTAGTTTGGTTTTGTTGTTGGTCTCATGTGACCTATTTTTAATTTAATTTCGCACGTAACTTCATTTCAATATATGTTAGTGATACATTGGTCATTTCCGGTCATAACCGGTTTAGCTTTGACCAGTCTCTTTGTGTGGACAGCCATGGCAGGCAACGCGTGATTTTGCCTCCATCTTCCCCACCACCACCCTGTTATTTTGTGTGTTTTAGTTTAATTTGAGTGTAATTCATTATCTATTGTATTCATAATTTTCCATGTATTCTTTTTTTGCACACATGTGTCGTTTTTTATGTACCCCAACTAATTATTCAATAAAGTCGTTAGCATCTTGTATGGTAACAGTTAACAACAGTCATCTCTTTTTATTTCATAATTACGTAGCTAGGCGTGCTCGCTCATAAGTCACAGTACAAAAATACTGTTAAGTTAGGAATAGAAGTGTACTCCAAATACATGTATTTGATGACAATCAAGTACAATGTTAATACTAAGCTCGTTAATGTTTTCAGAGATTTTCAGTTACGCCTAGCTAAGGCAATGTCGACGGATCATGCCGATTGTGAAGATAAACGGCAGTCCAAGTGTGACGTTAAAAGTGAGTAGAGATTATTTATTGTGTTCAAAACATTACAAACACCTCTAACACATACGTTTTGTCATGAGGTAAGGAGTGCAAAAGCAATGTGGTGTTGTTTACTAATGTCACGTTTATGAAATCATGACCTAGCTGTGACTATAAAATGTCGAAAACCTGAGAATGCCAACATGTACACTATATAGCAGAATATTAGAAACCTATCCAAGTGCATTATCTCCTTGCTCTCGTAACGTTAAACATATTCAGTAAGCATGTGATGGAATCATATCAGATATCAGTGGTTTTAAGAACTAACATGAAATTAAACTCGGCTATCGTCACACATGCGTGGGGGCGTACAATATAGTTGTCGGTCATCCTACACGATGTAGATCTACGCGTGTTCCTTTCCAGCAGGTTAACAGCGCACTCATTGTGAATGTTGCTTTTAAATAGTTTTCACCGCTAATGCAAGCTCTCAATTTCCACCCTTTCAGATATCTCTCTCAACACCGCAGAAGGGTTTGTAGTGACCACGGCCCCCGGAGCTGGCCTCCGTCCTGCTGTCTTCTCTGCCTATCCACCTTCATCCCAGACGTCAAGCCCTGCCACGCACGCACAAGTGGACTTGCACCACCGCTTCCCAGCTGGACCGGGAAGTCGCAGGCCACGCCATCCAGCGTTCGTGCAAGCCAGGAATGCTCAAATGTCGTTCAGCGATGTCAATTTGGCTGGTCCAAGTTCATCTGCTGTTCGTCCCCTGATGACGTCACCGCAGTCTGCGCTGACGTCACAATATACGACGATACCACCACTTGCGGCTGGTTCCCTTGGTGGTTTGTCGCTAGCACCCACTGATGCAAGTCAGTCCAAACAAATGTAGTACTAGGCTGTTTGGTCAAAATCAGTCTAAGCACAAGTACCTTTAGAAATATGTAATGGCTATGCCAACTTCATGTTATATTTATTAAGCAGTTACTGCAAAATGCGTTATACGTGTAATGTAGTACATCGTTTAACATGGAAAAAAATATTGTGAATAATTCAGTATGTCATGAGACTTAGTGGTGTCATGTGACCGTATGTACCGTGCAGGCTATCTGGAACAACTATAGTCAGGCCCGTAGGAAGCAAAATGAGATTGGTAAGACCATTAAAAAGCTGTGGTCTATAATTATGGAATTTCATTTTTTCACCAATGATTGGTCAGGCCATGTTTGAATTAGTGCATTATTTTTCCCTACACAAATTATTGGTCAGGCCATGGCCTTACCGCCGTAGCCCTTTCTACGGGGCTGCTTGTACGGTATAATATTATTGTTACATTTCTTTTTTTCTATCGCATCATTGTTCGTATGTAGGCCTAATAATGTATGGGGGTGCCGATGGCTTTCAGTTTGGTGCCAAATGCCCTTGGTTCGTCTAGTATTCAGCATAAGCATTCTTCATAATCCTAGTGCCTGTACGTCAGGTATCGGGCACTTGAAAATTGGCCAAAATACATGTAGATAAAACTTGATACTGTTTTATGTCCACTATCCGTGTCTTCTCGTTGACACGGCTACTATTCTCGTATACGGAACACATGTTAATGATAGATTTAACATTCATAATAAATGCCCATAGATGTAAACAAACGCGATGTGTCATATCAATAAGACCCCAGTATGAATTCGGGGGTGGCGTACTGATGTCTTATTTAAAAAAACTGCAAAATATTGTAGTAACACGACAATACGCCCACTACGTGTTCAGTCCATTTTTAATAAGCTCCCGATACAATTTTCGCTGATTGGCCGCCATACAGGAGAGGACCAGCTAACATGACGCCCTTCATATAATAAGCCGCCAATAAGACGACACTCAGTGGTCCATGAGCTACAATTCTGCTCTGTATTTTGCTGATACGACGCCAATAATTTCATATTAAGTTTACATTAAGCTCCAACCAGTGCACAATTCTCGACAGATTGGCGATGACAAGCGAGAAATGCACATTTTTAATCTGATGTCAATCAGTTATATATCAGTTGGGCGGGGGGGGGGGCGTTGGCAATCCTGTGCGACAGGGGTCTAAAATAAATGCCAGTGCCATATAGCACATTTTAATGTTCTTAATCCAGGCCTGCAGCGAGGCTGTGACAGAAGAGGCAGTGGCCTCCTCGCTTTTGGCTTTGCCTCATTTGCCTCCTCTCTCTTCAGATTTCGCACCCTCTTTTTTCACAATAGGTATTGCAGGTCTTGTGAATCTTATTCCTAAATCACCATTTCTAGTGTAATTTAGTGTATTTCTAGTGTGAAATCTAATAATTGTTATTGTATCATCTATGATTGGTGATTTTGCACTACAGTTACGTACTTTTTCAACTTATTTCATGGATAATGTTTACTCCAAATGAATCATTGTGATTGGTGTGGACACTATACATTTCTTTTAATTTTCTTATTTTCCATATATTAGCACATTTAATTTGTCTGTGTTAAAAAGACATTCATTTTGTATAAGAACACAATTTTACTTCATATTTCACGATGACGCATCTAGCGCCGACAGCAATGCTGACTTGAAATGAGAAAGTTCCGCCTCCTCGCTTTTTAAGCTCTTGTTACGTGTCTGATAATAGTTTTGAAATGACTTCAGAATCGTTTACATGTACTTCTATGCACTTAAAAGCCTGTTGATTTGCTAAAATACTCATCCATATGTTAAATTGTTCCAATTAATAGGTAAGCTGGTATTTCTATTTACCCTCGTTTTAGTTTGCACTCATTTTGACACCACGACCAGGAATATGAAAGTGTTCAACCTTACTATAGACGGCGCAGATACTTAAAACATCTTTATAGAAATTCATATGGATTATAAGGATAATGGTATGTTCTAGCGTTGAGATGTTAAGTTTCTTGCAATAAAGACGCGCATAACTTGCCAAATAGTAATAGTATTATTATAGTCAAATTTGAAGTTGCTATTTGTTGCTACCCGGTGCTAGCAAACACAGGCGTTTTGTCGTTTGTTCAAATATCATAATTTTCACCAAACACTATATAGACAACTGCAAAAAAAGCTCAAGTCAAAACACAAAAGCGCATAAGTGCAATAAACTATAAATCCGCTGGTCGGAAAATACCATTCGTGAGTAGGATTGGGACATGATAATTGCTAATTAAGTTTTGCTTCTACGTGGTTGTCATTTGTCATTATTTGTTACTGTTCAGTACCTGCGTCATAGTGTGACGTCAAAGGTGTCATGTGACTTGTCGAGCGGAAGTTCAGATTTCGTGATGTTTAGGGTACAGTAGACAGCAATAACAACATGTGATGATGGCATTTGAAAATGTTATGTTCAATTCGATTGTAACATTGATAAATCTATGCATGTTTGTCATGTCTAATGAAACAAACACAGATGGACACCTTTGATGAACAAAATTTAATGTACTGTGATGTGAATTTGGTGTCTTTAGTGAATTATTGACTTCGCTGTATATTGCATTATTATGATACATGTAGTTATTATGTAGAGTAGCTAGATGAGAGGAGCGAACATGTTAATAGAATATTGTCTCTAAGTGTGTCGATTGTTATTTGGTGTTTTTACCCTTTATTGCTGTCTTGCTGGTCAAGATGGTAATTATTGGGAGTTGCATTTGAATTAATATGTTAAATTACACTCACGTTTGAACTCAAATTGGTATACGTTATCGTAAATGCAGATCGCTTATATACAATTTATGAGACATTTGAATAAAGTATTGAAATTTTTTATTTTTCTTAATTTTGTTTTTGATAATAAATGCATATACAGACATTTCCAAGTACATTTCCAACCACTCTGGAAAGATGTCAACCCGCTAGGTCTGGACACACATAGTGACTGACTTTGTCCACACAATTGGGATGATGTTAATTTTGAGACGTTCCACAACATTGGGACAGTGGTTCTTTTTTCATGACCCCCCCCGCACCAGTAAAGTAGAAATATTAGATGTGCGACATAATCAAATAATATTCGCACAATTTTTCATGACCCCCCCCCCGCACCAGTAAAGTGGAAATATTAGATGTGTGACATAATCAAATAATATTCACACAATGTTTTACAATATCACATTCATTATAAAATTACTTTTGCATAAACTATAAAGATATGCAATACATATGAGGTAAATGAATCATAATATTAGATTGGGAAGTCTGTTTTGGGCCTTTTTAATGCCACATTTAAATAGTAAATAGTAGAATGCTGTGACAGGATTTATTTTATTGTTTAGAGTGCTCCAACAAATCTTAAAGGCACACACAAACGTGAATTGATGCTTAGGTGTATTGTGATGATATTTAACGCAGGAAAATGTATGTTACTATTTGAGTTGCTCAGCCAAATGATCTGTTACTTATACATATGATTGATCTGATGCTACGAGACGCAGTATAACTATTTCTAATGAAGGCTAACCACAATTTATTCGCTAGTGTACGCATGTGGAATTCATTTATGGGTAAATCTGGCTTAAGTTTTAATAATTATAAAACTCAACAACATGTTAAAGCAAAACAAACAACATTAAAGCATAGATCCAAAATGCGGAGTTGCTCAATAACTCCATTAGGGCCCAGACCACCAAATAACTGTAAAATCAGTCAAAAATTCAATCCGAACACACCGGTGCTGCCGGAAGGACGTGTAGGTTAGACAGTGGTTCCAATCATTTAATGATAAGCCTAGACTAAACAGGTGCTCATCAATAGCTGCCAGAGCTCTGGGAAGCAGAGGGAGCCTAGTTATGATATTGTTTTAAACATCTATAAACTTTATAGATCTTAGTAATCAACATTTGTTTATTGGTCGGAGACCTAATTTCGATCGGCAAGGGCTTAGAACACTAAACAAATGCTAATTTGTAAGATCTATCAGCAATATAATAACTAAGCCTCCCCTGCTTTGCTTTGTTTTCAGTGTTGGGCATTTCTGTTTGTTTTTCTTTGGTAAAGTATTCATTAGAATGTCCTGCTGCTGCTGCTGCTGCTTCTTCTTCTTCTTCTTCTTCTTCTTCTTCTTCTTCTTCTTCTTCTTCTTCTTCTTCTTCTTCTTCTTCTTCTTCTTCTTCTTCTTCTTCTTCTTCTTCTTCTTCTTCTTCTTCTTCTTCTTCTTCTTCTTCTTCTTCTTCTTCTTCTTCTTCTTCTTCTTCTTCTTCTTCTTCTTCTTCTTCTTCTTCTTCTTCTTCTACTTCTTCTTCTTCTTCTTCTTCTTCTGCCGCTGCTGCTGCTGCTTCTGCTTTTGCTGCTGCTGCTGCTGCTGAGTAGAAAAATCCTATTCGCATAACCAACTTCCCAGAGCTCTTGCAGCAGTTGATGAACCCCACACCCTGAAATCCTCTCTAGTCTTGCCCAATTTTACATTTATACATGACCGCCTTACAACTGACCATGTGCACTAAATGTTCAACAAATCATCTATAATCAATAGAAAATTGGAACGGCGTCCAATGCGTCCAATGCTTGATTTATAATTCCTTCCGGCAGCACCAGCGTGTTTGGACCGACTTTTTGGTTTTACATTAACTATGTTGTCTGAGGAAGTCACTATCAAGTTCTATCTCTTTTTAAATAGATAATGACACTGACCAGAACCTTTTAGGTAAAGTGATGCACCCTAACGCTAAAAAAAAAGCAAGCGCGAGAGGCCATGTTTACCAGGGACACGTGTTTCAGAGCGTGAAAATGTTCGCAAAAAATTCTTTTGAGGCAAATAAATTATCCTTACCATTTTAAATCAATTCAAAACTCTTCTCTGTATTCTTTCATATTTCAGATTTTCTGTCCGTGTCATGCTGCATCATGTGAATTTCTAAGTGTATATGATTATTGAGATGTTTGATATAAAGCATCATGTTTCATGCGGATTTTTTTATCACAAATAAACACGAAACTTTAAGAACAATTTCACGTCATGACCCCATCACATTAAAGACTATATTTTATAATAACATAGTGTCATATATAAAGCACGATCTTTAATTCTTCTATAAACTAAGGCATTACATTTTTTTTAAAGTCAACGTCATGATATGTCTAAATGCTGTACTTATTTTTTCCTCTCAGCAGTAATAAAATTAATACCAAGTATTTTGCACAAGCCAAGTCCGGTCCAAATTGGATGTCAACTAAGTTCTACCTATACATTTGACATAAATCACTTTCCAGTACACGTATGCTCTTAGCAACTTCAGATATTCAGATATAATTTATGATGATTCACATTCAAGGCGGTGATTTGAAAATGAAATGAATAGCTTTAAATGTGTTTCTCATGTTGGAATACATATATTGACATGACATGTATTAATGAGTTAGCGCTGGCGGTTTCGGCATCAAAAGCTGCCATTTTCAAAACCCCTCGGCGCATGCCAGGTCACTTGGCATGACTACCGGTATCGAAAATCATGCTGTACAGGTGGGAGAGATGGCCCCCTCGTTCCTGCCCATGACCTACTTCTGCATGCGTAGCTTTATCGACTTCTTGATGGTTTTGTCCTATTGTCACTTTCTCTGGTTTAAAGAACACATGAAAGATGTAGAAAGGAAAGGGACAGCTATGAGAAGATTAGAACACAGTTAAACAAAAGTGCAATTACCGATCATGTCAATCAGAATAACCACGAAATAGACTGAGTGGACGTGTGTGTATTGGACAGAGAAAGTGAGAATAGATCGCAGATGCTCATTCCGCGGATGTCAACGCCAGCTGATGACATTGTCAATGATATTTTGGAAGTAAATAAGTGTTGTGAACTAAATAAATGAATCTATCTATACCTTAGCACTTAGCAATACGATGAACACGTTCAAGGGTTAGCTTCATTTTGTTTGGATATCCTCAACAGCTCGACAAAAATTAGCAATTTTGCATTACCAAAACTTAAAAGAAACATGGGTTTCTACTTTTGTGCCACCGCTAGCATTGATACTGGGGCACTATATGATGAACAGTCTGCTTTAAGTATTAGCAGATATATTACCGTTCTCAATGCATACAAGACATCTTGTCTGTCCAAATTGTTTTGAAAACAGTGGAATTATTAATGTATGTCAACTAAAAAAACTCCCGTCACCTGATACGCTAAAACTGCTTTTTACTCTTATCAAACCCAATCACACACGCCAAAACTTAGAACAGATTGCATGGCGGATATATTATTAATCATGCCTCACATATAGTGTTCATATAGTCATAGGCAAAAACATTGACGTCTTCATCAGCCATGATCTCATGCTCAAGTTTCTGGCAATAGCAGACCGATTGATCACCTTTAAAGGAGCCTGTTGAGCCGCGTTTTGCAACCAGCCGCGTTTTGCAACCAGTTCTATTTGGCGTTGACGCGTTTTGCAACCCCTAACTCGTTTTGCAACCAAAAGGGGGTCTGGAACGTTTTGCAACCACAACGCGTTTTGCAACCGCCAATGCAAAATGAAACCTAAAGATATTTTACTTATTTTCCACATTACTAACACACACACATATGCATTTGAGGGATGTTGTGTATATTTCTTAACATTTTCACGTTGTATGAACACTTGTTTAACATAATTAGAAAATGCATTGATTTAGCGTTAGAAGATGCATTTTACATGCTATATGAGGCCCATATCACAGCCTCTTTTTACACTCAGCATATGTTTTTAGCAATGCCATGTGGATCAAACTTAGGCTAATCACCCATATGTGCAATTGCTTTCTTAAACTCGCCATGGGCAGATAATGTACATTGTACATCAATTAAGACAGGTGGACATTATATAGCAGTTTTACATGTATCAGTACTCATTAATATTGTAAAGGGTTACATTATGAGTTGTTCAACGGTCTAACAAACGTCCACCAGTGAACATGGTCAGAATTACTCACTGATGATGGATTATTTTATTTTGACTTTAAAAGTAAAATACGTGTTGTCATTCATTGAATTTATAACGTGTAAGGGGGCTACCATTATTAATCGAAGTGGGGTCACAGTTGCTCGATTCAGATGTATTCCCATTCACTATTTTAACTTGTGGAAATAAGATTCATGGTAGTAGGTATGTATCTACTCGATGCATGTATAATGTCATGCACATATTGACACACATCAAACTCTCTAATGAGTTCATGGAGCAGGATTTAATTTTTTCCTAAAGTTGTGGGTAAATTTTTAAATCGAAAGTTTTTAAATTTTTGGGCCTCTATGCATTTTAAAAAAAACTCTAATTTAATCAATCATTTTCAATTTATTTTAAACAAAAGGGTTTCCCCCCTGTTAATGTGAGAACAAACCATTTTTTAAATGTGAAGTTTGAAGGGCCTTGCAATATGGGGGGGGAAACCTTTTTTTTTTTTTTTGGGTGGGTTTGGGGGGGGTATTTGTTTTAAATTTTTAATGAAAAATTCATTTTTTTTTTTAAACCCAAATTCATTTAAATTTTTTTAAGAGAAACCCTCTTTTTGGGGTTTTTTGGGCCT
>CM032661.1:28014447-28051908 GCA_019095985.1 Streblospio benedicti
AAATGAATATTCCATCTCTTTGATAGATAAAATGTTATAGTCAAAACCATGCCAATTAAATGTATCCTATTAACTATTCTCTTTGAAGCTACATATGTAAAGCAATTCGCTTAACAGGTAAACAAACACTGCCATCTTTATATGGGGGTGTAACATCATAGAAGTATATTTCACACCATCCCATGATATGTCTCAAAAGCCCAAAAGGATATTCCATCTCTTTGTTATAAAGCCATTATCTGACCAAGCAAATAAACTCACAAGGTTTAAGTGATATTTTGTTGGTCCATTGTCTATTGTGACCAGTGACCACCATCTCATTAGCAGCAGTTAAGTAGTTAAGCAAATACTTGCTTTCTTGTTACAGAGGAACTGTTCTTGTTACAGAGAGACTTTCAATCACACATAAACAGGATAGCCAAATTTTGTATTTTGTGGACACTTTTAATTTGTTTATTTCTATCATGATAGGGTATAAGCTACATTATAGACTTTAATTCAGAAATCTGATGATAAATTTTCTTCAGTGTTCATTCACTTAAACTGTTCTGTATAATGTTGTCTTAAATCTTCCATAAGAGTTATCCTGCCCATTGTTGTTAAAGAACATTAAGAGAACTATGCAATGTGAAGTAATTTAGCTTTTAGATAAAGAATTGTTCACATGTCCTTTAATAGAATATTATCAAATTATTTTTGAATGCGACAATTAACAGAAAAATTGAACACAATTTTATGATCATATTCAAACAAGAATAAGTAAAGTTTGTATGGTTTACTTTGATGGAATTAAAGGATTGTCTCCAAATGTATGAAATGTGCTTGAATGAAATTTTCACAGTATCTACTTGTAAAACCCTCTTCTGACATCTGGTAAAGTTTCATAAAATGGCACATAGAGTTATAGTTTCTCACACGCCCCTAGTTCATGGCCCGCGTTAAATCCGGACTTTTGCACCTTATATGCCATATTTAACATGTGGCCATGAAAGGAGATACCTTTGCCATACGTTGTACTGGAAACTACATTGAATATCTATACCATCTATCTTTATGAAACTTTCACTTACAGTAGAACAATTTCTTTGATGAATACTAACAAACTTTCATTCAAGTGCATTCACTTGAGAAGATCATCACATAATTCAGATTATCATAAAAACATGAGCCCAACAATGAAGTGAATGTGTGCCTATGATCATATGTAAATTGTAAATTAATTCATTTGGAATACATCCACATCAACTATGGCCATATTTAGCCAATCATATTCATGTCACACTGTTAATATCATTACAGTATATGCATCTTGTGAAAGAGATACATTATTAGTTTATGTGTAATACTTGAGGATAAAGTAGTAAACTGTAACAAGTAGATCATGCAGGTTTCTTTGCGGGTTCTGTTCATAATGTTTAGTCCGCAAAGAGCCCGTAATGTGATTTTTTTCATGATCAAAACCACAACCCACACCAACATGAAATTTTCAAACCTGCACCGCAGAAAAACATACAATTTAGCCCGCAGCCCGCATATTCGTGGGTGCAAATGCGGGGCCCGCGTGTCGCGGGTGCCCATGCAGGGCTCTGCTGGTCACACACTTTAGAAGCTATATATGATTTCATATATTATGTCATGATTATTATTTCCACACTTTACATACAAGGAATTTTTATAAAGCAATTCACTCTTGACATAGTCATTTATATGTCGAACATGATTATTTTCTTTATCAATTAGATATTTCTTATATATTATGTAGCTTATTAATGGAATAATTTTATTTTTTGTATCCGAGATCTCATTACAACATATTATATGATAGGCCTTAATTTGAAATGAAATGATATTTGAAATCAAATTCCAAAGGTTGTCCAAATGTTCACAGTAGTATGAAAGATGCAAAGAGTCTTGTAGCTCATTGCAGTATATGCAGGTAGGATTCTCACCTTTTTCCCATTTATACAGTTTTGATTTTGTTGGTATTATACTAACTTAAAGTTAAATTCAGAAATTGACATTTCAAATTGATTTCTAATCTTCATGCTATATAGCAATTTCCATTGGAAATAATCAATAATGAATGTTCTAATCCATTTATCTAATGCATTAGAATCTGAACATGTCTGATTCCTTAGAGGTTTGTAATATATTTTACTGTTTGCTATGCCACATAAATTTTCATGCTGTTTCATGTTTCAGGTTTCATAGATGATATTATATCTCGAATGCTGCCATTGTCATCTAAAATATCTCTTACATAAATATACCGTGAAGCTATGAAATACTTATCATATAAAGGCTTACCCCTTACGGTTAGCTGTCTATTACCCCCCCCAAATAGAACTGTATAAGTCAGTTTTGGATATAATTTCTTTTCTTTTATTAACTTTAAAAAACTGATTACAGCTTCTCTATAAAATTCTGGGATAGTTTGAATGTTGAACAAATTTGTATCATTATAGGCATCCATTTGTCCAAAGACGTGTAGGGACAGGTGCCCAAAATATTTTAGTGGACATTTAGTCCAAAGTTGGTTGCTGTTTTTATAAATTCTATTGAGCCAACTGCATTTAATAGCCATAACAGATGATTCTATATCTATCATTTTACAACCACCTCTGTCATAATCATTTATTAAAACACTCCTTTTAATCCTATATACTTTACCCCACAGGAAGTTAAAAAGGATCTTATTCACTTGTTTTATTAGATATGACGGTGTTGGTAGCATAGAGATTGAATACAATAATTTTGGTAATGCTAAACATTTGATTATAGTCATTTTGACAAACAGAGTTAATTTGCGGAGTCTCCAAGAATCAATAAGTTTTTGAATTTTTTCTAATTTTATGTCCAATTAAGACTGTCACAAGTAATTTTATCACGCCCTATATGAATGCTAAGGTACCGTATGTTGGATTTAGACCACAGAATATTTTGCATATCAGGCTGACAATTGGTATTTCTTCAAATACATATTGGCTCTGTTTTATCTAAATTTAACATTAGACCGGAAACAGTACTAAACTTTTTAACTGTATCAATGCATTCTTTAATCCGATAATCATCATATAAAAACAGACATGTATCATCTGCATATTGGGTGATTTTAATATTAGCATTCTCATTTAAAGGAATACCTTTTATTTTGTCATTTTGTTGTATAACTTGCGTCATAAATTTAGTTGCAATGATGAATATGAGGCATGATAACGGGCATCCCTGCCTGATACCTCTATTTATATTAAACCTCTTGGAAAGAAAACCATTAATTTTTAAAAAAGCTTGAGGTTTTGTATATATAAATTTAATCCACTGGCAGAAATTATTGCCGAAACCAAAAGCACTTAAAGATAGGTGTATAAAATCCCAGTTTAGCGAGTCAAAAGCTTTCTCAATGTCTAAAAATAATAAAACATAATTTGTATCAACTTTCTTTGATTCATCTATAACATCAAACACTAATCTTATATTCTGACCGATGTAACCTTCTTTTATATAGGCTACTTGGTCCGGTGATATAATCTTATGTAATATTTTTTGTAAACGATTCGCCAAAACAAATGCAAAAATTATGTAATCAGTAATTGATAAAGAAATTGGTCTATAGTTCTTAAAAAGTTTTCTGTCATTCTTTTTGAAGATTAGACTAAGAATTATTTGCTTACGTGTATCAGCCAGTTGCAAGAAGCCTTCATTAAATGAATCAATAACTAAATCTTTAATATATTGCCATAGTGTCACATAAAATTCATTTGGCAATCCATCTAAGCCAGGGGATATATTCTTTCTAAGATGTTTAATGACATGTAAACATTCCCCCTCTTTTATTTCCCCTTCACACATAGCAGCTTATATTATTATTATTATATGTCGTCTAACTTTTTAGGGGGGAATACATTATCTATGAAATGTTTTACATTTTCATGAGGTATGTTTTTATTTTCATACAGTTTAGAGTAAAAGCTTATACCCTCTTTTAGAATTTCGATTGATTTAAAGACCTCGATACGATCATTTTTTTATAATAGAGTTTATGCGATTATTTGTTATTGATCCTGTTTAGATGAGACCAAATATATCTCTAAGCTGATGAATGAAATCTCCGTATACATGCAAGCCATGTGGTCCAGGACTTCAGCAGAACACTTTCACCAAGCCTTTCAAAGTTAGACAAATCTTTTTTCACCCACTTGAAAGTTGGGATTTGTCAAATGTAGAGGACATGAAGCAGAAAGTTGCCGATTTTTTTTATTTCTCTGCGACAACGGATCCGGATTAGCAATTATAATGACCCCTTCAGATATGTGCATAGCCAATATAGAAGACATAAGTGGCCAGTTATTCATTGAATCATGAAGGTTTTGTCAAATTTGGAACTAATTTGGTTCATGATTATGTACGATTATGTAATTTTCCATGCTTCCTCAACACTATTGTCTCAATTAAAGTTCCACTCTATTGTTTCCACATTCGCACTTTCTAATGTCAAACTCTTTTACCATTTCAAATTTGCAAGTTGACAAATGAAATGGCGCTAAAAACTATAAACTAGATTATCATCCTTGCAATTTGGTTAACGCAATGTGAAATTTCAAAAGTTGCAAAAAGGAACATGTTTAATATAAAAAATAAAATATACATCACATTAATCTTTCGTGACTAGGTGAGCACCTTGGATTATCTCCCACCTTCATGTATGTATAAAGGATCGTGCGATTTCGTCATGACGCTACGTACTATTGTCCTGCGTATTAGCAATCTCCAACTTAATCAGGGGATCATGCCACGTCTTCATGCATAATGCCTGCTATATTCTATATAAGTTACTTATACACGACCATATGCATATCAATTTTGTTTTGAAATATAAACCATTGAAAGCTGCATTTCAAAAGTAAAACATTACATGTAAATGTGGTTATTTATGGTCGCAATTCACTGTTATCTTGCTCCAGCGACATTACATCTTTACACCAGGTTATAGGCATCCTTGTCACACTATATCCTTCTCAACTCCCCGGGGAGCATACATCGCTACAGTAGCGAAGACGTGCTAATCACTCACATTAGCGTTCACTTGCCTGAACTGTACCTATTTAACGTGTAGGTACCACTGAGCAGTGTGCAACCTGTTGGAGGTAGGTTTGCCCAACACCCACCATCAGACGCGACCGGCAATCGAACCCACGACCTTCTGGTCACAAGTCCAACTAACTCCCTATCCACTCGGCCACGAAGCACAGTGCAAAATCGCATTTGTTTAGAATACAATAGGGCTACGAAATTAAATTTTAAATATACACTATCCGGTTTTACCGCAAGGTCATACACCTCGCCCAACTGAACCGGGTCTCTATAAAACTACATTCACGTCACAACGTTGGTCATTTATAATGTAGATCAACACGTGACATTAGCAAAGTAAATGTGGGAGTTCATAACCGATTTTAGCTGCATCTTAAGTTCATGAGTTAAGTTCATCAAAATAAAAGTTCATATTAACCGCGAACATGCATGGGCAATGGTTGAACTATAAATGTTAAGGATATACACATTTTATTAAATAGTAGCTTGAAGATTATGCTTAGCATACAACATCTTTATAAATAAAACAATGCCTTTCCAAATTTAACAAAAGGAAATTAATATTTATGCTCACCATGATCTGCAATTACGCTAAACTTACACGAGTCTCCTCGACTCGCCGATTAATCAGAATAGCGATCAATATATATATGTGTTTGATACCCCCACCTCCAACCCCCGACCAATTCATATAGTTTGAAATCATCATTCATTGTTATATTAATATCTAAAACATATCTAATTATCTACAATATGGGGAGATAGTCTAATATTACATGACACAACAAATAACCACAATGTACAGCTGATCTTCCATCACTAAGTCTTGTAAGTAAATGACACAATGCAACTGCAAACTAGTAAAGACAGCAAGCCAAAATACATTATGCATGTAGGCATGTGTTGTGCATGTTGATACAATTGCTTTAATTAAAGTAGGAAAAAGATAGAAAAAAAACATATCCCAATTTTATTCGCAGCTAGCTGGCCAATATCATCGACACAATTGAACTACATATATATATATAGTAGCCTGTGTACGCCCTTGTACGTTTAGTTCATTATGTTCACATGTTTTTTAAATAAGCATCTCGCTCCCTTGCAAAGTCAGATTCCAGGTTTTTAGAAATGTCGATGTCTTTGAGAGGATCAAATTCAGTTTGTTCCTTTAAGCTAGAAAACCAGTCCACAAATTCCTGTCCAAGAGCGTTCACCATGACGTCATCAGCCTAAAAGTAAAAACAAAATAACATGAAAAAAATATATACATTCCACAAATGCTGACAATAAGATAACCGACCACTAGAAAAATGTTTTGTTTATATAGTTTTGTTGAAATACATCTTTCATCACGAAAAATGACAATCTATTAGGCTTTTTCTTCATAAAAATTGGATAGAAAAGAACAAATCATCTTTAGTACACAACACATTTTTTTTATCTTGCCAATAAGACAAACCTATGGACACATGGTTTATTTTGATTATAATACGATTTTGTTCACGAATAATTTCACTTCCGTTTACTCATTACTAATCAGAAAAAGTGAAACCAATAACAATGCATGTGCAAGTAGCAATACTGACCTTGAAAGCAGCATGACCTTCATGTACAGTGTACGGTACTTTTTCCTTGACATCGTCAACCCAAGCAGCAGGTGGACATTCTAGTTTGTTCTTAACGCCATCTAGTCCTGCAGCAATAGTAGCCGCAAATATCAAATACGGGTTCGCAGAACCCCCAGAAAACCTGTTCTCAATATAAGTGCCTGCTTTGCCAGTATTCTTAACGCGGATGGAAGCAAACCGATCATCGATGCCCCAATTGATGGAATCCGGAGCCCAAGGAGCGTGCATCCTGCGGTAGCAGTTCACCGTGGGACTTCCCAGAAAGGACAGAGCGGGCGAGTGCTTCAGCAAACCAGCTATCCAATGCTTGGCAAAATCAGATAGATTATCGTCCCTGCTGTCATCGAAGAAAGCATTCTCCCCATCTTTCCAAATGGAATGACTGAAATGCTGACCGTTGCCCACGGTCGGGTACGGCTTGGACATAAAGGTGGCGTTGAGCTTTTGCCTGCGCACGATTTCTCTTGCTGCCTGCTTGAAGTTGAACATCTGGTCGGGACTGTCCATGCCGTGTTTCGGGGCCAGCACCATCTCCACCTGGCCCACGGAATACTCAGTCTGGTACGTCTCCACGTCAATGCCGCTCTCGGCCAGCAGCCTGTCCATGTCGTACAGCAGGGCCTCCAGCTGGGACAGGCGGTTGGTGGTGGCGAAGTCATACTCGTCCCACAGCACCGACCAGTCTTCAGACAGTAGCATAAACTCAGCCTGAAATGTAACGGTGGTTTATTAGTGGCGAATATAAAGCTTGTTCATTAAGCCATCATTTTGAAAACTATGACTCGAATAGTTGAGTTGAATTTTTCACATTCTGTGTCTTAATTCTGACCATAAATGTTTGGGATAGGTCTGACAAACCTACTATAGATTTACATGATAGTCATTGCTAGTGTGATACAGTGATATGTAGATCTAATGTGCATATTGTAAATATATAATTAAGTTGATGAGGTTATGTGGATGTTTTGAAATCACTGGAACAAACGGCAGTAAATATATAGTCATCTAGCTGTCGACTCTGGTAGCGTAAATGCAATAATCTGCGTGTATATTTCTCTAAGATGGGATGGTTTGGATGGTTGTGGTTTGGCTATAGTTAACAATATGATAATCAACAATGAGAGTAACCTCATTGATTGACTTGAATGGAACCACGCAGCTCTTGCAGTAGACGGCAAAGTGATGTCTCAAGACTATGAAATCTTAAATGTAGCAATACACGTAAATATACCTATATCCTATACTTCAATTTGACGGGTATTCTAGAGAGATTGGGATTTACTCATTGAACGGGTATTTTGTTATAAGAGTACTGTGTGGTTTGGGTGAATAAAGTTCAAACAATTGTGCCCATTAGTTCCGATCGTCAATTGTGGTAGGATTGACCATCTTTTAAGAATGTTTGGGTATTTTATTTCAAGTGCAACACAGTTGAATATAATAGTCTAGAACAATGAACAAACTGGTGAAAAATAGTTCATACAAGTATGCCATTCTATTACACAACATGTTTCCGTCATAAATTGTCTGAGTATTAGCAGAACATTTTTGTATTGATTTCCCTGTTTTCTATCACTGATTTTTATCGAGGAACGCTCTCATATGTTGTATACATTGTGAACATTAGAACTGTGAACACATGCTAAACTTTTCGTCAATAGATTTTATATGCATATTGTCGATCGTTTTTTTTTAGTGTACAAAGTATCTGCTAAATTTTAGAGTCTAAATAAAAAGTTTAGTGATAACAACATCACTTGAATATTGGCATGTATGAAGCAATTCATGATGCATTTGATTAGGGAGTAAACTATAGATGATCTATGTATGTCAACATGTGAATATCAAAAGGCTACAGTGTGAAAATAAACTCTACCATTTTCATGCTTGCCTGTATTCTTTTACAGGCCAACATTCATTATCTAATAACCACACGACACTCATCGGTGCATACGTAGAACCCAGAACTCTCACTCGTCCAGACTGGCTTCTGCCCTTTTCTGAGATGTTAAAATAAGTGGCGACCATAATTTTGGTTCCGTCCTCTTTAGCACAAATGAATTCGCCGGTCTCCCGTTTTCAAAGCTGCATGTACTTAGTATTGCAGAAGACCCTCTCTATGAAGACCACCCGTGTGACTATCCCCGAGGGGTCTCTCTGGATAGATATTATCTTTATAGAGGTTCATGGTAGGTTGCTTAGTTTGTTTTGGATCACCACGAATTTTCTTATATGACTTATATAATGATATAATGGAGGTGATCTTAATTCAGAGTTTCTACTGTAGACCTACATATTGCTTATGAAGGTTTGGATCGCGGCAAATGTGTTTTTTATGGAGGTGTTCTTCAGTGGAGTTTCCTCTGTACCTCGTATCCGGAGTAGACAGTGTAGCCGAGTGTGGCGAGTGCCTCCACCTGCCTCCTGGCGATGGTGCGTGTGGATGCACCCTGCTGGCCCGGCTTGTCCAGCAACGAGTTCTCACACAGAAACTCGCCCACCTGGAACACGAGGGGATACGTATACATTATGTACTTGGGAGAAAAAAGAGCAAAAAAATGAAAAATAAAAAGGAGAAAACAAAAACGTTTGGTGCTTAGTCGTCATTTAAGTAACAGGTTTCTTTCTGTGTATATTCATATCTATTTTGAACATCATGCATGTAGGATAGGCATATTCATGGTTTCAAATGGCAATTGAATGATGAGGCAATTGTGCTGATGTTTTCAAGTATAACGTATGATGCATCACGAATGACCTCGTTAGATACAATGATTTATGCATTACTAATGAATGACTTAGATAGAATGATATATTGCCCAGTAGATAAATAACGGCATTTCAAATCATTTACTTGTATTCACATATATCACTATGAAATTGCAATTGATATGTGTGAGTAGCATATGAAGTTTATTGAGGACATACCCAGCGAGATTGTAGACAAGTTTGAATTCATTAACAAGTATCAAGAAGAAAAAAACAGTAGCGGTGCCTTAAACTTGCCGTCTGCCGCCCATGGCAGAGCGTGGAATGTTCCGGGCTGTGGGCGGATCGCGATGTTGCCATAAGCATAGGGCAACACGGCTGGGATCTGCGACCTGGGTCCCATCGCAATGGCGCCTAGAACATGTGGAAAGAAGAACGAGGGGACTTTATACAACTTAATATGGTAGATGGAACGACATACAATGTAGTTGACAAAAGTGTCATGTGATTGACGTGAACAACGCATCTCAATTAGCATATTACAATTACAGTGGAAACCTAATGATGACAGGACAATGACTCTGATGATGCCTAATAACGTGCATGTGTATGGATGATAGGCTATAAAACCCATAAATTTGCATTCATGAGAAATATATTGTGGGATTTGACAACGAGCTTGGAGTGTCAATCGTGAAATTGAGCATGCTGACGTCTGATTTACCCGAACTAAGTGAGGGTAAATCAGACGTCAGCATGCTCAATTTCACGATTGACACGACAATTGAGTGGTCAAATACCATTCTATCATGACTAAAATCCACACTAAACGAGTGTATGATTCGTTTTATTTTAAAATAAATCATATTATAACGTTCTCATTGCCATTTTGACCATGCGACGTCAGCGGGTGTATAGAAAATGTGACGGTACTAGTCTAGTTTAGACTAGTGCCGTGGTGTGGTGATGTCGTAGCGTGCAATAAATCACCGGAACGTGCAGTTAATCGTATAATTGAGCACGCTGGTCGACCAATCAGTGTGGGTTATTGGCGGAGATTTTTGCACGGAATGATAGAAATACATATTAGCTATCTGCTAAAGAACAGTCAATAATTTTCGTTTAAAAATGTATAGACTGCACTTTGAACAATTTATCGTCAGAATATTAAAAAAAGGCCTACGATTACACACCTTCACATCAATCATAAAGCATACGCAGTTCAAGTGACATACCTTCAATTACTTAGTAGAATTACATTGCCATTATACCACTAAGCAATGGTAATTACACGTCAGAAGTGCATTATGAATACTCTACTGTTATTACTAGACAAGACGGATCGCACCTTCCCATATCTGCGGGCCGTCGGGCAGGTACTTGAGCAGATGTCGTCTGGGCACGCTCTTGCACTTGCCGATGCCGTGGACGTCTGCAAACGTGAAGCGAACGAAGTCAAATCCAGCGCACTCCTTCAGAAGGCGCTCACGTGTTTCTTCTGACGAGGACATTGTGTCTGGTTTATGCTGGAAAATATTTAATATATAGTGTATGCGTTGCTATTAAGTACCTCGAATTATTAACAACTATCAAGATACGTGGTGTGTAGCCGTGAGATATGAAGATGTATGCATATGCATTTACATTTTCTTCTGGGTCTTTATTTTGAATATGGAAAGTATATGCCGCTGAAAGGGTTTAAAAAGGCTTCGACAATCATAAGTCCTAACGCTGCAAAAATACTGACAAAACTTCCCACCACCAAATTGTCCAACCACTGGCAATTCGTCCAGAAAACGTCCAGAAATCCACCGGCAATTCTGTCACACCGGCAAAACGCCCAGAAGCCACTTGCAACTAGTGGTATTTGTTCATACAAGTCCTTCGTGGTTCAGTGACCAATTGGACAAATCCTACATAATCCTTCATGGTTCAGTGGACAATTTGACAAATCCTTCACATGGTTCAGTGAGCGATTGAACATTCATTTGCATTGTCTCTACCCATAGACAAAAGAATTCATTGGAAGTTGCATTCCGTTAAGGTATTTCAATTCCAAACTTGCAAATCCGTACTTTTTTAAACATACGAAATGTGGCTAATAGGGCTGTTCCTTTTGAAGCCAACAGGTTCTTTTTATCTCCGTTTTAATCCGTTGACATTAAAAGGGGCCTGTTTGCTTGATATTTTAATAGTTTCAAAAAGAATACAATCTCAATATTTAGAACTTTTTATTCGATGTTGCATGGTAAGCGGGAAAAAAATATTTATTATGCTTGTAATTTACTTTTTTACTTAAAAAATCTAGCCTTGTGTGTAGGGTTAAATAACCTTATATTGATGCGTCCGTCTAACTGTGGATTGTGAACCATAAACCCGTCAAATATAAATATTCAGCGCAGCCTTGGAGCTTCATTTCACTTGTATCATAAAGTAGGACCTCAGTGGTTAACTGTCCGTCAGTCGGCGTGGTTGACGCAAAGGTGCCTAGGGTAGATATATGTGGTTTTCGCGTATTGTATATTGTTAATTCGTTGGATTAGTTCATTTGTTTCGCCAACATGGCATAACCATTAAATTTGCAACACATACAAAATAATATCGCTTCAAACATAAAATAATGCAACATAAAATAAAACATTATATACAAGTTGGATGTTGACAATATGGCTAATTAGGGCTTAATAGAACTATATATTCTATTAGACACTGGGCTAATTAAGTATTTTGCATTCTTCTATATGCATATCCAGGTGCCTTATTTGTATGGACACCTATATGTATCATGATTTATATATAACTTAAGAAACCTAAACAAGTGACAGTGGTTATCCGTGGGGACACAAGAAAAACTCTCACACAACATTCACAGGTGTGACAGTATACAATAGTAGGGCCTAGGCACGCCCTGTAAACTAAGATAGCTCACCGAAAAGAACAAAATACATTGAACGATCATAAAGCGATCTAGTAAAAAACCAACGCAAGCATAATAAGACATATTGAACGATTGTATGTTTAACAACGCTATAGTAGCACACAAAAATAAAGAAGAGAAATATATGTGCAATACGTAAACAACTACCACTACGATCAGTCATATTTACAAATAAAATAAAACACTCACCTTAGAATCCAGGTTTTTACAGCAACGGCAGTCCACAATAGTTTTGTCACTGGTCAGCTTGCGGACTAATAATCAAGATCAAGATCACGATAAAACCGGACGGATAAAACATGAAATATAGCAGACGATATTCTGCTACCAAACATAAGCCAAGCTATGCAGTACATTAACGAGTTCCCGATAGAGAGACATGCATAGTAAGCACACAGCCAGACATTATGTAATGAAGTAGGGCACTATATATCGCAAGGCCTTTACGTACGGGTTATTTTGTTCAGCAAAAATAGTCTAAATGATTTTTCACTTCAATTTTAATAATGAGCCGAAACATGCCCATTTGTATGTTCAGGGGACCACTTTTTATGTGTCATACGTGCGAAAATCACCGAACAACGATTAACATGTATATGGACCCCCTATATGTATATGACATGTATACGAAATGGTACGTGATGACATCATTATATCTTTCTGGATGATACTTTACAAAAATGCATTATCAGGGTACTTCAGCCGTGTTTTTCGTCTCACAAATGTATCCACGTTGTGCATTGCAAAACCTTGTAAGCAGCATAAAATTACCATGTTCTGAACATTCTGATTTCGTAAAAGGTACAAATGCATCCTCACTGTCATATACTGAGCATATGCTTCGTGATCTGGTTTATGAGTATGTATCTGTTATTGTTACTACACTATTAGGAATATGCTAGCATGGTGCTTACATGCATCATTTTGGTCCACAAAATTTATATACTCTATTTCATATGTCAAAATACTGCTGTTATTGAGTGAAGGCGTTGTCAGAAAAGAAAACATTTCTACTTGAATTTATGACGTTCATACGTGAATATAAATGCTTCAAAAATGGTCCACAAAATCAGCAATGCACAACTTTGATGCATTTGCAAGACTCAGAAACGCAGTTGTTTGTGAAAAATTGTAATAAATTTAAAGAGGTTACCTACTATTACTCTATGTTGATGTTAGCCTGATGTTAGAGAATGTCAATTGGCTCCATGAGAAAAATGTCAAATAGGATCCTACTTAATGGTTTAGTAGGGACGTACCTGCCACCGTTTAGGAGTAGCTTTTCAGGTCTACAGGTATAGCAATTGGTCCACGTGCACATATATTCTTTAATTAGTATGGAAATTGGCCCACGTTTTTTTAAATTTGAAACAGAAACGACCCTGAACCTCATGTTCTCCAGCTCAATTTCCAGCTACTTGATCATGAAAAAAGTTATATTTCCACTTTGATACTACGTTGAAATTATGTCTTGCTTGTTTTGAGAATATATATATATATATATATATATATATATATATATATATATATATATATATATATATATATATATATATATATATATATATATATATATATATATATATATATATATATATATATATATATATATATATATATATATATATATATATATATATATATATATATATATATATATATATATATATATATATATATATATATATACATATACATATATTATATATATATATATATATATATATATATATATATTTGTACTTGTAAGTACAGTTGATGCATCTGAAGGCTTTGCATTGATCAGTGGTTGATATGCTACTGCTGACCTGGGATGAATGGTAATACCTTGCTCATTACACTTAAATATCGGATATCCCTTATACTCTGGTATTTCCCCCGTGATGCCTGCTGCACTGGAGTAGGAACGAATAGCATCTTCTGCAAAGGCAGCAAGAAGTGGGTGCACCCCGGGGGTGCACACGAAATACAGTGAGCTAAAACACCTGAAAGAGGACCCAAATTCCAAGTGCAGACCACTGACAGGTCCAGGTTTTCAGAAAAGGGGTGATTTTTCTGTAGTTCTCACACAATTCATCAGTGATTGTTTAGATAATTGAAATTCTCCAAGTACATTCACGTATGCACAACCAAAATGCATGATTCATGCGTTTACTAGAATTGTAAGCAGTGTGACCGCTCTTTTGAGCAAGAAATGCCTTCTAAATAGTGCTCATGCTTGATATGATTTATCCCATGAAAGATGCGGTTTACAATAAAATCAACTTAATAATCATTTGTCTTTTGCCCCCATGGCATGACTAATTTCACCGACCAGATAAAAGTAATCATGCCTCGCATGTCACAGCCGGGAAGTTATTTTACATGAATCTTCCATGTAGAAACAATAAGATGATATCACATATAAATTATTTACAAATTAGAGTTGTAGATTTTGAGCAATGAAGATGTTATTTTGTGAGTCACGGCATCACAGGATACAGCCACATGATCAAGTAATTGGAACGTCATCACATTTCATTCATTAAAACTAAAGGGGCTATTAGTGTTTGTATCCAACTACTGTCAAATGAGGATTTTTTGTGAAAAATTGATGCTATAACCGGCGGCGGATTCAGTCGGATCCCTTCAGGCCTATACATGATACATGATTTTGATCCACCTGGCCTTACAGTCAACATTATATCTTGCTTCTGCAGCAATAACATCTTTACATACAGATATCCTAATGAGAACATCACCCCCCCCTTGTGCCATTCATCACGTGTAATATTGTGCGCGTATTAACATGTTTACAGTGGCTATGTAAGTTATCTTCAAATGTATATCTCTTAGTGAACTATCATTGCATTTATTTAATTCCTTGACCATAAAAACCGAGTAAATGATATACATATTATCATTCTATGTTGTATATTATGGGAGTTAGAGCCAATGTATGTATGCTGGCGGCCATCTTAGCAGCCATTTTGAATAGCGAGAAATGCTACAGGGTGCCAAAAGTCCACCCGGACAATTTGTGATCCCAAAACACCTTACTATAAGAGGATCAAATGAGAAAAACTATAATTGACAAAACAAAAAGGGTAGCGCTACCTACCACCCTGATTTTATTATTGATGGAATGGGTAAATCAGCAGAAAAATCTATTCAGGAAACTGGTTTATGATGGGTGAAAAACAAACTAATGACAAATACTTGAGTAACGAATAGCTATTTAATCAACTGGAACCTTTCCATGGTTTGTTACGGGGTGCTGCTCTATTTTTTTTTATTTTTTTTTACAATTTGTTACAATAAGAGTTATTTATTTTCAATATAGAATTTCATAAATTTCAAGTACATGCATACACACATACATTTTCCAACAATGAATGAGGCGGATGAATGCCATGTTAATCATGTACAGTTTTTTTGTTTTTTGTGTTTTTTTTTGTTTGTTTTAGGCTTTATTCTTTCTGAGATGTGTCCCATCCAGTCCATAATGCAATCGCCCTACTGTCAATTTTAACTAAAATGTTCTCTTCTACGCCTGTGAGCAGTGAATTTTATTTAGAGTGTGCGTTTTACTCTGTGTGTACTGAGCAGGCGAATAGCACTGATAGTGAGCTAAACAAACAGGTACTACTTTGTGTGGAGTAGTATGTATTATGTACCACATTTTCATCATTCAGAGCAGCCTGGATTAAATTATTGGGTCATATTATGTTAAATGTGAAGCGAACCAGTTTGTTTTAAATTCTTACCAGGGACTATAATCGTGAATATAATTGTATGTTGCATCTTCAGGATAATATGGATTTTACTCTATGTGTTATTTTCATTTCCAAGTCTAAAAACGTGCTCTAGTAGTTTTGAGATGTGCCAATGTCAATATTAGGCCTCTGAAATTCCAAGTCCATAACATAGAGCGGAAGGGATAAGTAAATATTTTGCTTTGAGAACAGCATACATTACGTTTGTTATAATTTTAACATGTAGAATTGAAACGTTTTATGATAAATAGAAATACGCAATATATGCGTTATATGGGGAATGCGCTTATTATGTAATGATCACTTATAATATAACGTACATGTCAATCTACACATACGTGCACGCGTAACGCTTTAAATCTTGACAGATTACCATACTTTTGTGTTATTAAAAGTTCATAAGCTAAAAATTAGTGTATGTGTGTGGTGGTGTGTGTGGGTGGGGTGGGGTGGGGGGATGTTAAATAGGGGCGCGACTGGAGCAGTCACTATGTTAACCAAACGTATTTGGCATCGGGGCATCGAGACGCGAAGCGTCGAGCTGACGCTCTCGTGTCTCGAGGCCAAATACATCTGGTTATCACTGTGTGCATATAAAACCCATCTAGATCTACGTTTGTTGAAGGGGCAACGAGCCATAGCATCACGGTTTGCCAATATTCTATAAACCACACACAAACTAATGAAAGTACAATTTTCCATGCATGTTCACGTGTTGCTTTCTAATTTTTATCACCGCTGATCTCATTAATTGGCCCAAACGAAATGGCCTTCGATTGAAATGGCATTAGTATGTAAAATAGTATTCACTAGTATACATATTACAGCACGTCAGCCATGGTTGTAAAATTGGATTCTAAAACAGATTCCCAATACATCACTGGGTAATTTCCTTTATTTTACAACACATTCAATGGTATTTTTCTTGGATTATCATACTCTATAACTGCCGCATAACCCAGAGATTGTTATCACCCCTGTACGAACTGACCGGTTACTCTAATTGTCAGTCACGTTGCCATTAATTTCTAAGAAATAAAATGGCAACTACGTACTGTGTTTAGCTTACGAAGTTAATTTTAAAGGAGGTGTTACTGTAGATGCTGGAACTAAGGTGATTTATGTGAACAATATAGGTTTGTGCATTTATTCAATAAATAACATGCTAATGATCATTAATATGATGTTTAAACGCAATGTATGATAAATCAAAAACCAGATTCGTGCGAAATATGCGGCTCACGCATTTATCTTATCTGACTCATCTCGTCGAATGAGTTAAGCTTTCTTGCTTTCGCCATATACATTACACAGTACGACGATTAACTAAATTAATCAGTAGTTAGAAGGCCAAACTAATGTGACAGTGATGGAAATGTTTGTTTTTGCTTTGAGTCTGTTCTTATTAATTTATTCAGCAACTAAAGAAGAAGAAACACACCGACAAATTCCTACCTGTAAAAAATCATAAAAATCGAATTAACAGTAGGCCTATTCTTTGTCCATGTAGGAAATGCCACATGCTCACACCACTTCCTACGGGGTTTAGCCCACCACATGTCCAGGGTTTATTTAAAAACAATCCCACAGACTGTGTGAGACTAAAGATGGCGAACATAATGTAGCTAGCGAGGCTAACACATTGCTCAGCTAAACATTTAAAACCATGTACGAACATAGGCAGAATATATGAGTCATGTCTGACTGTACTAATTAAGATCTGTACAAGTTTTCCTTCAATGAGACCACTTTTAAATCTTCCATATGCGCGTATCCATGGATTGAACTGAATACCAAGGCTTGGTATTTTTTGTTGTCCACGCGTATATTTTTTACAAGCAAGGTTTTACACCATATTTTTGATAAAAAATATGGTAAAGTTTCCTGAAGAAAGAAAGGACCTTAACCCTATAATGGTTTTGAAATGTTATCATGTACTAGTAGCCTACACGTTTAGTCTTCATGGAAACATATCTTTGTATTGGGGTAGAGTAGAAGAAAACTGTTCCAATTGAACGACAATTTACTCAACACTTTATTCCTTGTTTATTACATTCATCAAATTGCATCATGGCTATTATTTTATTTGATATCATACATTTAAAATGTATAGGTTTTACACCTCAGTTTATAAACTTCATGTAAATTGACTAGTTTCCCGTAGTTTTGAAGAGCTAAAACGCTAAGCGCCTGGGGCTTTGAAGTACAAGTAATTTAAATGTTCTACTCTTCAGTAGGTGCATTGGGTATATATGTCAGTAGTGTACTATGCTTTAGTTCAACATTACACATGATATTACAAACGATTAATACCATAACACTGAAATTATAATCATTGCAGATAGTGATAGACGCACACACACCAATTTGGACTTCTTTGGACTACTAATCCGCAAATATTGGTACTAACAAATGTTATAACTTGATGGGATTAATACAATTATATGTACACTACAATAAACCTATTCAAAAACAGTGTTCGTGAAGTCTGTAGAAACCTTCTAACGGAATCGAAACCAAATATCATAATTCTCACGAACCAATTCAGGATACTGCAGAAATGTGAGTCATTCCACAGCAGACGACTTCTTGACAAGTTGTTTGCCAAAGTTAGCGAATTTACCAGGAAATGACAGACTCTGACAACAGTCCAACCTCGGAGTTCGCGTATCCTCTCGGCTGGGCTCCTCCGAAAAAGACTCGTCCCCTGGAAGGCATGGATCTGATGAACCAGTTCAAACTGACCGGACCCACGACGGCAGCACCCCCGGCTTACCCGATGGCGTCCACGTCATGCGGCGACGGCACCCCGGGACCCTCGGCACCGCCAGCTGACCCGTCAGAGCCTCTCCCGGCTTGCCCCGAGGGTGAGGCGCCTCCACCTTATACGACCATGCCCAGGAGTCCGTCAGAGCTCGGGGCTTGCCACTGGACGGGACCAGGTGCTACGGGCGCCTCCGGGGGTGCTTACGCCCCCAGGGGCGTCAAACTGGGATACATGGACTTTGTGCCTCGTCTTGTGCGGAAACGGATACTAAAGGATAATGAATACGAAACGTTTGAGTAAGTAATGTTGGTGGTTATGGCTGGGGTGATCCATGAATGTACTAATACTTAATACGTGTGTAGTGTAGTTATAATGATTAAAAATGAATTGAGATTGGTGCCATATTAATATTATTAAATGATTAGCATTTGCACGTCTTTTATCTGATAATGAAGTGTCGATGTCTTTACACAATTCCAACGAACAACGATATTTAGTAGGCTTTCTTTTTCAAGTGAATATAGTGTCTGAAAACCATTGTATAAGTTTGCAATAGATGACCACACCTTGCTTAAATTCATTTTCTCAGGAGCAATCATCTGCTATACATACGACCCACTTGGCACTGGGTCAGAGAAATCGTTTACAGTATAGTAATTAGACCCATTCTTATTACACGTGGCATTCTGACTTCTTGCTATTATAAACAAATAGAGTAGGCCCTAAACATAATTTACCATATCGATCTTTCATAACAGGTATAACATTTAATGGTAAATGGCTACACAACATAATATCCTAAATTTAAAGTTCCGCAATTGGCCGGTCTAAACTCATTTGGCTATAGCTGACTAACGGGTTAATCGGTCGTCATTATTTTTACGTGCACGGCTGCACGTTCCTGGGTTGCAGTGGCGGTGAGTAATATTAGGCTATACGTGTGGCATAAACATGCATGTTACAACTATAGCTTAAGTCGATCACAAATACAAATAGTGAATACCACGTACATAGATATTATCAAGCAATTTAAACTACAGCGGGCCATTACATTTTCATAAAGCACTCATAACCTGCGATGGTGCAGTCCCCTGCGCATTCCCCGTCACGCACATTGTGACTGTAAATCAATGGGGAGATATGTTTATGGAATTACAACAGTTATTGCTGCTATCGATCCTCTGAGATGGTGGCATGCACACGATGAACGAAAGGGGCTCTCACAATAAGTGCTTCTCGATTATAATTGTTTTAATGTTCGTTATGCTTCTCTTAGACATGCGTAATTTGCAGTTCAGTATACATCAATTTATATTTTTAATATACCCAAATGTCGTCCGTTATGTAAATCCTTTGTCTGAATGCTCATCCACAAATAAACAATTTATATCAATCGTCACAAAAAGTTCTGTGAAACAAAAACTGTTATCTATCAGCATCGTGGCTGTGGTACCAATGTCTGCAAGAATTGATAAGATTCCTGATGTCTGATATTAAAACACTTAGGGTTGGCAGCATTTCATATACAAATATTGAAATTCTTGTATTGGAGTACTCCTCCCATTAAAACTTAATGCAAATGTTTTGCTGGGTTTGTTACTTCACTAGAAGATGTTGAATGGATTTTGGAAAATAGATTTCATTTCCATAATACAAGGAAATCGCATAATTGCCTCGTCAAAATATCATGACCAATGCCCATGACCACTAAAATGTCGACCGTGACCATCATGACTACAACCTTACATAACAAGCAGGTTAACTTAATAACTAGCATTTTCCCCACGTAGTACACGTTTACGCTCAGGCAAGGCTCGCATAACCGGAGGATAGGGGTTGTAGGGATTGAACTCCAGCGAAAGAGTTATGCTCCCTGCTAGGCGCAGTCTCTCCCCTGCTACATTGACAGCAAACACCAACTTGGACCCATGGAATCAATACCAAATAACTGACCATTTATCACAATACAATGGATATATAGCACTGCATGCGAAAACCATAGACTGATGATACCAACTTTGCTCATACGGTAGCTTCTCATCCACAGGGTAACTCATATGATATCTACGTACGCCACATTCCCCGCATCCTGTGCTACGTGACTGTAATGCAAAACACGTACGTGTGATTTCTTGGGCTTGCAGCACCCTCATCCAGCGGGCCAACAACTGGCTGGAAGAGCACGACGGCGTGCGCCTCATCTCGTGCGAGACCGTCAGCTGGTTCGGCATGAGCGTCAAGCACATCTACTCCGACTCGTGCACGTTCGCCAAGAGCATGAACGGCTCGCAGAAGACCAAGTACCATGGCGGACTCAGGTACCTGCAGTAGTAGGGGCGCCGGCGGGGGTCATAGGGATAGAATGATGTGATGTGTGTGGGGTCGTGGGATGGTGTGTAGGGTTTTAAGATATAGAGGGTGGCTATATACAGACGTGCACTGCCATTGAGTAACAGCTATTCGTATGTTTTTAAATATAGATATATATTGTTATATCTTCCTTATCTGAGCCGAGCTTAAAACGTATGTAGGCCTACAACTGCATTTATAGCTTAATTAGCACATTGACCACCAACGCAGTGGGTGTAGAACTCGTTCTTCTAATATCTGTTGCCACTTTGGCCTTCATAGCCCATGCACCACCAGCTTTCCAAGCTCCAAAAACGTAGGACCATTCTAGTGATATGAGTTTATTCCACTGCAATGTCGTTCACACTGCAGCTATGTTTCCATTTTCAATAACTTATGGATTGAATAACAAGTCATTAATACATACACATGTCTAAAAGTGAATGTACTGAAGAACACATGGTGCATGTAGACCCCTCAATAAACCAATATATCAAGTCCAACACACTGCAACCCAGCACGCCATTGCAGGCTGTGGTACCTGCAGGACGTCTTTCCGTCGCCGTCGCCTCGCCGCCACCCGGCCGCCGCGACCGCTGTGATCGTGTGCCGCACGTACGTGCCGCGCGACGGCGAGCGTTTCGACCAACTCATAGCCCGAGCCAACCGGTCGCTCAGCAATGACAGGATCGGAGGTGAGCAGCCCGGGGTTAAGGGGGCAGAGGGGCAGGGATAAGTTTAAGTTTAGAATTTGCACTATATGTATTGCAAGGTGTCCTTATTGCCCCATAAAGAGTAATGTGGGTCACGAATGAAGATTATTCTTCATTTAAGACCAACTATGGAGGTCAAATAGAGTTTGAACATGTGTATGATGAATAAGAGGAGCTCGAATTACAAACGCAGAGAAGTATAGTGCATGCTAGTCCGTGACAAATACACAGCACGCGTTTATGCATTCCCGTGTCACGCCCGCAAGTGTTCTTTTCTGCAGGCTACATCCTGTCCATCGAGACGGTGCGCTCGCTGTGCCGCGCCAGCGACTACCGGCCCGGGCTGGTGAACCCCAACCTCACGTACTGGACGGAGGACCCCGAGTACAGCAAGGTGTACGCCCTGTGTCTGCGCGTCTATGCCGTGCTCGCCAACACCGCCGGCTACGAGACCATAGGTACGGGCGCGCATCACTTGGAGATCGAGGTTTTGCATAGGTAGATTCATGGGTTGGGTGAAGGGGACGCCCCCCCCTTTCCCCACCAAAATGCTTCATTTTCATAGGGTTTTTCATGAACTCCCTCCAGTGTGCCCCCCCCCCCTTTTCTTAAGTGCACCCCCCCTTCCAAAAACCTGGATCTGACACTGTTTTGAGAAAGGTGTGGGGTGAGGTATGGGGTCGGGCGTAGGTAAAGGATCGCATGGGATGCGTGAGGGCCACTTTCATTACACCCCTGGATATGTGTATGTGCATCATGTAGTTAAAATGTTTATGCAGCTGGGGTTACGTAGGTGTGCTATTTTTTTCTATTATGAGGGTACGGGTATGTGTGCATGATAATGTAGTGATGTCAAATGGTACCTCTATCTATGTTACTGTCCTAAAGTGGTCCCACTCGTTCGTGAGGTGGTCTCTTTTTGGAGGTTCACGTTCGTTGTTTTATCAATGCTTGAGACCGCGAATAATGGTCTTATTATAGAGGTGATATCAATAGTGAAGTGGTTCAAAATCTGAGGTTCTGCTGTACAGTACTATGAGTACGTACTTTAGTGGTCATGCTAGCGTGAGGCTAGGGGTATGTAAGCATTACGTTGATGAGACGATGGGATACTACGTAGCAAGCTCTGGCGCAGAGGATACTCATACAGACATAATGCATTCCGGCAGGTGTGAACTACAGTAGGAGAACAAAAGGCGCATATTTTTATTAGGGACGGTGCAATATTTAACAGGCGGGGGGACCGGTGCGTATCAAAAAACTTGTCTGAAAAAAGGTCTTGTCCCCTGCTGATGTGATGAAAAAAAAACTGATGTCCCATGACCTCTATTCATAAAAAAAGTCCGCGTCCCCTCCCATGAATACTTGCGTGATTAATTTGTACCGATTCGCTTACGTCGAGGTGGGATTTCAGCAGCTGAAAAAAAGTACATGTCCCATGCCCAACGAGAATGAAAAATCATCCGGTCCCCCTATTTTGCACCTTGAAAAAAGTACCTGTTCCCCTACCAAATGCACCGGTCCCCCTTCCTGGTAAATATTGCACCGTCCCTTACAACACCCTGATGTTGTGTTGAGATGCACCAGTCGTGAATTATAATACCTGATGCATTATGTCTTCTTTGTAGAGATGATGTGTACATACTATATTTAAAATCACTAGAATTTTACGTTCATTTCCTCCACATTATATGATGTGTACCTTTTGCAATGTATATATTTAATAACGAACCAGTAAATTATAGCGATTTGTAATGTATTCTGCGATAGAAGGATATAAATTGATCCAAGCTCCTATGTTTGCTGCAATTGGATGTCTTCTATTCCAGGCTTCCAGGACTTCACACCAGAGCACAACAAGCACACCAAGGAGAACAAAGGCTATGAGGTATAGTTAATGTATTACGATGTGATAAGTATAACTATTAAACTAATTTACATCTGAAAACAATAGGGGCAAATGATTTTAAGTGAAACTGCAAGTCAATATGGGAAAGGTTCGTTCCACAAACAGAATCTATACGATGGACGCTCGCTGTGAAATGTGTGTTAAGTTCACCCAACCAGAGGTGAGGTTGTGCCATCAGGTTTGTACTAAATGGCACAGTCTGTGGTGGTTACATTCTCTGATGCTTAAAAAATAGTTTTGTAGAGATAGCCATCAGTTTGTTGTGTACTAAATGGCACAGTCTGTGTATGTATTTTAGCTCATGATACGTTGTACAATTTTTTAAGCACACACAAAAACAACAGCAACAATAATAACAATAATGAGTAGATAATACATTTGAAATGGCAGCTCCTCGCAACAATATCATCGAAAGTAAGTACAATACATAAGGCCATTTTCGCGCGTCTGTTGGCATGTGTCGTGTGTTACAGGTGTACAGCGATGTTATGGGGCGCGCTAGCCGCTGGATGGCAGCGCAGCAGGGCGTACGCTTTGTCAACGTGCAGTCCGTCAACGTCAAGCTCAAGAACCGTGAGCACCGGCTTTTCAGTATTTTTCTTATCTTATTTGTTTGTTTCTAACTATTTTTTATATTACTTTTTGTATGCTCTGTTCCACGATATAGATTTTATGGTGGACTACAGTACCGGTACCAATGCTGATGTTTTGTATAAACGTGCAAGCTGAGGTTAAATTGTTAACGTTTATAATATCCACATATGAGTTTGTGATAGTTTTGTAATATTAGGTGGCAAACGACATGTTAAAACAGAAATAAGTTTAATGTTCAAACAACAAGAGTGTCCCGCGCGAATCTGAGACGAGTAGTGAGGTGTCCCCATGAGTTAAACTTATTTAATTACTATTTGGGTAAACCCACGAAATCAAGGATACATTCTCACGTTTCCGTTGCCTACATAAAACGTTTCACGAATAGGGACAACTCACTGGAAAACCATTTTGCCCTTCTACGAGTGTTCACAACAAGAGCGGTTTCTAAACTGTAGGCCTACTTTCCATGTTACCAGGCGGTCCGTTCGAGGAGCGCTCTGTGTTCACGGAGCACCAGTGCGCCAACAACCGCTCCAACCTGTTCACAGGGCTGAGCCGCACCACCAAGTACGTGCGCATCGTGCGCACGTACTTCACCATCCTGCAGGGCGGCGCTGCTGGCGGCGACCTGCCCGCTGCCAGGCTCACGTACAGGTGACACCAGCTTATGCCACACTTGAGTCTTTGATAAGATGTATGCGCGTCTTGCTAATACGCGTGGCGTCACTGGATTTTGAGCCTATACTGTTGTGGCACGTGTTGCCGGGATATATAACACAGCCAATGGTTATTATTTATTTCTAGGTAAATCCTATCAATCTTTAGTAGGTCTTATTTAGAAATAGATAATAGTTAATGTGTAGAAAAAAATACAATGAAGCTATTCAAAACATAATGCAGTACTTGTTTTGGTATGGTTATTAACCCCGTCTTAAATTGTACCAGTAGAAATGGTGTTCACACCGTAAATGAAGTATATATACCGTCACCCATCTTTACCGATTGTGGGCCCTGGGGCCCATGTCACAGCACACAGACATGCTCTATTCCACAAGCACCACCTCCCAAAACACAGGCCATTTCTATTACAAACTGTTAATGGTTTCAGAACGTTCGCCCCCGCCCAGATCGCGTCGTCGACCCGAGAAAAGCCGACGGAGTACGAGGAGACTCGGCGACTGCTTGAGAGGATCAACCAGTGGCTACAGATCACTGGTAGGTGCTCACGGATCAAATTAGAACATGTGGTTTTGCAGTTGTATATGTTGTGTGATTTTTTTTATTTGACGACAGAATAACGTGGGATATGCTATGCTATGGGGAGGCTACAATAGTATAGGTCTAAAATACTAACTCCTAATGATGTCCCTTTGACCTTGATAATAAATCCAAATACATGTAAGTGTCTTGTGCTTATATTTGCACATTATGACATATATGTCACCCAGTGGAAAGTAACACGCCAAGATGTCAGTGAACTGACCTTGTGGAATTATAGTACTTTGAAGAATCTATATTCACCAGATGTACATTACGTACACACAGGCGTGCACAAAAAAAATTATGCAATAAGTTTAATTTTGATATTTTCTATAACAGTGATTCACACAATTGTTAACAATTTTAGGTGCTACCATCTTCGGTGTGGAATCAGTTGCCATCCGCCAGACAAAGGGCAACCAACAGCTTCTTGGGCCAGAAGCCACGTATTCGGAGAATCACCTTCCCTCTCCATATCTAGAGCGCTGGCTTTACCACATCAGGTATTAATACACAGTAGAAAAGTAGGGGTTGTTATCATAAATGTATTCTATAATATATACATGACAAAGTCATATGTAGTGTGCCTTATAGATTTAATAAATCAGTTTCAAACTATTGAAAATACATCTCAATATAAAGAAATATATTTTTCGAGTATAAAGCATGCAACAGAACGTTGATTACAGCGATGTCGAGCAATGTTCCACGCGAGTTCATAGGTTTTCAAAATTTGAGAAACTATAATATACCTATTTTCCCCAATTAGATAATATTACAAATTTTATTTATTTAGTGAATTTATGCTACTGTGACACTCTGCTTTCAGGCTGTACCTCAATGGGGAGTACCTCGAACCTCCTGGCGCAGTCAGTCTTGTGATACCCAGTGTAACAGTAGTACAGTGGTGAATACTGAAAAGAAAACTAGTATTAATATAACTACTATTTAATATTTCAATACTGCAGCTTTATGTATACTGCAGTAGATGATGTTGGTGCGGAAATTCAGTTCAAATCTTTCAAAAATATATAGACACTGTTGTGCTATGGTGTTGTTGTTATGATTTAATTATGTGATTGACACTTGTGATGTGAGCGCTATATCAAATGTAGTGGTACTTCAATGAACAATCCTGGATTACAAGACAACTGCAGTGCTCTTGAACTGTAATAGTACCGAGACATTCGAAACTCATTCTTCAGGCATTTAGTAACTTTTAAAGCTACATGTATGTACCATTAAAAAGATAAAATGTGTATTTTAAAGTTTACATGATACCATTAATTAATCAGTTTGGAGTGACTGTTAGGTGAATGTTATCAAGGTAAATATGTATATACTTCGGTTAATATATTTGACATTCTTCCTTGACCTTGTACTGGTTTTTACATTGCTTCTTACTTAGCCAAAATGTTCAGTATATAATTTACACTGTGGCATGTGTTGTAACCCGATTTTATGATTGTGTATTCTATTATTGTGATATTGCGTGATACTTGTACATGAGTGGTACTTCAACGTTGATAATGCATGTGCTGTCTAAAGCGCTAATAGAAAATTTCTACTAATATGTAAGTTAAAATTGGATGTTATCAGTAATTTTAGACTGCACTAAACTTATCAGATAATTTGTGCAGTTCTGAGTACCATAAATCTTCTAATATTGGCCTACCTCTAACACTCACCTACTTCTATTAACACCCCACTGAGCTGTGGGTGTTCTGTTAATTGGCTGCCTCTGTTAAATGCCCTTCAACCTTCATGATTTACGTGTTGTAGAAAAGGGTGTACAGTATGTGGTGTATGATTGGATGTAACACCAAACCTTTTGTACTTACTGTACTTGTTATGTGTAATATTATACACATGTATGGTAAATGTGCGCCGGCAACAAGACATGCAACTAAATTACGTATGTGTCCATTTAGAATAAGATAAAACCTATGCTGGTTTTCTGGCGCGCGCATAACCACCTGCCTCCATTAACCACCAATCACTAATAAATACCACCCCCCCTCTAAAACCGTGGTATTTCAATAGACGCCTGGTTGTTAATAGACGATTTATGGTACATTATACTGTAAGTGAAAAGCAGGGATTTTCAGATAGATTGGTATTGATGCATCAGGTACATAAGTACAGTATATAAGAAAGTTAGTAATGGTTGTAACATGCAAATGATTGGGTACAAACTGATAGGTACATGAAAATACAATAATAATCATTGTTCTGGGTGTGAAATGTCCAGGAACTATCCAGTTTTAAGCTGATAATTTTTCAGCTACGGTTACATATGAATATGTTATTTTTATTCTAATTCTAGTCATCCTCGCATTCCTCCTTTCCCCATGTTTTAATGATATAACTATTGACCTAAATAACCTATTGAATGAGAGAATCAAATTTATAGCCAATTTAATTCCACGTGGAAGAATATGGCAAAGTAGATATTTTATTTGACTATACATGTGTATGTTTTTATTTATATATAAGATAGTATGCTTGTATAGTGTGTCAATATTTTATGTAGATATATGTACATGTATTTTATAAACTCAAGAGTATTATTATGATATGCCTAAATTTGGATATTAAGACATCAATTCAATTTCATAATACATGTACATTAAAGCCTCAGTGGAAGTAAGTAAAACTATCTCAATTGGTGAGGTGTCCCCATTAATGGAGAATTTTTGTACTTAGCATTGCACAAAGGCGAATAAAAATTGTCCTTCATTGTGAAGTGTCCCTATTAATGAGGTGTCCCCATGATGAGGTTTCACTGTACAGCATATCAGGGTTATTTTTTCGTTGGAATTTTCAAAATGGAAGTATTTCCACTTGATTATAATTATCATAAATGCATGGATCAAATTGACACATGAGGGTATTCATATTAGAAAGGTATTCCTAGTATTGCTACAATGCTTCTGCCATATGCCTATTAACATACGTGTATTACGTGCACCTAATAATTATGCATTTATGGGTTTAGAATGCGATTGCTAATAAAATCTTTATGATGAAAATATAAAGGCTTCATTTAAATATTTATTATTTATTTTGATTTTGTAACTAAATGTGATTGATTTCAGTTTAGTGGTTATTTTTAGATTTTTGTTATTGTGATATCTGTCATTTTTAGTGAACGTTTCTCTGAAGAATGTCAGTGTTTACTTTAATAATGTTTTATTACACAATATGAGTATTTATAATTATCTAACATAAAAGCCAATATTGTATACTTATCCCATACTTAATATGCATTGATAATTTACTATATTGCTGTATTGTCTGAAAATAAGCAGAAAATAGATGGAAGTCTTCGGGACATATTCCTTTTAACTCTTGCACATGGATATTCTATATTTCATCACTCAGCACGACGGTGCATTTTATTATTACCAAATGTACATGCTTTAAACCAGTATGTTATTACATGTAGTACAGCTAGCATTCATTGAACTTATCAAAAGATTAAAATGTATATGGAAGTAGTGTCTTATTCAGGATACAAATAAAGTCTATAAATTACATGATTTGTGTGTTCATATCATTGATATTTTTCACCTTAGTCATCAATTTTGAAAATAATTTGTTACATAAATGCATCTACAACGTTAACATATCATTTTTAAATTTACAAATACAAAGGAGTGTGTTTAGAATACATGTAAATTGAATAAAGTCATGTATGACATGGATATATTCATGAAATTAACTTCTAGTCCATACGAAATGGACACCTACTGACTGGGTTTTGATTGTCATCATGATGCGGACATTCCTTTGTGTTATATTGGTAGTCTCAAGTATTATTATTATATGTACAGTCCATGTAAACCTACTCATCATTATTATTTTCATAATGACAGGTGATGATCCAATATTTTGGTTTTTAATATAAATATCATTGTTTGATCATCATGTCTGATAACATCTAACATTTTGCACATGTAATCAAACAAACCAGTCAAATCTTTATTAAGCCATTTAAGATTAATGTAGTAAAGGTTTTAACTTTACTGAAACTTTAATGTTTATTAACCAGACTGTGCTTCAAATTGAAACAATTACGCAGTCATGATGACAGAACAAAGGGACAATGGTAACACGTTTTGACAATAAAACGGTATCCTTCAATTAAAATCCTTCATCCTTATGGTAACATTGATAAAGGGTAGCCAAGGACAATAATCACAAATGGGGTATTAACAGTTTACTTTGTGGTTAAGACGTATTGATCACCAAACCTACTGCAGGAGCACAGAGGGGTCATTTCAGGGCTTGGACGAGAACTGCCAGTCTTTAGCATAATATCATAGAAATTGGCAGACGGTAGTATCGCCTTCGGATTTTCAAAGACTCCAATTTACAGACACTTTTTAAAACTTCGTGTTGGAGACTGATTGTGAAGTTGTGTATTCTGCAGCTTATAGATGATCAGCTTATCTCTCTCATAAGAAGATTGTAATCAACGCAAAAAGGTACTGGATTTTTTTAATTTAATTAGTGCTGCAATTTGCAAATGAGTAAGCTGAACTATAGTGTTCTCGAACTTTTGCTTATTGTAACTTTACTTTATCCTACATTTGACTTAGCATAAGAACTCAAATTAACTTAGAAGAATTAGTAATGTGATAATTAACAGTGTGACGTAACATTTATAGATGATAAGCTTCTTTCTCTAGTAAGGAGATTTTAATCAATGTAAGCAGGTACTGGATTTTTTTTATATTAGTGCTGCAACTTGTGAAGTGTAGTCACTGGACTATAGTGATTGCAGACCCTAGTTTTTTTTTATTGTACTTTATCTTATATTTAAATTACAATATTAAGAAATTTGAAAAAAAACGCAACCGTAGACTATTTAATAATATAATGATTAACATGGTGGTGTAACTTTCTAATTGGCGCCAAAGTCAATTACGAGAAACTGAAAATTTTGCGATTTGACGTGACTGAAAAGCATATTCAGACAAGATTCTATGCCAGATCAACTATATACATGTACGTATATCCAATTTGATTGCCGCAATTGCAATTGCAAATTGTTTGTTACTAATTGAACATGTTATCATAAGAGTTCTAGGTATGTTCTACTTAAATAATCAGTTTGCCATTAGATTTGTTTTGATGTCATAGAGGATAAGTGTTTTCAGATTCATAGTAACAAACATGTTTTCGGATTCACAAATATAAACATGCTTTCTTTGTCCTAGTTTGAACGTTTATAATAAGTTAAAAGTAATTAATCGAAAGTCAATGCCCGGATAGACACAGTACATGTAAATGTAACTAGGTGAAGGTCATTGGTAAGGCCATAGAAATGTTTGACAATGACTGAATGTTTACAAACACTATCACATGGCCTTCTCACAACTGGTTTAAACCTGAATTCTGATAAAGACTGGTTATATAGTTATTGTGTACAACTTTCATTCATGTAATGTTGTACACACTTTCAAGGGAGCAAGTTGTCGGAAATTGAAGTTCTTGGCCGAATAGGTCCATATGTACATGAACATTATACAGGTACAGAGAGATATGGTAGACTGTGGTAAGTTTATTTTCACCTACATTTATAATAGAATTTCATCATGTACCATATTTTAGAGTAGACATCGTGCTCAAGTTATTAGCACTACCCAAACATGCTAGTAGGCATGTACGTCTGTCTCCAAGGTAATCCATATGTTAACGTTATGATGAGCCATACATGTAGTAGTCTACCTGAAAAGGTAAAAAAAAATACTTGTTTAGTGAATGTAATAACAAAATTTGGCTAAAGCCCATAACTTGAGCACTGCCAACAGCTTGAGCACTTCCTCTATACCTGGCAAAATATCTCGTAAGAATGAGTTGAAACAAAGTGGCAAATGGTTCGACATACAAATTATATAACATTTTTTTAAATTCTTCGTTAATGACATTCAACATCAACTGAGTACAATGGATTTAACCTACGTACAGATTTGTATTTTAGCCAAACCAAGGAGCGTGGATTTTTTTCTTCTTCACACAGAGGGATAATTGCGCTCATCTGATGACCCCAACTACTCTAGCATACTGAGCAATATATGTGCCTTCGCTCAACGAACACAGAACGTCAAATCTATTTTACCTTATAACTAAAAGTATACGGGGCGGATTTATAGGGATGTGGGGGAAAGGCTGAAAAAAGAGGGATGTAGGGGAAAAAGGCCAAAAAAAGGGTGTGCACATGTGGGATTTCAAGGAAGTGGGGTGTGTATTTTCCATACTTAGAATTTGTGGGATGTGGGTAAAAGGCAAAAATATCCAGGGATGTGGATCTTGATCAAGATCTAGGGATCTTGTGCAAACAAGATTAGGGAAATGGAATTTACTGACCCTCTGTAACCCCCCCCCATTACACCTTCACCTGACTGCACAATGCACATTATAATTAAAACCGTACCAAGTAACAGTCATTTGGTTGTTAACATACATAACAAGACCGTTCTACATCCAAGTTCATAGACAGATCCATATTTCATTTTAAGTTAGGATTTTGGCATATCCACCATCGATCGCGCGTACGAAACTCATGAAATCGCCCCCCCCACCTCAGCTAAAAACCTGAATATGCCAGTGCAGTTAATAGTTATCCTACACGTAAAGTACAACGGGTTGAAGTGACAGACTGTGTTAAACATCCAAACCTACTAATTTTCAGAACTGACCAGTGCTGTGTGCACCATGGCCGCTGCACGCCCGCCCTCTGCTCGATGCCCCTGGAAGGCCCTCGCCCGTGCCCTGCACGACGACGACGTGACCACGGTGACTTTGCTCCTACCAGACCTTCCCCTCGCCTCGCCACCATTCTCTGCCCTGCAAGTGGCTGTAAAATACGGGGCCAAGAATTGCTTCCAACTCCTCTTAGAACGCGCCCCCAACGCCACAGATGAGCCGGACAGCATCGGCGAAGACGTGTGGCTAAAAGCGTCTTCCCAAGGTAGCGTCTTCTACTTACAGCAGCTCGTGGCTCACGGCTTCGTGGACCGGGGGCAGATGCTTACGTTCACGGGCGACTCTTCATTGCACCTTGCCTGCTCATTGGTGAAGCATGACCGCTTGGAGGAGCTGCCGTTAGTGGTAAAGACGCTTCTGGAGGCGGGCGCTAGTAGCTGTGCCCAAAATGGACGCGGGGAACTTCCCCTGGACAGCCTGGTACGCGAGGCTCCCCGTGTGTGCTGCCACAAAGGCGCAAGCGGCTGTCGAATATGGCATGAATGTTTTAGTATGTTGCTACAAGATATGGATGCAAGGCGAACAGGGAGCACACCAGCAGGCTGTGCTACTGTAGACTGGTGGGCAAGTATTTGTAATCTGTTAGAGCAGCTCAACGGTAGCATGGTGGGTTTTGCTTTGCCAACCCCGAGCGCGAGCCAGGCAGCTGTTGAACTTGTGAAAGATATCAGCAGTAAAACTGGTGACGACAGTATTAGTGACAGTAGCCATGCCCCGCAAAATATGACTGATTGTGTGAGCACGGCACTTGTGAATTCTCTGCAAAAACTCATCGACGTGGCCGAGGGCTCTGAATCCATCGAGCCAAAACCAGCCTTTGTTGAAGACATGTCCGATCTGACTATTTCCTTTCTTGTGAAATGTTGCAAATATCCAAATTCTGCAAATCTTCAACGTGGGTTGGTCGATTTGTATTTTGCTCTTCTTCATTATGGGATCAGTCCGAGTGATTCCTCTTGGCAACACATTTCTACATTGATGAAACTCAATGACTGTGTATGCGAACAGTTACTGGATGGATTCATGAACGTTTCAGTTCAAGGAGAAATCAATCGTCTGCTCTTTTACTTGAGAACGCATGGTGCGTCGAACAAGCGTCTGTTTTCGCAACTCAATTCAGTGCGACCTCTCTTTAAGCTGGCAAGACAAAGAATATATGACACTATCAGAGACAATAACACACACTTGTATTCTAAACACTTGCCGATACCAAAACCCTTACAAAAGTATCTATCAGATTTCTCTATGTATTAGAATTTATTGTACCTACAAGCTTGGCTATGTGCATGTACTTGTATCTATTTATATTGACGGTAGCATAAACAGTAAACACATATTTGTAATTGTGAAGAAACAATGATACAACGTAATCTATTTACTTAAGTGTACTGTGGAATGTAAATAAACAAATATACTAGGCCTACTTTGAATCACATATCACACTTATCAGCGTCCCTAAAAGACAAATAACACAGTTGTCACGTCCCTCACGTTTCTGATTCATATGCTGTAAAAAACAACACAAAAAAAACAAAAAAAAAACAAAAAAAAAAACGACAACACCAAAACCAACAACAATTCACAACAACAACAACGTGTTCTTAAACCATTATCACCTGATCAAGAGTTAGAGTGTGTAGGTACATGATAATTTTATTCTTCATATGTGTATGTGAGAATTACATGTATGCTTATCAACGTATGCTTCCAAAAAGAGTAAAATAAAAAGGACAAACCATTCACTGAGCTTACCTCATAACACAGTTTCCATTTACATTTAACAGTGAATGCCTATACAGGAACAAGAGAAAAATACAGAAAGAATAATCAAACAGAAACACAAGTGGTAAAGATGAATATATCGCAAACCCAATAAAACATATATATCTTAATTTGTAAACAATGTAAGCCATTCCAATCTTCCAGTGTCGCCTACGATGGGAAGCAGTAATGGGTAAAGTGATGAAGCATTTCACAGGGGGTGATAGAGGTATGTAAACATTGGCAACAATAAAGAATTTCATGGGCAGTACAGTCGTAACCAAATACACGTGCTTCTATAAAGGGTCAAGTGGATAGACACATTATACTTAGAATCTACTATATCTCTCTAGCATGGAGGAACTATTACACATTTTAAAACAAGACGACTTGGAATCGCTTGAAAAGTGGATTTCTAATGGATCTAACTTCGACCTGAGGGACGAAGATGGAAATTGTGCATTACATTTAGTCGGCTGTCATGCTATATCTCATTTGCAAAAATTAAGCTATCAATCTGAACGGTGGAAACAACAGTCAAATATATACTTTGATCTGATACTAAAATGGCAGAAGTCAGGACGAGATTTGAACACATTGAATAATGACAATGCCACTGCGGCCCACTATATTCTTCAGTATGCTGATATACAGGATGCAGACATCATACCTTACAGGTAAATTTCACGCTGGGTAACCTGCTACAGCGAAACTTGCTTGGCTTTTCTTGAGAACTATGTTTTGCATGTATATACCTATTTTGAAGTATTGGAAACGTTTACTTACTTATCTTATATCTTGCTTTTAAAAGTTGGTTTTCTACATGGCATAGGCAGTAGGATGGGCCAAAATATCAAAATTTTGGAAATTTAGTAAATTTTAATGCTCTCCTGGATTCAAGTTCCAATCCTAGGATTTGTAGAGCCTCCCTCTTTTTTCACACAAAAGATTTCATTTTCATGGGGCTTTTAGCATGCCGGCGAGCTTTCGCACCCTTTCTTCTCTGAAAGCCAGGATCTGCCAGTTCATGGAACCCACATACGAAAACAAAACTGGCAACTTATTTATGACATTAAAGTTAGCATATGTTGGAATTTCCTTGAAAATGATGTGAATACGTACAAGCACGTGAGGATCATGCACCCCTACCCAGTTTTTATGGGTCAAAATGATGAGAATTAATTCGCAAAACGTACGTTGCGCTTCGGATCTGTCAGCTTAACACTAACATTTTTGAACTCAATGGATACTTCTAGGATCTACGAAACACTGGTGACGCGGGAATCAATCAATCTGGTGGAGCAGCGGGAGCGAGCCACGGTGCTGCATCTGGCCGTGAGGAGGCGTCAATGGGCCATCACCGAGATGCTCCTCCTCAAAGGTGAGCTTCTAACTGTGCCTACCTACAGAGTCAGGGGTCCACCATTTAGTATGGCCCAAGTGGCGGTGGTGGGGTAGGGTGGGGGTGGGGGTATACCAAAATGAAATCTTTATGGCATTATTTTCGGACCAGCATCTAAATTTGTTTGAATATTTAATCATCATATACACCCCACTAAAATTATTAAATTTTCCCACGCAGCCAAGATAAATAAGTGCGCATAAGATTCTAAATTTGTTTGAATATATAAGCATCATGTACGCCCCACTAAAATCAATGCTTGGATGTAACTACTGTGACAGGCCCTGACTTAAACTTGGTGGACTGCCGCGGTCAGACGGCGCTCATGGTGGAACTCGAGCGAGAAGGCGCCAACACTAGCATTGCCGAGTGCCTCATCACCAACACCAATGTCAACATAGGTATAACTCCCCCAGTATTTGTGCCATAAGTGTTTTAAAAGTTAAAAAGCTGTAACCTATTGTGGCTGGCAGTGTTTTCAATGGATTATACACATTTAGTTGTTTTTTTACTGTTTTGACTTCCAAGTTCACGTGCCACATTAATACTTCTAGCAAAAGATACTTTTCATATGGTGATATTAGTACCCTGTTGTTTTGTCACAATATGCAGATGTTTTTTTTAACCAGTCTTGTTCGATCCTCCAGCCGACCATAACGGCAACACTCCCCTCCACGCCGCGATTCTCTACGAGTACGACGATGCGGCCAAGTTCTGTTTGTACAGAAAAGCTGACGTCACGTTACGAAACCACGCCGGTGTGTCGCCTGCTCACCTTATGCCCCATGATTATCAGATAGGGCGAGACCCTCAAGCCTTACCTCGTCGCAGATACAGAAGACGCAGACGATATGCGTGGACGGACACCAAAGCTCTGCTGATGTACGGCAGCATGTGTGCGTTGTGTAGAAACCCGGACGATGGCGAGGACGTTATAGTTCGCCAGTCATTAGAACAGTTACTTATGTTTTGCAGCCCAAAGCCAATTAAATCATTTACGATGGACCGCGACTATTTGGATGAGAACTCTCTACTATGGCGTGTGGAATTCGAAAGTGATGCATGTATCTTAGACTTACCGAATTTCTCAAGGGGTTATGAAAGCAAGGTTCTCTATTTGTTATTGAGTTTGTGTTTGGAGACTGGTGGTTCGATTGCGTCTAGTGAGTGTCTTGAAATGTTCGAAGGTAAAGAAAATGACAAAGACAATTTTGCACTTGCAGTTAATGAAGTATGGAAACTCTGCAATATACAAGATAGTCAAGTTCCCAAATTGACAAAATTAGCTTGTAAGTCTATACGCCGGTGTGTGGGAGTACCAAATTCCTATGTAAATCCTTTTATGTCTTTAGGTTTGCCTACTGAGCTCTCATCGTTAGTATCATTTCAAGACATAGCTAATGATCTTTACTACAAATGGAAAAGCAAAGTACCCATTTGAAAGTTATCAACCGTTGCTGGTTATCAACTATAAAATATTTGATTTCTATTCTCTGAAGCAGTTGTTTTTGTATCGTGTATCAAACTGTACCATTAGACTTAACAGAGTTTACCTTTAGTCTATGGTTAGTTTCAATCGCACCCATTGTTATAGAACTATGACAAGTTTCAGTTGACAATAGCCACTTTCAACAGAATTTCATAAAGTGGCTGCTAAAACGTGATCATTTGTAGTGTCCCATGTACATAGTCAAACTTTAAAGTGCATAAAAAGACATCTGATATGAACTCTTGTAATAATTAAACTATATATATATAATCTTAATAACTTTTTGCTCGGATTATTATTTGTTTGGCATTAGAATTAAGTA
>CM032661.1:28057626-28198197 GCA_019095985.1 Streblospio benedicti
AATTCCATTTAATTTCTGTAACCATAGCCAAAAATTTTTGACTCGGAGTGGGGTTTTTCCGTTCGGTTGGCTGTTTTTTGGTGAGATGCGCCCCCATGCGTCAGCCGTCAACTCCGGTTCTTCCTTGTCCTCAATCTGGAATGCCGGATTGGTGACGGTATTCCTCGCCTTTTCATCCAGGCGCTTTAGCTCCCTTGTCCTGGAAATTCAAAAGCTTAGATAGCATGCTGTTTCAATTTCTGGTTAGGTGATACAAGTGTCGTCTCAATGATGTATGAATTACAATGAATGTGACATAGTTATGATGTTTGGAATCTGGAATGGTGGAATGGCTGATGACAATATGTGCACAACAATTATGGACCCTACAGTCCAACTAGTAAACATGATGGAGAAAGATGCAATAAGGAAATCCCACCTCCTACCTCCCACCACACCACACTTGATGACAGTACCCTTGCATATTATCAACATTAGTGTGTTATTTTGTCTTTAATATGTTTTTCTTATTAGTGGCCTTTAAGTTATTTCACAAATCAATATTAACCATAAGAACACACAAAGGGCTGCACAGGTGGATCAGCAAAATGAGTGCATACCAATTTCGCGTGTACAGCCGTGATGAAGAAAAGCACAGCGAGTCCACCAAATACAGCAGATGACACAATGTACAGGATCCCAAAGAAGTTATTTTTGCCTGTAAATATACATTATTAATTACATGCTATATAGTTAGTTGTCTTTTAATGAGATATATTTGCAAATCTTACAACCTTTTTTGCACCTCAGTTTACATAGTTTGGAAATGAAGCAAAACAGTTTGAAAAATTGCAAGACATCGTTTAATTTGTGTTATTATTCAATACATGCTTAGAAAATAAGATGAAGCAACAAATATTGATACGCATAGAACAACAAATAATTGATATGTAAAACGACAGATACAGAAATTAGAACTCCCAACACATTAAGATACAGAAATGTACATAACATAACAGCAAATCTAGTACATATGTATGGGTTTTCATAAAAAAAATAAAAATATGACACAAAAAAATGACAAAATATAGATTGGTAACACAATACAATAAATATAGATATGAATATAACAGAGCAACAACTGTAGATAGCTTGTAACACAAATGGAATAATAAACGTTCAACAATAATTTAATTTTTAAGTTATGCTAGCGTACACCAACTGTGTGGAAGATCGTGTTTACATAATAACAATGAACACATTTTTGTCACACACATGTGTTTGTTTTCACCTTAGCTTCATGAACCGGAAGTAAGGTTGTTTCAGAGAATTTACAAAATTGAATGAGTTTCAGTGTTGCAGAGCCTCTTGGTATACCACATTTTTTGTTCGGCCATTTGGGGCGTACATGTAGAGCTGCTTTGAGTCTTGTGCTCTAGAGCAAGCAACATATAACTGGCCATGAGAAAATACGGGCTCTGCCAGATTCAGACCCACCACTTTGAGGGACTGCCCTTGGGCCTTATTAATGGACATAGCGAAGCTGGCCTTGATGGGAAACTGGAGACGCTTGAACTCAAACGGCATGTCTGAAGGTATGAGGGGTATCCGTGGTATGAATACATCTCTCCCTTGCCTTGCCTGTCATTATTGTGACCTCCAGCACCATTGGCATTAATTTCTTAATGACCAGCGGCATAATTCCTGAAATAATCTATTAGTTAATTCATTAAATTTGAATCTTAATTAAGCAATGAGTATCAATGTATAATGTACAATTAATTTTAATGTTACTCAAGCGGTGCTTAGTGTAGTTTGGGTCAAGGATTTATGTAATTCATTTACTTTTACTTTACTTAAATTTACGTAAACGTTTTTTACATAGAAAAGAAAGACGTTCGGGTAACGTTAGCTGTAGCAAAGAAAGACGTTCCGCTTATCTACTTACGTGTAACGTACTACGTATGACGTATATGCAGAGGAAACCCGCACGTTTAACGTTTTATTTACACAAACATGGCCCTGTAATGAGCATGGCATCTATTTATTTTGAAAATAATTCGTAAATTGTTCGTAGCAGGGACGTGTACAGGTAACATAATCTTATTCTGTGCACCCACTGGGTTATGAAGAATGATTTGCCAAAGTTTCGTGGTATTTGGAAATCTGCTTTTGTTGTCAATCAACTATATGGAAACTATTTAAAGCACAATGAACTAGGAATCAAAGAAAAAAAAAGACAAGTCTTCTGCGACACAGGATATTACCATCTGTTAGATTTCCACCCTCCGGAATAGGAGGGTTCTTGAACAGATCCTGTGAGTCCGTGTTCCACGCAATGCCCCGTCTATTGAGATCCACGGAAACTCCACCGGACAGCAATCTCAGGGAGTCTGTGGCACAAAAGTCAGTGGTCTACATTGTATCATTGAAGGCTGGATGTAGTTTGGAAATTGATTTGTAACCTTAAATTGTGGATTTTGTTTCAAATGTCCATGTTTATAAGACACTGTTGTTGTGATCTTTTGTTTGGTTGTCAGTTTGTTTACGTACGTACAATAAATAGCCTGTTCTGATAAGTCCAAGTTGACTGTAACTCAAACTACTCTTCAGTAGCAGGTTCAGATTTTGTGAAAATGGGTCAAAACCATGGACTTCATGGGTTTTACAAGCGAGAAACTCATAGGCAGATCCAGGGGGCACAGGGCCCCCTTTCCCGACCAAAATACTTAATTCTTATATAATACAATGCTTTCTTCATAGCAACAGCTATCATAATTTACAAATATATATCTCAATATTTCGACAACAATGTCTGTTTGTCTTTCTCAAGAGTGTAGTGTCACAATGCAAACACTATGACTCTAGGATTGCAAGTGTGTCAGTGCCCCCGTCTCCCCCTCCCGCTCTTCAACCCCTTTCTTCCTCAGTATAGGGAAGTAAACATCTGGTAACTGGTAACCATCTGTCCTATTCAAAGAACCTTTACTAAGGTGAATGTATATTCCTGCTTGAATTTTCCTACTTATGCCATTCTGTTCTTTTGCAAGGACTATTTTTTTTTTCTTTCCTTGGATTGTCTCTGTCTTTTTAAAAGATTTTACACGTCCACCATCAATCGCACGTACAAAACCCATGAAATCCTTGAAGTGTGCCCCCTCCCCCTTTCTAAAAACCTGGGTCTGCCAATGAAACTTACCATCACCAAATACGTCCGCGGTCTTTAACATCTTTGAATTAATCATTATTTTGGTGTGTGGAAGTGTATTGAGCAGCACTGTTAATTAAATAACAACACTAACATTGTGGACTGACCATTAAACAGACTGTTGGCGATCAGACCGCACGGAGCGTATGCCACCGAGAACGGGGACGTTGTGTTCACCCATCTGTACGGCAAACACTTGTCGGCGATATTATCCTCTGGCTTCCGGTTGTCCCTGATTAACGTAGACAGACAAATGCATGTCTAATATATGGGTTAATTGCTTGCGGTCATGTCTTTAACATTTGAATGATTCTGTCCCTTTTTAGTGTGTTGCATTCTTTTTATTCATTGCATCGGTTTACCGGCACTTCAAAGTGTTGATCTAGTACGTGTGTGCATTCAGAATCTTAAGCATGAGTTCAATGTTCAAATATGGATAGCTTCTTAATTAGTTGAAATTAAAGTAAAATAAAGAAAAAAGTATTAGATGAGTATTTTAATGTTCAATACCTGGATCTTCCCAGCAGTTGCCAGTAATCTTTGGAGCTGTGATAGTACCTATGGTTCTGGTGGTATTTCTTGATGCCATAATACATATACACGTCTCCCTACAATAAGGTTTGGTATGAGATGAGCATTGTGACATTATAAATTCAATGTTATCCAAATACTGTAGACAAAACTACACAAGAATATGTCTTTGTTGAAAATCATGATATACTTTTCATCTGAGTTTCATAGGTATAATTTCGAACTTAGATTTCCTTATTTTATTTATATTTAAAAACTAAATTTTTTCTTTCTGATTTTGGTAACAGTGTATGATCCTTCGCATGTTGCAGTTGTCCATTGAAATTCCACCAAATTTTATAATGAGGTACGAATATAATTTTAAGTTCAATTAATAAATTCATCCAAAATTCCTTAAAAAAGATTCTCTTCGTGTACAAAGTCATTAAGATTGAAAAATAAACACCATACACAGCACTATTCAAATGCTAAAACATCTAGTATCAGAAGGAAATAGCTTACTGACCGGAATGTCATTTGGGACTGAGAAGTCTAGCGCACAGATACACGTGGCCCCCACGTTGTCTTTAAGGAAGTCCTCACAGCTCCCGCCCCCACTATGGCGACAGTCTCGGCCGTAGTGAACCACAACCTCTGTAAGCTAGAAGTAGAGTATAGGAAAATATATCAATGTAAATTTTACGTTAAATATAAATGTATTTTTGGAACACTTTATGCTGACCATTAATTATTTTGCATGTGAGTATTTCTGGCAAATTAATTAGCTAAAACTGAATTAGGAAGAGGTAGCATACATAATAAACAATAATACATACATGTATGCTCATCAACCAATTTAGTATTATAGTGTAAATTCATATATCCTGGTATATATGAATAAATAAATACACACATAATTAAATGGATGCATGAGTGAAAGCTTAATTTTCTTGTATACAAATGTACATTATCCTTTGGTTCAATGTAATAAACGGTACATTTATGTAACCAATTACACCACCAACAACAATTAGAGATGCTAAAAGAATGAAAGTTTTTTTTTACGTCTTCGCTGGCCACGAGCAGGGCAATGCCGAGGGGCAGACACACGGCGGCCATGACGAGGAAGGTGAGCGCGCCCCACTCGGCCGTCATCACCCACCCGCCACCCCCTGCAAGACCCTTGTCTGGGTGGGCAGCGGGCACACACGCAGGTCTGCAAGTGGGCATGAGAATAAGCACGTATAAGTAGAAGCAATTAGTTTAAGGATGAGTACAGACAAACACTGGCACTAGTCACGAACAAGGACTGATAATTAGTTATAAATAATATTTACTGAGCCTGAGGGCCAGAAACATATTATTTATAACTAATTAGTTTAAGGATGAGTATAGACAAACAATTAAAGGTAATTAAGTATGTACGAAAAGGAAGTGCAATAATCCCCACTTAAAATAATGTAATTGTATAAGTAAGTTAGTCAATAAACAAGTAGGTAAGTAAGTAAGTAAGTAAGTAAGTAAGTAAGTAAGTAAGTAAGTAAGTAGGTAAGTAAAATATATTTGGTAATTAATACTGTACAATACAGAGTACATGACATGAGTAACTTACAGTTACATGGCACATACTATCCTATAAAATAGGAAAATGTATTATCATAGTGTTGTTTTCGCGGGAGATATTTAATAGTACTTATATTCCACCTACCGTTTGGGCGTCGACTCTCCTCATCTGGATCAAAGTCAGATCCGCCCATTTCCTTGTTTTTCTCTGAAAATAGAACAAAACAAATGTAATGACCGCGTATTTAGAAGCGTCCATTATAATTCAAAAGTATATTTTTAATAATAGAAAGGATCATTATCGCTGACTGCATAAATTCAAATATAATAACATTTTTAAAAATACCGAGGATGCCTTCATCCTGCTTTAGCAGGCGTACATTTACATCACACCAGATTCTATCCAATAAAAAATAGCCAATGAATAACCACTGTGTGCCTGCATTTCAGCTAGATTTGGCTTAGTAGTAGGGATTACAAGAACAGAATCCGATATAATGAGAATATACTCACACACACATATGCTATTGGTTCTACTGCTTAAAGGGCGTGCCTCTATAAGGTCATGATGTTATTTAGACATGTCTATAAACTATTCTTAAACCACGGAAGTAACACCTATGGCAGAGACAATTATAACTTACATTATATTCAAATATTCAATTATTTATCATCTATATATATAATAATTTTGTGTCAACCGCCTTCGAGACTGCAAGCTTGCTTCACGTACGCCATTGAAATTTAGCAGCAACTACGACTAATAAATGTTAGGCATGTCATACTATTAATAGTAACTTGTCGATGAGAACAATAAAAATAAAACAACCTGTAGTCACAGATTTTCCGAATGCATTTATTACATCCATCTTTGACTGTGTTTTGTCAATATAGTTATCCAAACCAATACAACTGATCTGATGACCATGGAAATAGAACTATACGACCAACACATGAAGGTGTTGGACTGATTCATAGTGATAATTTACCACAGGCTGGGTGTGCTCTGTTTTATTATGGCACTTCACTGTCCAACATGTTCTCTATAAATGTGCCATATTTTATATGAAGATTATGTGATAAGACTGTAAACTAATCAGATAACAGTTCCGGCGTGTTATATGTTCTTGATCAATATATCTGTGTGCATGTGTTCGCCAACGATTGCGCATTTGTTTCCATATGCTTGCTAGCAAGATACGAGAGAGATATTTGGCAATGATCTATTAATTTACAAGTGTCAATCAGACCGGAACTAGTAAGTTAATTAATGTCAATTGGAATGTCGATTAAATGTTTTGGGTGTGACTAGCTGAGCCTTCCTGGGTGTCATCCATAGCATTGAGTGAGCTGGCTATGGCAGACATGGTCAAGTTAAACATCATATTCAGCAAACGTTCGCACATAAATCTCGAAACGTTATGACGGGGTCAGACACCAGTGTTAGTTACCTGGGAAGAGTCATTGCTATTTGCTTAATGGTCTCTCCACAGACGCGGTGTATTGAGGTTGGACGTACTTTTGTCAATCATATTTCTCATCTCCCACACTACGGTTCAACATGTCTGTCAGAATGTAATAACGATGTCGAAAGACATTTTTAGTGAATGGCACCAAGAACTAATACATAGGTGCATTTATTACATCTACGTATTTCCAGTAATAACTTTTGTGTTTTCACAGGGAAAACAAACTATAGATAAAGGTTTTGTTAACCACTTAATTCTAACAGTGGAAACATCAGTCGTTTATGATTATAACACAACGGCGGTAACTTCTATTTTATTTAATACGTCTTATCCAACACGGATTTTTGCGAATGGACGTTGTCTATTTCCCGGTAGTTTTAATGGATGACTAGAACTGTATATCATTAGAGCTATAATAGCTAAAAGTACTTGAGTGAAGAAAATACAGAAGCATATTGAGAAGAAAATAGCGTATTCTGTCATATCAAAAGCACACACGATTTAATTGGTGACCTGTGATATTCAACAACTACACCAATCGTGTACTAAATCCATAAACCATTCACTTGTTAGCTTTATTACCTTTCTGTAATTAACAAAGTTCCATAAAGTACTACGATAAAATTCAGTATTCAGATACAGCTACTGACTAACATTACTTATCACAGGTTGCTATAGTTACACAATCACTGATACGAATTACCTGGGTGCACTTTGACCATCCTATCAAATATATCAAATACATCCATATTAATGATATGACAATGTGCATGACCAATACACAAGAATTATAGTGATGATATGGTCTGGCAAAATGACTTCGGTAAAGTTTACACTGATAAGCTTTATCAATATTTATTTTCAACAATTTCATATTGTTGACATTTATATGTTAAGTCAACAATATCTTCATGGTGGTGACACTGGTTCTCGAGCACTGGTTACCATCTTTACATAATAGGACAAATAGTATATACATGTATGAAGATACTATCATAATTAGGCTGAGGGTGTTAGATTATACTGTCGGATTATGAATAGTAATGGCAGATAAAACTTGAACCATTATATTGCTTAATTGGTATCTATTGGTAGTTTCAGTGGTGCTTATAAATTCCGGGAAAAATCACCCTCCTCAAATCTCAGTGAAAAAAATGACAATAGTCCTTTAAAAATGTTACGCGCCCTACATGTTCTGCCCACCAGAGGGGACTTCCAGAATCAACCATCCGAATACGCAAATCTGCTGCTCAGCAACGTGGTTGCTGGCAGACTAGCAGGAAAGAGAGGTCATCCTCCGTGATTGTGGTGTTGTTGCAATCGGAGACTGCAGTTTAAATTAATTAATTACTAGCTATTACAGGCTTATACCAATTGGCGACGATCCATAAAGAACCGAAAATATAGCCACATTCTACTCAACGACCATTATTGACAACATACATACCGTTATGTTACCTCACACCTCGTCCTGCTGTCAGCACCCAACACTGTTTTAACAACCTCCCCCTTCTGCACCACCAATATCCTAACAAAGTCCACTCCCCATTCTGACACCACCCGCCCATGTCCTGATAGTACCTGCCCACATCCCCTCACCAGTAATCAACAACAAATATTGCATAGAACAGGTTTACACCATCCACACCGACCTGCCACCCGTACGCAACGTCCTAATTGAGTCTAACATGGCTGAAATCGTCTAGAATATTTGTTATAAAATCTTTTTAAAAAATACAAGCACCCACCCTTGTGTAATCACGGACATGGGTGATATATATACTTTGCAAAATTGAACGTGCGCACTTTTAGTTAGTGAGTACAAATGAATACTTCATATAGCACATTCCAAGTATCAATCTTGATATAGAAACAGAGTTGTTTAACCTATAACGCTGAAGGACTCGTACCATCGAATGGTATGCTATAAACGCTTGCAGGGTTGCTCCAAAGACATTGCCTTATCCATATACATTATTAACGTATTACTATTGTTGATTATAACGTCAAAAGTGTAGGTAGCTTGAAGACATATGTGATATTTGTCATACCGGTAGGAAGGATGTATTGTTCATATGGAGATCCATCTTTCCTCAAAAATACCTTTTTTCATACGGAATTTTTGGCTTTTCACTATTGATTTCGCGTACAAAATCCTTGAGATGCCTTAAGTGCACCCCCCCCCATTCTGAAAACATGGATCTGCTGTATTGTCAATGTCAGACGAAAGGACTGACAAAAACTAGAGTATTATTAAGATGTCTTCAGCGTGGCCATATAGAAATTATACTATATTCTTATTTCTGATCCAATACTAAACACCAAACTTTCACAGCGGTTAGGAGAAGTTTTGACAATTATATTGACATATTTTATTTTAATATATTACCAGCAAACGTTTATAAACTATTACAAAAATGTCAACCATCAATTCTAAATTGGAAGTGTATTTGAGCCCACTAAAAAGCAGTCTTTTTATGAAATTCCTCACATGCAAGACAGATTTATAGTAGCACAAAAGAAAAGAAATACTATTTAAATTTCATACGTAAACATCTTGCAATATAAACTTCATATTTTATCTCCACAAGACCATTTTCTCTCAGTTTCGCCGCCATTACTGTAAACAGGCAATCAACCATCAGCCAATCAAATCCACTATGACTAAACACCACAAGTCCCTTATGCAAGTAAAAACGTTTTTAGTGCACTGATTACATTAGCTGTAGGAAATTTGCAGCATTTTTCAAGAACTTAGAAATTATTGTGCACCAACTTTTTTTTATCTTTGTGAAGTAGGCTTGCTCCGTATTCTCAATTGGTATGCAAAGGTTTTTTTCTGAACACCCGCTTATAATGTCTGTGGGTCTTGTACAAAATTACAAAGTTGTCCTTATCTTATAGTAAAATGGAGTCATCCAAAATAAGGTTTATTAACCTTTAAAGAATTGGTGACAAAACAAAATGACAAAATTATTCTTTCAGATAATCACTTTTTTCGTTGATCATATAACCGTAGATAAAGCCATTAAAAGTAATTAAATGTTTGATAAGTGGTGCATAGCTACTAAAACTTTTCCCCGATGCCAATATGAGCCTTTTTGCAATGTTTGGACTACAAATATCTGGGTCATCCTTAATAGGCCCGTAGACTGCCGATTATCTTAATGGACGCGCCAATTTTAAACAAAGTTTTGGCCGACCATGTGCATTTGCTGCATTTTCAGCTTAGTTTCACTTTCATGAGTACTCAGCCTATAGAGCTGTACAATATGTCGTTTTGAAGGGTTTCACAAAACGATTCAGAATTACTTAAAACGCGATACAGGATGCAGTAAAGTCACAAGTCATAAGAAGTTATCAGACCAAATTCAGTGGTGCTCATGGTATTTCATAGTAGTTTTACGGGTGCCAAAAATGGATATCAACAAGAAAGACAATTTCGGCGTGATAGGGAACACCCTTAACTTGCTGGACAGTTCCAAGTAAGTTTAGTTGACAGAGTAATATTAAATCTATGAAAATCAACTGATAACTTATATTCAATGTTTATACATAATTCTTAAGAGGTAAGTTCAGCGAATTGTCTCTTTTTTATTTTATTATTTTTGATAGATATATGTACATAGCTCGTATGTAACAAAATGAAAAATAACTTGTGCGGTTGTCTTATAATTTGCTTTCTTGAAAAAAAATCTAAATGCGAGTTTTGTGAACCATATAGGTACAGGTATAGGTACATGAATTAAACGTTTCAAATAATGGTAAGAGGAGTCTTCATTTAAAGATAACTATCTAGGCCTCCTTTCAACATATTTTTTTTTATTTCTGTAAAAGTTGTAAAGCATTTTTCATTTTGACATGGGTGATGCAATCATAATTTAGTTTTATCTACATAACTTTATATATAAACATATTGACCATCAATGGCGTAGATAGAAATTCTCGCACACAGGCACGAGACGCGTAAAATATGACCTGCAATAGTTTAGTTTTTTCCCATTAATTATTCAATTATTTTTTAAATATTTTTATGATTATAACTTTTATGTATTAGATATGTGTTTGCCATATAACAAAGTGGGACTTAAATGCTGAATTTTGAGAATTTCTTAAAAGAGGTAACATGTGGATGGAAATCCTATATTCGGTGGCTTTTAGACGATCTTGATCGTGTACATTTTTAAAGCCACCCTTGGTCCTGCAGATGTTCCAACTTTCCCGTCTAATTGTCCAATCATGGTGTTTTATGAAATATAGACATTGATATGACTGCAAATGACATTCTAAATGAATGTTTATGGCTTAATTCGTGGTTGAAAATAAACAATAGAATTATATATCATGAATATGAAATTTAAAATGGTACGATGCCGGTATTAAACAATTAAGTGGGAGATAATCCGAGATATATTTAAAGTAGACTCCTCATGTAATTTTTTGTTCTGAAAATAAAATTATATATGTGTTTCCCAATGCTTGCGGACACATTTCTATACTTCTCTCTCTCTCTCTCACACACTTTTTAGCAAGCATATTTCTACCAATGATAATATAGCTGAAGACAGGTTTTACAACCCTAAGCTTCCATTTGACTATATCAAGTGGCCCTGGCGGGGAAACACCCCAATGAGACCAGTACATCCCAAGCAGCGAGCTGTTAAATTACTCAGCTGAACCGATGTCTCTGTAACCCCCAGCATACATACTTGGTCAATTATCATCTCAACCCAGAGGTCCGGGGTTCGAATTTGAGGACGAAATTTTGGGAAGGGTCTTATTAATTTTAGAATTATATATATGTGTTTTTCCCAATGCTTGCGGACATTTCTATACTTCTCTCTCTCACACACGTCTTTTTAGCAAGCATATTTCTACCAATAGATATAGCTGAAATGTGTCCGTTTATATATCATTCAAAAAGCACTAAAAATGCTAATAAGACCCTTCCCAAAATTTCGTCCTCAAGTGGGATTCGAACCCCGGACCTCTGGGTTGAGATGATAATTGACAAGTATGTATGCTGGGGTTATAAACCTTTAACAGCTCGCTGCTTTTAGTCAAATGGAAGCTTCTATCATTGTAATATCTGTAAAATGCTTTTACTTTCGTGTAAACACAATGAAGTACATGCGTAGTGTGCCTTTCCATTCTCGAGGAATTGCATCTTTTAATGAATTGTACTTTATTGTGTTTACAATGTCTGTTTATTAAGTAGATAGCATACAATGTTACAATGTTTTATTCATGAATCTGCATGCTTGCTGCTGTATATACTGATTCAAAAATCGAGAAGTGTTCACGAGTTTAATTAAATTTCTATTCTATAGACTCATTATAACAATCAAAGCTCAAGCACATTCCACCATGCGTTGTGTCCCAAGCATTAGTGGGTGTGTGTGTGCTCTTACAGAGGCGCCCGCCTGTTCCGCCGTAAGCGCGATGAGGCGGGCGTGCTGGAGACGCCGGGAGACGCGGACGCACCAGACATGCTCCCCGTCACGCTGGGTGTGAGTTGTGGGAAAGACTCTGGAGTGACTGTCGAACCAATAGAAGGGGAAAGCAATCGCGAGGAGGAATTGAACAACAACAACATTGATAGCGCAACAGATGGTGGTGTAAGACGAGTGAAAGGGGGTTCGCCTGGTGATGGAGAAAACAGACGACACTGCTCCAGCGGGGTACGTATTGTTCAACAGTGAAACTATGACATGTGGTGGAAGTTTTTTTTTTCGGGTATGGTATCAGTTCATATCATAAATACACATAATTAATACACAGCTTAGCATTTTCTTATTTTGTTTTTTTATATAAGCTTTTGTGTATACAGCTATTATTATGGAAAACTTTACCAATATACTGTGAGTTAATGCAGCTCTTAACACCATATCAGAATCAATGTTAAACTGCATCACGTGATAATTTATGGGCTTCAGCATTGAAATACGCAGATCCAATCCTTAGAAGTCCTAACACAACTTTTATATTTCAACCAACGTTTTATATCTAATCAAACTGTATATCATAAGTACGAAGTTGTTTTTCATTCGCTAGATTTAGTTAAGTTTGCATTATTATCAACTTCACCTGACGTTGTGTGCCACAGTACATGTCGTCGTCGTCGGTGACGTCACCGACGGACACGGACACAGACGACTACGATGACTTCAGCTCTGACAACTACGACGCCGACTCGGCTGAGGAGGAGAAGGTGGCTGAGCCACAGTCTAATGTGAGAACCCACATTATTGTAAATCATTACTTGTTTATCGCACTGATAGTTTAAACATAAGTGCATGCGTTTTGCAATGAAACGTTGCAGCATCTCAAATTATTGGAAAAAAATACTAGATGACATAATGTACATGTACCACCAAGCTCTTGACGCGGGATGGCATAGACAGAAGTGTTATCGATCACGATGCCACAACACATTTGCTGGTAGGAATATAATATATGTATATTGTGTAGCTTTTCTATATGCAGATAAACCCTATTAAGGTTATATACTATACATGATTTGTGAATGTGTTTCATAACTCCTCCTTGTATTTAAAAACGCATGCAATTGATAATTGATATTATAATGAAGTCTCTGATGAATATAGCAGGGTTTGATAATTTCAGGATGAAAGGAGATTGCAGATTGTCAAAGAACTACTTGCTACAGAGGAGGCGTATGTGAAGAAACTCTTCCTCTTGCAACAGGTAGAATATGCAACCACAGACAGACAAGTATCGGGTTGTGTTTGTTATAAGAATATATTCACTTACCTTGCGTATACATATTGGACAAACTTATAGAAAAAACATATTTGTATATGCCAATGATTACAACACCCATGCATTCAAAGATTACATTCTGTGCTGTATCTATCTAGATGTATTATTCTATGTTGATTATATCAGTGTTTCTTTTTGCACGTAAAATATTGAAAAAATACATGGCACATATATTGCATTTTGTTTTCTCATGCACTGATTACAATATTTGTATGGTAACAAGCTGGTCATCACCCCATTGTGTATCCTACACCTAACCTGCACTATATGTGTCAGCTCCAATAAGCAGTTTTTCTCCATGAAGACCATGATGAGGCTTGAGCATGGATTGAGACCACCACATTGCTGGATCAACTTACAAATTGCGAGCGTTGACATACTGAGAGCCTGATTATGAAGAGCCAACAAACATTACAATATACAATTGTATTTCATACCAGTTTGATTGGGAGCTGAATGCAATCCGGTCAACGCTGAGAAAGAAAAGTTCTGATTGTCCTGATGATGGCGTGTGCTTGCCCATGATAGACTCTATCCACAAGCTGCACAGCGAGCACCTGCTGCCCAACCTCAGGCACCTGCTAGACTCTTGGTGGGTACGGCCGTGTAAATAGCGGATGGTCCTGGGCCCGATCAGTATTTTGAGTTTGCAAAGCCTAGAATCGTCGTCGCAATTGGGCCCGTCCACATTTTAGATGGTAAAAACATATACTTTAGATATGAACGACGATGACGACGAAGAAGTAAACACGATGCTAATTACCTATGCCTTAATTAATATGTCTATAACTTATATCTTTTACGTGGGTGATGGTAGATCCAGGTGTTCCAGAAAACGCTAGATAATTCATTTAGGATTGGACATGTAGCCTGACATAGATCAATGTGTGTTTGCATAGCAGTCTGCAGATGAAGCAGGCCACTTCTGCTTGTGTTGCAAGCAGTCAGAAGTCCAGATGCTCTACACTTTCACAATAACCCTCCAGACTATCTACAAAAGCAAGCAATGGTCCAGATTAGCAGAGTTGTTAGGTCACTTTTTTGTCATATTAGTAGCGGCATGCGTGGTTCAATAGGTCGATTATACAGCCTCTCAAAGACTCCAGAGGGCCAGTTATAATCCGACATAGGAAAGGATGCTCAAAACAAGCTCCAAATAGCCATCCAGACGATTCCGAAAAGCAAGCAGATGGCCTAGTTTACCAAATCACTAATACTAGTACACCGGAAAAAATGTAAACCACTTCTCAGGAGAGGTGATAAAATTTTTAGGCCAGAACCTACCACGCGTGGGCTGCCGAATCAGCCGACCCAGAAAAGGCAAACATACTAGGGTCCAGATTAGCAGATCAATAAGCCTTTGCCATAGGCAAGAATAACACACTTCTCATGAGAGGGGATAACATTTTTAGGTTAGAACCGGCCAGAAGTGCGCCAATCCCTACAGAACCTACCGAACCGGCCAAAGCGTGAAGCCAGATCACCCACGATCCACCCCGAACTGACAAATCTGGATCATCTGGAATTTGAAACTGCCATCCTCCATGTGAAATGTGTGTGTGTGGGGGGGCAGCCCATTAATCTTAAATAGAAACATCGTCTACATGCAATACCATATATCAGCCGTGAATATGCCAACTCTGCTGTCCTGCAGGTCCCCTTTGTCTCGCCTGAGCACGGCATTCTGTGCGGGGGGCGTTCCGATAACCCCGCACTTCCTGCTCTACATCGACTATGTCAGTGATCTCAGCAGCACCGGTGACGTCATCAAAAGGCTCAAGAGGATGTCCCCGACGATCAACAGCTTTGTAGCGGAGAAAGAGGTAGAATAAATTAGCTATGTTAAATGTTTTTACATGCATGCAACTACAAGTTAAGCAATTTAGACTTTAACAAATGCAATATCTGAAATATTGCATTGCAGACATCTCCAGTGTTCCGTAAACTTAGCATAGAAATGCACATGATGGAACCTTTCCAGCGATTACCACGATATGAGCTAATACTTAAACGTAAGTTCTCTTATTATTATTGCCACATAAATGAAAAAATATTTCATTTGCTATTTAACGTACAGTTGACATTCTGTCTGTGCTGCACGCACTTTTTTCTTGTTTATGATTTTTATTATCAAATTTCATATAAGAATACATTCAAATTGATACATGTAGGGTATGTTTTTAATCCTCACATACATTACATACTCCAATTTATCATATGAAAATAAATAATCTAACGTGCACTGCACAGACGGGGACACTTTATTTTATACACAAGATAGACCAAAGTTTTTAGGATTCAATCATTATTGTTCTCCCCACCGGGGTGCTTTTAGAAGTGTTGCCGATGAAATAGTACTACATGTATGACACATTAAGTGATGTTTCCGTTTTATCCATTAGTTTAATGTGAATTATACTATTGGCCATAGTTCGAGCTGTATGCGCTTAATGGACCAAGACTTTTGCAATAATCTACTCCAAAGATGTGGTGCAATTAATTGTAGCAAATGGTAGAGGGAGTTTTTCAAATAGCTCCTTGTTGGGGACAGAAATCAAAACAGCAATAATAATTGTGTCACAGCACGTGCATTAGGGCCAGAAACAATGTCTGTGTGTTTTTGATAAAATTCCCTATTATTTCAATTTTTGGTAGTGCAAATAAAGTGAACTGGAAAATGGCAGTAATGACACTAAAAAGTTACAACGTACACACCAGCCTACCACTATGTCCGTGTACTCTGTATTACAGTGGGACATTACTCACATTTAGATAACCATATATACTGTAATTTAGAATATGTACAGTAATAATACTGGTAACTAAGATTGCCAGCCATATATGATATCACCATTTACTGCCTTAACGCATTCACTGCACGTGCCAGCGCAACTGTTGTTTAGATCCGCAGCACGGAATATCATTAGCGCAACTGTTGTTTAGATCCGCAGCACGGAATATCATTAAACGGACGACTCCCTCTCTCTCAAGACAGCCTTGGCCATAATAAACTGCAGGTTCATGATTGTTAAGATATCTTAAATTTACATTGAAATGGAACACCGCCATAACAACATACCATACTCATAAGTAATGATAACTACATCTCTAAAAATATTGAATTTGAAAATGAATATGCTGCACGCCTGCTTTATGCTGACGTCTGTTAACAATAATTATTGTAGGTTACTTGATGTATGTAAATGATGCTGAAGAGAAAGTGCGAATTGAAGGTAAACCTATTCTCAAAACAAAACATCATTAGTTTTTAGCCATGATAATTAATTCACTTAATGCCAACCTAAACTATTCACCTTCGTATTGCTTATCTATAAATATACCCCCTCGTATGGCGTTCATGCCCTAGGAATCGTAAGTGAGATAGAGTCTTGCTGCTGTAAGATCCAGGAGGTGATGAAACGAAAAGACGCCGGCGCTAAAATGCTCCAGCTTCAGGTATGCACTCAACATAAAATAATGTGTTTAATTAGCGTGGTGGGTTAAATGGCATCGTCATACTGGCAATCCTGACATGCGCAGGAAGTCATTTTGATGATGCATACAGCAGTTGGCAAAACGTTAATGAATACCAAAAATAGTGTTGTGATTAAAGAAATGTGAACCTATATACTCTATACCAACACGATGAACACGTTCAAGAATAGCAAAAGATAATAGTTAAGCGCTCAGTCCATGTTGTCACATGTTCATTCTATTTTACTTTATTTTCAATAGGACTTGATACCAGACTTTATGGTGGTGGATGGCAACAGGGAGTTTGTGAAGGAAGGTGATGTGACTCTCATCTATCCTATACACGACAGACAAAGAAAACGTCGGCTGTTTTTGGTAGGTCAATAGATCTTTCCATTCTGCTCCGAATAAACAGCCTGACAGGTCGTGAAACATTAGCAAGTATTTATGCAGATGTGTAAAAATTAAATCATATGTTGAACATTATACTCTGAACTGAATGCATCTATTTCACGTGTGTATTTGGCGACTAATATCACAATCGTCATGTATGTCACTGGATATGTGCATGCCTAGGTACTTCAATATTATTGTTCAACAACCATTTAATACATTTTCCCTATTTATTTATAAACTTTGCGACTTTGAGCTTGTCCTTGTTCGACTTAATACATATTATCTTAGACTCATGAGGATTGTACACAATTTCATTATTAGATGCAAAGCATTCGCATATTGTTATAAGTTTCTGAATAGCACTAGAAGATGATGCTAGAATAATGGTATCACCCGCGTAAAGTAGCTGATTCTGGTTTACACCATTCAAGCTGCAACCACAGCTGTTACCATATAATGCAAAATTATTGCTTAAATCATTCGCATACATATTGAAGACATACAAAACTACCTTTATATTTTGTGATAATTGCTTATTTCACAAAATCTCCTATTGAGTACACGTTTGTTCTCAATGATCCAAAGAACTACATTCGTATGCACACTTTAAAGTATCCCTAGCTGATTGGTATGACCCCACCCTGGTCACAAATCACTTAAGGGTCTCCCATGCAGATATGCATCAAGAACTTCCTATCCGCGTATCATCGGTTTACCAATCACTGAAATAGAAGAAACTTTCTACTGACGTTCGTTACAACTATATTCTAAACCACGCCTATTTCATTCAGCTTGACCCGATCATTAAAAACCCCAGAAGAAGTCACGTTGGCGCGGCTCTGTTTCAGTTCTCTGACGTGCTGCTGATGACGACCTATAGTGGTGTGCGTGGCAAACATCACGTGACCAAGCACGTGACGCTCAGTGACGTTCGCGTGAGTATTGAGCAATGCAACCTGGACACAATAAAGGGATCGTTCACAAATGACGTCACCCAGCGGGGGGGAGGGGTGTTAGCGAAAGATGACGAAAGTTGACAGGGGGGGTCTAACACTTGGGTGATGTCTCCTTTTGAAAGAAAAACGTTTTAGTTATTTAACAATATTTGAACTTACTTTCTGACATGTTAAGTGAGTTGTGATATATCTACTTGTGGAAATCACATGGCCATGTTTGCTTTATATCCTAAATAGATTTGTAAAATTATGTCTAATTTATGGACATATATATTGAAATGTATTTTTATAACAGCACAGTTGAATCAATGTTAAATGTCAGCGTGAAACCACTTACCAGGAAGGAGGCGGGGTGCTGCAAAGATGACTAATGGTGACAAGGCGGGGGGGTGGGGGGTAAAAGGCAAAAAATGAGGTGACGTCCTTTGTGAATGATCCCAAATGCCATACATCCTAATCCCATGGCAGAAGTGTGGTCTGGCTGTAGATAAATTGTACGGAGCCAGCACACTAGGTCACAGGTTATATACCATGCAGATACAGAAAAAAGCCTTACTGCCAAAATACCCGCCGTGTCAATTGTGACCCTAGCCTAAGATAATGGGTTACATTATGTCTTACCTCTGGCATACCTGTGTTCAGGTGCAGCCTGCCCAGGCCTCTATGAACTGCCCGAACTTGGACGCCGCCTGCTGCCTTGTGCTGCGGCACGGCCGCAAGCACAATGTACTCATGGCGTTCAGGTGGGTCGTCTGCAGTTTCTGCGCTATTAATTATATTTGTACATTGATGTATCTTTGGAATGTGTTACTTAAATATGTGTTCAGCATGAAAAGAGATTGTTCAAAACCTTGAGACTTGCCATTATATACATGTGACTTATTGTGAATGATGAATGGTCTAATACAACCAATCGGCTGAATGTTAATACCCACTAACTCATGTGTTTGTGTTCGCAGCAGCGCAACTGAGCGAGCGCACTGGCAGGCGGCGCTGCGAGAAGCCACAGTCGGGGCCGTGCGCCAGGCGCAGGTCTGTGACGACCCGCTTTTGCTCACTCAGGTAAAAGAACTTTTGAAGATATTTTTTGCGTAAGTGCGAAACTCCACTGCATTACAAGGGAGACACTTGCAGGATGCCAGCTGGGCCTGCCTCATGGTAGTTGAAGACCCACACGTTTTATTCCCTCGTGTCTATATGGGTATTGCCCTATATAAAAGTCATTAAAGTCATGAAAACGGCAGCACGTTGCGCTACGGTACCTTGCATCGCATTCGCGTCATTCACTGCCCAGGGTGATGGGAAATCACTGGCGCACTACCGTGTGTTGCTGTGTGGCAAAAACAAGACTGACGAGATAACACAATTTAAAATACGTTGGAGCCATCGACACAAAATTTTCGTCCGCCAGATGTAAGTTGCCACGCGGCACTGCGGGTTTTACCACTAAATCTACTGAAAACAATTGATGTAACCCATGTGTTCGATAAGATATTCAATACGATTTCAACATCCATAGTCCTTAATCTTGGCTATGTGTCCTCTTATTATAGGGAGCTCAGGAAATGAGTCAGTTCCACGAGGCACCAGTGTTCCAGCCAGACTCAGCGTCTGACTACTGCATGCGCTGTAACCGCGAGTTCACTGTGGTGCGGCGCAGGCACCACTGCCGCGCTTGTGGTGAGGTAAGGGAAACCACTTCTATATTTCAACTTTTATATTGCAAGTTCTGTTTTGTGGAGGATTTCAAGTGGGATATGCAGAAACCTGGATCTGCCACTGTATCGCTCCAAATTGCCTCCAGATGTGACAACTAGAATGTATATATATGCACCATATTATGGTGACACAGACTAGCACGGCTAGTTCCATACATGTAACTGTGTGTGTGTTGCAGCTGGTGTGTGGCTCGTGCTCGCCTGACAAGTTGCCCATGCCGTATAAAGACAACTCCCTGGAGAGAGTGTGCAACAGGTGCTTTCTCAAGGTTAGTGTGTTTCTTGAGCGACCGATGCAGTAAACAGCACTGTACTAAACTGTTTCAAATGTTAATAATTGGTACTTGTTATGCCTTCTTTTGAATTGTTATACGAATTATAAATAGCAATAATGGCACACTTACTTTCACCTCTTCCTTAAAACACTCACTTTCTCTAATAGATGGCAAAATCTGTTGTAGGTCTATGATGTACGGAAGGAGCTTTTAGAGAACGCTCGGCTGTTCACGGGTTTACCGCCACATGGTGTAGAATCACCAGACACAGGTTGCTGAGAGACAGACAGACTGTACAAATAAAAAATAAAATTACTGGTGAAACACTTTCTGGAATTGGAAATTAATCTCTCTGAGGATATAATTTTAACATCGTAAATCTTCTTTGCTATGTTGTGTAATATTAGTCGTGATACTAAATAACATGTATAGCCATATTTAAGATCCTGCCTTAAGATACTGAGATGTGATCAATTGTACAACTTTGCAATAATTGAAAACCCTTAAAATTGACACATGTAGTATTATGTACAGAAGCTATTTCAATCTAGTAAACTTGCCCTATGCAATAAAACAATGGGAAGAAGTCATTTTCAGTTATGACAAGCAGTTAAGCCATTTGTTATTGTTGTGTTTTTATGTCGTTACTGCTGGTGAAAGGTTTGTCAAAAGAAGAATAAATTTGAATAAAATTTTCTAAAGTTTATTGGCTAAGTACTTTCGAATAAATAATTCCTCGTCAGAGCTAAAATTTCCAAAAATAAGTTCAAAATATAAAAACATTTTCTGATTATATGAAGCAAATTGTCTGTCATAAACACTGATAAATAAAAAATGAAAATACATCTTAGTGGTAAGGTAGTGTAAAAAGCAAGCAATGTAGAAATAGTCAAATATTGACATGCTAATTATCAAAATGTAGGAAACTTACTGTTAAAATGTACGATGTTAAGTTACTTTATATCAATTATTCCAAAACATTTGTGTTAATCCCAACATATAAATATCAACTTGATTCGTCAATTACGTTGTAGTTAGTTATTTTTTCAGTGTTTATACTTTAATGCTAATGTTGGATTAAAGTAATATACAATGTTAGATCTAATGTGCTGATTGAAGTGCATGACTATGTGCAATAGTTTCAACACTTTATGTATTTTGATATCGCTATAGAATATTGAATGCAGGCTCAGTATTTAAATTGACTTTTAATTACATAATTCATTTCATCATAATGGATTATGCGTTAACTGTGCATGATGTGGCATTTTGGTGATATGCATAGCTTTTTATAAAACAATAAGGTTATATATAAAAATAAAACCTAAAGATTTTAAACTATCTTTATATTGCAATCATGTTGCCATTCACTATTCATCGTTTCGTGAGTCGAACTATATATTCTAATTAAAAATCCAGTATTCATATTTCATTATGTTCACAAATTATCAACATAATGGGGGTCTTATAAGGTAAAAAAAACAACACTATGAAATATTTAAACTCTGGGCAAAGGTACAGGGGATATTTCACTTTTAAGACTAAAGAGAAATGCAAGAAAACAAGAACTGCAATATCCAAGAAAATGCGAACTCGTAATGGCATTATGTAACTACACTATCATTTATCTGCCATTACAATATTTAACGAATTAATGTTAAGGGAATTGATGACGGAGACAAACCAGATATACATGTATGTATATGAAGTAGTGTACGGTGAGTACATCTAGATAGACAGACAAAATAGTGAGTGAGCTCCTTCATGTATATTACAGTAGTTATATCTTGAAACGTGTAATCAATACGCTGTTTTGATTCTTTCAAATTCCTTTTCAAAGGCATATTGACTATTTGGAAATCTGTGCAGATTATTTTCTAGGCCACATCAAATATTCAATTGTACTCAATTACTGCATTTCCAATTGTACAGTCTTGGAATTTCAATGAGAATACAAGATTTTGTACGTCAGTATTAGCTCTTAGACATTCATTCATTACAAATCCTGAACTCTTAAAGGCAGTCAGAGGATAACTAGACAAGTATTCTTTAAAAGCACAACGGCATAAGAATGTGAGTAACTGAAGATAACAACGACAAAATCAGTGATACAATAATACCCCAAAACCAAAGCTGCATCTTTATGAAGACCGTCAGAAATGCATTCAACGGATATACCACGTAGTCAGCAGCAGATCTCTGCTGCTGAATACCATGACAACGATGACGTCATCTACGAGACGAGCGCACCTCTGATCCGTAATCACCTGGAGCAGCAGCAGAGAACGCCCCCAAACCAAGAAGTCACCATCAAGAAACTCAGCAGGCGGATCAAGTGGTACAACTTGATCCTGGGCGTGGGCTTGGCGGTCATCATCTGGCTGGTGGTCATTATTGGCAACATGCCCTCCAGCCCGGACTCGTTCTCTGGGGGCGTGCAGCAGGAGGAAGGCGGCACGGTGATCAGTGGCGGGAGCAACGGCTGGGGGGACTCGGTGGATCTTAAGGAGCAAGTGCACGGCGAACAGCACCTCGCGGACACGGTGGGGAGGCCGCCGCCAAAGTCACGGCCGGCTCAGTCGATGGGCGCTGAGGATACGTTTAGAGGGCACGACGTCGCGGGAGATGATGGTGGTAGTTCACGCGGGAGAGTGGGCATTGGGCACAGTTTGCCGCCGCCACGCTATCCTCAGCATAAGCCTAAGAAGTATAATCCGTATGTGAAGATTGTACCTCCTCCTCCGGCTGAGGTGGATGAGAGGAAGCAAGGAATTGCTGCGTTTGATGATTATGGTAGAGAGGGAAGCCCAGACGATAGAGGTGATAGGTTGGGAGATCAATATGGAAGGGGCCGTGGTGATAACGATAATGTGTATGGTGGCGTTCAGCATTCGGGAAGTGACAGGCTTATCCCTGACAGAGATGAAGATGGAATGTACAACACGGTGGACACGCATGAAAATCCAGACAGAGCATATGTGAAAGATGAACCATTGAGGGATGAACACAACGATTATGATAGAGATGGGAAGGCGTCTTCAGAAGAAAACAGACCATATGACAGAGCTGACGCTTTCAGAAACGAAGAGAAACCATACAATGAAATAGCACCATTCCGAGACGATGACAGTACCTATGACAGAAATGGCCCGTCTGAAAATGGAGACAACCAAAATTACGTGTCAGAATCTCTCGAATCTGGACCATATGGAACAGATGAGGTGCAAAATAGGGATAAAGCTGTTGAAAAAACAGATGGAATATATGACAAAGATATCACTTCTGAAAGGGAAGGTCAAACTTTCAATGAAGATAGACCTCCTGGACCTTCTGTAAGTCAAAAGAGCACAGACATTCTCGAGGAAGCCGTTGCAGATTGGCAAAAAGATCAGGAGACTACGGATACAAGTGGTGGGGACACTGTAGACCACGATGTACAGGTCTTGTTAACTGGTGAAACTAAAGATAAACCCCCTATTGCGGATAATACAAAGGACGGGTCAATTGTGGACAAGGTAAAGATTGCTCCACCCAAACAGAAGGTGGATGTAAGTGCCTTGATTTCGGGGATATTGAATGATCAGCGACAAGGCGCTGGTGATGCTAAACCAGACGAAAAGAGTTTAGAGAAAAATACGGGGATTTCAAACTTACTTCCTTTAGTACATCCAGGTAAATATGACAAAATACTAACCCAGTCACCATGATAAGCCTAAGTTCTTTTGGACTGTGCGAAGAGTCAAATATAATTATCAACATAGAAAAAAGCAAATAGAGATGTATATTCGGAAATAGGGCTCCCTCTAGCTCTATAAATGGTTCTTTTAATTGTTTATGTTTCTAAAGTCTGTACCTGTATCCACAACCAGACAGTCAATGTAATCATTACAAATGGGCATAGTGCCAGGAGTCTATTTATGCTCTACTAGGCGTACATGTATGTGATGTGTCTACAGTAGCTCTCAAACCTCAGTAGGTCATAGTAGTTACAAACATAATACCTTTATAAGGTGTGGGGGGTGAAAAAGAGAGATGCGTTAAAAGTTTTAAAACTCCATAATATATAAATTAAAAGTAACTAATTTTAAAAATATGTGGACTGTGGAGAAAACAGCTAAACAGAAAGGTGTGTGTAAAAAGACCCTGAAAAGATACCCGTGTGAAATAAGACCAAAAAAAGAAAAAGAAACTGTGTGAAATCTTGCTCCCTCGTAACTGCCCATACTGCTCACGTGTATCTATTCATCCCAGTGTCGCGGCCGCGCGAGCCGCCGGCGCGCCCGTGCTCGCAGCCAGAGCGGCTGACCCGCGTGCTGCAGCAGTGCGCCGAGCAGGGCAGTCTGCTTACCGCCGTTACAGACGTGCCCGACAACCGGCTCAGGGACTTCGTGAAGGTCAGATATGGGAAGAATCCTTGTGGGGGCGCTCGGGGTTGTTGCCCTGCTGCTGCTGGCTGCTGGGAGCGGGTGTGGTGGTGTTGTCCTTGGGTCGAAGAGCTATACGATAATGGTAATTGTAGCTAGATAGTTGCAAAGCAGAATGGTTATGAGACCAGAGTATTCATACTCCAGTGAAGGGTATTAAGTGAAGCCGGCCAAAAGTCCCTTGTGCCGTTGTTTTCTAGTTCTACTAACTGAATTTCAGTACTAATACAACGACTGTACATGGGTATTCACGCCTCTTTCACGCAACACCTCCATGTACAGTAGAACCCCCAATTAAGACAACCTCTATATTGAGACCACCTCTATAGTAAGACCACATTTCACGGTCCCAAACATGAACCACTGGTCTCTGCCATTCTGCAAGACCACCTAACACGGGTACCCACGATGTCCTAATAGAGACGTTTTAATGTACTCCCGTTCCTACAGGAGATGTACGTGGACGAGGTGAACCAGGTGGTGTTCTGCTCGCACGCCGGCGCCGGCCTCAACATCTGGTCGCACATCCTGCTCAACCGCACGTACGACCCGGGCGAGGAGCTGGACGTGAAGACGACCATCGCGCGTCAGGGAGACTTCCCCCGCCTCAACAGCAACGACTACAGCCTCTACCAGATCCGCTACCGCCTGCGGGCCTACTTCAAGCTGATGGTGTTGCGCCATCCACTGGACAGGTGTGTTTGTCTGTCTGTTTGTTTGTTTGTTTGTTTGTGTGTGTGTGTTTTTTTGTGTTTGTGTGTGTGTGGTGTGTGTGTGTGTGTGTGTGTGTGTGTGTGTGTGTGTGTGTGTGTGTGTGTGTGTGTGTGTGTGTGTGTGTGTGTGTGTGTGTGTGTGTGTGTGTGTGTGTGTGTGTGTGTGTGTGTGTGTGTGTGTGTGTGTTGTGTGTGTGTGTGCCTGTTTTAATGTGGACACGCAGTTGGGGAGCAGTGTTTTAAACAGCTTTGTAAGGTATAAATAGGTGGACTTAAAATATAGTTCTACGTTCAATATGATATTACATGTATAGGAAACGGGACAATAAAGGGAAGGGGAAAGTAACCTCGTAAAACAGGTGTGCTAAAAATGGGAGGTGTCTATTGTAATTGATCTTTGAAATTGTATGATTTCAACACGTGTTGATAGTCCCGACCGCTGTTGGGTACATCCACAGTTTGCTGGAATAATAGAATTAGTAAATTGGCCGAATGAACAATCAACATGGCAATACGTAGATCAATGCGATTCTACGTGAAGAAAGGTTGTATACACACATTTTTTGTTAGTGTATAATAAAGACTAGCTAGTAGTGAGTTCGAATGTGATGGTTGGTGAATTTGCCCTTTTGGCTTATTGTATTAATATTACTGTGATGCTGCGTCTTTTTGTACAGAATTGCATCATTCTACAAAAAGAAGTTTGTGAACTCCGACTCCTATAGAAAGCATCTGGGAAAAGTGATACTGCAAACATACCACAGTGAATGGGGTGTGAACGACGGTATGATGTTATTTATATAACAAAGAAGAATTGTATTTGTCACAGACCTTCTTTAAAAGGCCACTCCTCTGTAAAGAGACACCCTCTCTATTGAGACCTGTCGATGAGAGTCCTAATTGTGAACCTCATAGAGCTGCTCTAATACTCATACCAAGTAGTCAATGCCATTCTATTTCACTACTTCCTCAATCACGACCCTTTTCAAAATAAATGCTATCAAAACCACAGTACAGCCTCCAATAAAGACCACCTCTCTATTAAGACAGCCTCTATAATAAGACCACTTTTCACGACCGCAAACCTTCATAAAGCTACCAAAATGAACCTCTGTATAGAGACCACCAGCTCTCTATTGAGGCCACATAACACTGGTCCCAAAGGTGGTCCTAATAGAGCGGTTCTACTGTACTACTTCTCACCAGGACTCCCATCGTTCGCTGACGTCATCCGCTGGATTAACGACGGCCACCGGGACGAGCACTGGAGCACGCCGTACTCGGACCACTGCCACCCGTGCACCGTGCGCTACGACTACATCTCCAAGATGGAGACGCACGCGCAGGTACTGCCTGAACACTGTCTTATGATTACGTGATATTCGCAGTTATGTGTTGTTTATGGATTGGCACGTTGTCGAGTTGGTTTTGTTGTTTGAGCCTACAAGATCGTGTGCTCCGCTATATTCTCAATGTCAGACTGGTATGAGGACTTAATAAGGTTACAAACTGAAAGTGTGTTGTTTTCTTGCTTCTGTTCTGTTTTGTTTTACTTATTGTTTGTTTTGTTTTGTGTTTGTGCGTGGGTATGTAGTTGAGAGCTGGAGCAGTCCCATAATGTTGCCATTTATCAGCTTGATACTGGAATATGTGCATTCCGCTGGGTAAAGGTCCTCTGTTATTACTTGTCCCAGTACTGTTTTAAGTGATTACATGCTAAACTGGAAACCTGTTCATTTTCAATATCTCATACAAAAGTTCTCACAAAATTATTTCACTTGATCATTATTTACGATATAATATCCACGTGGTAGTGCAAGTGTGTAAAATAACCTAATCCAACAAATCTACATGTTTTCTACCAAAGGACTACGCCTTCATCAAGGAACACGTGCTCAAGACGGAATACGACCTCGGCATGAGTGAACTAGGGGATGTGGACCAACTCGCCAATGGCGGCAGGCGCATAGATCTCTACAGCTACGTGCCCCTTGCGCAGACCGAACTACTTTTGGAGAGAGTGAAAGAGGACATGGAATTTTACGACTATCACTACGAAAAGAACTCATTGGTAGCCACGTGCGGAGCTCGAGACACGTGCTGCTAATGCCATACATTACTTTTCTAATCGTAGTTCCTGTCTAAAACCAGCAGGTGGTTACTAAAAATTGCATTCTGGGGAAAAATAGACAAACAGTATCAGTCTTTATCATTTCTTTCTGCCACGCCGTACATCACAGAGCTTTGGTTGATTGAGACTGGCACCACGTTGGTAAAAATCGTACTGAAATATTTCTATTGAGGCAGTGAAAAAGCTTCATGCATATACATGAAACTTTTTCGCTGTCTCAATAGAAATATTTCAGTACGATCATACAAGGTGCTCAAAGTAGTTATTACATTTTTTACCCACTTGCTGGTTTTAGACAGGAACTACGATCGCACCCTAAATATTTATATCAGCAAATAAGTGTATGAGGGGTGAGCGGTGATATATTATGACAAGTAAGCCAAACTAGTCCCGAGCAAGGGCGGGATTATTGTCGTCTGTATTGTCTGTCTTTTTAACAGAGATGGCAGACGTTGTTATGGTTTATTCAAGAATGGGGTGTCTTTTACTTAAAATGTGTGGAATGAAGTCCTTTTGTTATTGAACAGTCAGTTTTAAACAAGTCATATTGTTGCTCACATGCATGTAGCAATTATATTACATGTATTTTGTTTGTGATTGGTTAAAGGAGAGTATCCAGTGTAGCACAATGGATTTATTATTAATTACTAGCTGATAACATTACATATTCAGAACGGGGTGAATGGGAAAAGTTAGCCTAGGGTGGATGTTTTAATGTGGCCTCCGTATTTGAATAAACTTTTGTTAATGCGTTGGATGCATTTCACGTAGTTATCAGCGTGTGCATTCAATCTAATTCATGCTAATTACGGATAAGAAAGTTTTATGTGGTTTTACTCTAAAACACTGTAATTGTCATATGTACGTCTTAATTAAAACTGTTATTCTGTTGTTCTTGAATTTTGATATTAATTTGACTTATTCATTATTGAATTTACGATTATTATTATTAGATGTGATTTTTGTGCATAACTCATCAATTTCTTTATCCTATTATATCATATTCATATGATATTATATTATATTAATTCAAGTTAAGGAATTACTCTGTTATCTCTCCATAAAAGTATTCATGATTAATCATGATAATGTATTTAAAAAATAATAGTAAACACCTATCAACTTGTCAATTTAATACATGCATTGTTGAGCCTGCATTTGTATTAGTTTTGACATGTTGTCTATGGTCTAACGTAACCACCACTTGCATACATTATTAATACACATGACAGCCATACGCCGCATATTTGAACAGAGCTATGAACCCTACGAACAAAATGGTGTGCAATAATGCCTTATTGTCCATTGAGTGTTTCTTGCTGTGGGTTATTACGGAGGGTAGTGAACGAGGAACACAGAGAGGTCAGCCATACAGTACCAGCTCAGCAGACTAGACTTTTGCACATGTCCCATATTGATTACAACAGCAACAGCACTTCCATATTGGGTGTTTATGTTTACCATAAGCTTATTGCGGATGGCTGTTTGGAATTGTAAGCAAAAATCTGGGACTACAAGTATGATGTATAAATTTAGAATTTAATAGTAGAGAATGTTAGCAAAATGGCAATATGGAATAACGTGTATCACTATTGTTCTGTGGAATTATATATGATTGTATGGCTGCACTAATAATGGTGATCACCTATTATTATGGAGTGGTAAGTCACTTTATGACCTTTGTCTTATCAATAGCATGATAATGATTAGTGTAGTTCAGTACTCTTCACAATAAACACATACTATATTATTGTGTTATATATGATAGCATATTAATAAATTGTACCAAAGAGAAAAGAATATATTTCGTGTTTATCCAACACATACTCAGCTAATAATTTTATTAGCTGAGGATGTGTTGTAGACACGAAATATATATTCTCTCTTTGGTACAATTTATTTAATATTTACTTGTTAACAATGTATGATAACATCATTTCATACATGTGCTACATATTGTTGTTTTTTTACTTTCAGATTTAAAAAGGAGATGAAAGAACCAACAAGCAATCCACTTCATAAAATCGCCAAACAGCAGCTCTTATGTCTCACACTGATGCAAATCTCTTTGTGTAATTTTTCTTATATTACACTGAGCTATAACCGTGGCTCTCGTCTGCTCTCTATAGCTCCTAAATGGTGTCCGCAAAGTGCCAACATTGACTGTTCAATACAGCTCACTGCCATTTAGTTCTTTCTGTCTCGCTGGATCCCTTTGCGTTCACAATGATGAATTGGGTCGGAAACCAGCTGCTAGTTTGGTTTGGTTGGGTGGCTCCAGAAAAGAGGAAGGTGTTTGTTATCCTTCTCCTTGTGCTCTTTTTTGAGTTCTTGTTCATCATCCTGATAACTGCCAGTGAACATCGAAAATTTCCACCAATTCATACGTCTAATGCGGACTTAATTAGTCACTCTGATACTGCGGCAACGTCCGGAATTGTCGACAAAGTACCTTTTTTCCCCCATGGTGATAGTTTGGGGTAACTGTGACCAGAAGTCTTTAACGAAAATCTGCTGAGATGGTGCTTGTGGTTGCTGATTTTACAACCTTTTAACTTTATCATGCTGTTGCTAGTCTTCCTTGTTAATCGCTCTACCTATAAGAAAGTAATATGCACATCAACTGTATAAAAGTACCTCAAGCACTTTTTTTACAATGAACGATCATTAGTAGTGTAGTTTGTTATTTGCCTGTCAATGTAGATATGTTACGATGTTTTTTTTATCGTTATGTGCTTTTGCACATTGATATCCTGCATATGATAAATTAGTTATTACGTGCAATAGGTAGTATGGCGTGTAGCAATTTTATATTATCGGGAGGTTTTTCTTTCTTAAATAGTCGGTGCTGTTGCATCTTCATATTGGGAGGTTGAAGTGCATAAGCCCTAGTCGTGAATTTATCGCATACAGGAGTATTGATGTTATGTTGTGCATAGAAGCCTTGGTCAGCCGAGCTACTATGGTGATTACTAAGGCTGACTCATCAAGTGGAAGCAATGTGTGCATGTGAGTGTGTTTGTGAGCGTACGGTACAACCTACCTATTGTGGACATCTTGAAGAGAAGTGAAGCGTTTGCTCACAATGCACGTATCCTTAAAAAAGAGGTTCACTTTGTCTAGGAACAAAAAGAGAAAGGGAGATTCGTGAAGTGAAGGGCGTCCATATAAGACATTTGTTCTTGAAAGGGAGATGATCACATGTACATGGTCCACTTTACTCATAAACTTTAGCAGTCTAGATGCTGAAAGAAGCATCTGAGTAGGGTGTTTACCTTCCTTTGTGATGAATAGTGATGAATCTAGATCCCATGCAATTATTTCCTTATGATATATATTAGTCTATAGTATAGCATGACCGAATATGTAAAGAATTGTCAGCATATGATTATGTAATGAAAACAACGAACGTATTTTTTGGTTTACCTTATAAGAACGTTTAACTCCGCAGACATGCACTTTTGCCAATGTGACAATTATGTTCTACAAAACATCAATGTTTGGGGTTCATGAATCAGAATTCAAGATCTCATTAATCTTCCGCACCCCCACCTCCAGTCACGTATTGTTAAATGAAAAGACATTTTCCAAGTTTGCATAAATTATATCGAATACGGTTCAGCTGAGCCAATAATATTCCACAAAGGTTGCATGCAACTGTGACGTTCATATAAATATTTGATGGTTGGTCATGTAAATTCGATTTCAAGTCCACACTAATTAATCAGTCATGAGGCGAGTTGTTATTTATTGTACTTTTTGTGAACCTTACAGCTTTTGAAGTTATGATTCAGTCTTGCGTAGTGGTTGTGCGCTTGGTTGGAAACCGCGAAACAAAAGACAGCTTGGATCACATTCACAGCTACGTTAGGATAGAAAAGAATAAGAGGATGTGGAGTATTAACACACTTTATGATTGTAGTGGTGTAGATGTAGCTACCAATTCGTTCTTAGTTGTATAGTATTATGTTAAGTCACCTGTTTTGGGTATCCTTGGATATTATGCACAAGTAGGTACCACAGCAGTGCCAGTATCAAAACTCTAAATCTTGCCTGTACCGTGTCTGTGATAGTGTTTGTTGGTTTATTCATATAGTGTCACGCATCTGGGATTCACTTTACTCCCAACATGTTTCTGCCTGATTCAAATCCGCACTGTCCGCGACACAAAAATTCTGGTTTCTATTCCAAAACCAACTTCTCTCTTGGCGACTGCCCTCATATAACAGCTTCTGTCTATAGGAAGGATTTTGTTAGGGACGGTTTTGAGCCTAACTCTTTGTTTCTACCTTATCCGGAGATACAAACTGCTCGTCAAGGTCTTCCTATTCGGCAATCTAGTGCAAAGGCTTCTCTCTACTTCAAGAAACAGATAAAGCCACCGAACAACACTCAGAGGTCTTGCTACAGTGCTCCTCCGAAGAAAGTAAGGTTTCAAGAAGAAGAAAAAGAAACGTTGGACACTGGGAGAAACCGTATTCAATATATTCAGCAAACTACAAAAGCTGCCGTGGAAAAGGTGGGTAGATTTTATTACATACATACTGAACCTTTTCACGCCAATGTTTAAATATTATAGCGTTTATTTTATTTTAGTCTTCAAATTATCATGAAGGAATAGTATTTTTTAATTAGCTTGCGTACTCTGTTAAGCTAATGACACATTCATCTTGACTGCTACGAAGATAAGCCTTTTGGCATTGTTCTAGAACACACCACGGTCTTTGTCTTACAATAGTTTTAACCAGTGGGCCATGGTTACAGAATCCTGGGTACAGAATGCCTGGACGTTGGGGCACATTCAAATGCTCACGGAATATAAATACAATACAAAGCACGTGTCTCGCCACCCTTAGCGTACGTTCACACATACGCGATATCGCTTGAGCGACGAAGCGACGTAGCGATGAGGCGATGGGCGATTTGGTGTTCACACACACGCGATTTTGCAAGCGATTTTCACTGGCGATTTTCCTCGAATGTATAAAGAAAATCTTATATGTTATATGTTTGCATTCCAGGATTCATCGAATGTTAATAAAGATGAAAGACTTAAAGAACTGCGGCGGTCCCATTTTCAGTTTGGGTATGATAACCCTAGAAGAGCTACATCATACCAGGACTTTGCGGCTCAGCGCCCGCCACAGAGACCACCCAGACCGTGCTCCCCTCCTGCGGAGGCTCAGGTAGGTCTACAACTTGTAATCATTACACTTTGAGGAGTGTTGTTCTACGTCACACAACCTCCATCTATTTCCTCATTTCACAACGAGGTATTGACAATAACCCCTCATACAAGGCCCATGTCTCGTCTAGAAGATTATTCTCGACTTCAACCAATCAGATCATCGGCACAATTTTGCTTGCACTGTCTAAGATGCCAGTTCAGCCGTGGTAACCGGGGTTAAGTACGTCTGCTTATGCTTATACCCGAGGCATGCTAATGGTTGTATGACCTTAAACAAAATGTAAAAGTGATACAAAGCATCCGCCTACAGATCCTGCCACCTGCCTCTTCAAGCACTGGCCCACTGACGACAACGCCTGGCGGCGACTACGTGCACTACAGCGATGGTGTGACGAGCGCGGTCTACGCGGCGAGGCGCCGCGATGGCGAGACATGGCGGCGCCTGCACCAGACGGACGCCGTCAGTGGCGCACTCGCCGACGGGGATTATAGCAGGTGAGGGGAAGCTACGGTGGTGCTCTGCCCGTGAAGATATTGTTAGCCAACAATTACACGGGTACAATCAACGGTGGCAAGCTATCCTCATGGAAGTTCGAATTAGATCTAGACCATATAAAACAACTTTCTGTTAGTAATACATCATTTTAGTATTAGGCATATTTATTATGCTACAGTGTAAACAAAGTGAGTTCTGTATCTCCGCCTGGAACACCCCGGACTACTCAATGTGTAAGGAAACTGGTCAGAAAGCTCCGCTGGTGATCTGTGGGACGGATCCACGGATATCTCCTGACCTGCGGCCCTTGGAAGATCTACTCCGTTTCACCATAGCTGTGTACAAGCCGTACACGCCTACTAGTCTAATACCAGGCTGGACGCAACCAAGGTGATCATAACCCTCGTACGCTTCTCGTCGTGTATTAGTTTACCGTGAACAGCCGACTGCCGACCAGAGGTTGTAGTGTGACTGGTGACACCCCGGCTTTCACGAAGGGCCTCCACGGGGAGGACTTTGTTCCGGTGCTGACACACACTGTTTCAGGCGTCCCCTACGCAGTGCAACATGGGAACCGGGTTCACGTTGAGAGGTAACCACCGGTTGGCCGGTTAGCCTCTGTTCCGACAAGGTAACAGTTAAGAAAGGCCCATTGCCGAGAGAAAAGGTTGCCAGCTCGACTGCTTCCGACAAGCGCTAAAGGAGAACTGCCGCTATTCGGCTAAAACCAGAGTTCTGGGTCCCTAATCCTGTTGTAGCCATAATAATGAAGAACAACAAACTTAACAAGGTGTGTGTAACAGGGAAATCTAAGCCTAGTCCAGTGCAACTTATAAGACCTAATTTTATACTATGCGAGAATGCTACAATTTTCGCACACTTACATGAAACTCATTTTGTTACAACAGCATAAATCCAGCCTAAAAGATCTCATTGAGTTTCTGTTGCGGAAAACCCTGTTCTCTTTCAATATGTATAAGAATCGTGTTTAGTCAATAAATTTAGTATGAATACACATCCCGTTTTTGCGATGCATGGACCCATGGTTTGTCCCGTTTAATGTGTACATAAGCTATTCAAGTGCATTCAATAAAGTTTTCCACATACTTTACATATATGTAAAGTATGTATAAGTACTTGCTAGTTCCTCCACAGCTATACAAATTGGTATAAAGCAGGCTTGGAGTTATCATTTTTGTATTGTGGAATACGGCAATCGTCAATGCAATCATGTTAACTATCAAACGAAAAAAAATCCGATTCATTGATTCAGGTTCTTTTCCAGCCAACCCATGCAATCGCAGACGACCGTGGACTTCCATAGTAGGCGTTCAGGGGATCATGACGACAGATGGCGGCAGCAGCGGCTTGCCAGAAACGTTCGCAGCATGCGACTCAGTCATATTTCACCAGCTCTGTACAGAGACTCAGTAGGCAAAAGGTGAGGGCGTTGTGTGTATTTCATACGGGTGCATTGTGTTGTGGTGGTCGGTTTGTTGGACTGGACTGTTGACGTAGAGGATTCGTTTGCTTGTAATGTTTTTGTATTGTGAATGGCTTTGAACATTATGAATATTGATTTGTTCAACTTGTGTGTCTCATTCTCAGTTATCAATGATCTTTTGAGCCAAAAAGTGTTGTCGGCCAAATAATCATTTTTTTTTCATTGATTTATCATAATTTAGTCTTCAATTGAAGCGTGCAAAAATGTATATTTTGCCTAATAGATGCCGAACGAGGCACAAACTCATAGTTGCGTTTCTCGTTTCAGTTTTGGAACATGTGAGCGCATTGAAAAAGACACAGAGATGAAAACGACATATTGTTGGCCACGAATAAACACGAAGACGAGGATCATGTACCACAGACCTGTCCTCAACCAGAACAATGCCGTGCCATAGTAACACTTTATTAGGACAAACATCATCATATTTTTTGGAATTATTAATCACATCTCAAGTTATTGAAAATAGATTTTGTAACACTGGATTGTGCCCAGTGTAAAAGAAATTCCCGTAGATCGACAATGTAGAGCAATTATCAGAAATGAATTATTTTTGTTTTGAATGTTCAATAGCAAGGGGACATTGTGATTAATTTGTTCTACTGAGTATCACTAAAGTATTCCGCTGATAGTCCATGTGGACTTTTAATTTCTTTGATACAATTTCATATGCTGTCAGCACAATCCATTTATGAAATGTCAATACATACACAATATATAACGTCATATGAAGTGGATCTTCAGATACATCAAGCTGTACAGATTTTTGTGCAACCTTTTACCATTGATATTCTGTGATGTTATGTCTTGTGCAGTTCCACCATGTTATAGAGAAATAGCTAGACTAATAATATGAGCTATAATAAATCACAATTTTTTTGGTATTTTCTACATTTGTTCCATATGTATGTGATGGTTTTCTTCAAAATACCACAATGGACCTATACCACTGTTATCAACTTAAGGAGCGATATTAAGATAAAACAATGCTTAGTTATAGTCAGTTTTAAAACAAACCAAACTATGCAAACAACTCAATCTTTGTACACATTAAGAGACCAGATAATATTCAGCGTATCATTTTCCATTTTAATTAGTACTGTATTTTAGAAAATATACACCACTTTCCAATTTTAAACATAATCATCCAATGCCAAAAAATGTCCTCATTCATTTACGGAGTATTACTGAATTCACAACTTTGTGAAATACCTTTTATATGGGTAAATTACGCACCGACGATTGAAAGCTTGAAATGGTGCTCACGAAATTATTGGTGTCCTCAAATCCAAAATTTATGTTCACACACAAAATATATGGGTATTTGGGTGTTATACTATGAAGCGAGCGCTGAGATTGACATAACACTATCCACAGACAAGAATTGCAAATCTTAATATATCAGACGACATATTTCCACATGTGTTTCGGAAGTAGTACTATAGTCATTTTAAATGCAATCACAGAGAAGTCGGGTCGATATGGGAACGTGCTTAAATGTTCGGCTATAATTAATTCTCTTGAAGTTCTACATCACGCATCTATTGCACATGTTCAACTGATATGATAGACCTTCTTCAAAGACCATAGAACACTACATATTATCATTGAATACACATCAATCAATATACGCCACTAGCAAGCACCCATGGCTGTGATGTACATGTAATATATCATTACTACTCTTCCAGCCATGTTTGGATGGTCACTGTGATTGATTAAAATATTATCAATGCTTATCACCTCTATCACCGGTAGCTTGGGATGAAGTCAGAAGAGGAGAGGTGAACATTGAACACCGTTTTATTAGTGCACCAACTTTATGTAAACGGTATCTTTTTTCAAAGTTCTATTATTTGTGTTTTGTAATATGGTGGTACAATAATATATCATAACATCTTCTTAGTGGATATTGTGAAGTAAAGTGGGGAGTAATTTTGTTACTTTTCTGAGGTAGGTTTTCGTAGTGGTTCAAGCAAGCACATCGTTACAACTGGCCCAATTTGATTGAAATCGGATGAGTCTTGTATTTAGTTTCGATGAATTATATAAATTTTGCACTAATGACAAACAAGATGCTCGTATTAGATCTACATTGACTCATATCACACAAACATATAACACATAACTTTGCTGATCATTGTAGGTATGACTTTGCTGAATTGCTCACTAGTAATTATATCATGATAATGCATCCAGTGCTGGTTTATGCTTGTATGTCTGATTGTGAGATGGTGATTGTGATTTGTTTTGTTTGTTTTTGTGTTTTTGTTTTGTTATGTTTGCGTCGCAGTAAATATGAAGAGCAAAATGGGGTCTGTAGTCTTATGACTTATGCGATAATCAAAGTTAAAGATCAATGATTGCATGATTGTAGTCTTCTGAATCCCTCCTATACTGGCGTGCAGTGTGCAACAAAGAAATCTAGTCCCATCAAGTCGAGGTCATTCGCATATATTGGATGTAATTATTGTTAATATAGAATTCTAGTATACTTCTCGCATGGACATTTAGTAAAATGTACATGAAAGTCTGGTGTACAATTAAATTGAGGCTTTATTTGTATTGATAAAAACAAATACTTGGTTGAACTGCACGTGTAAAAAATAAAAATAAATACACTAATGTTGGTTTGGAACAAGACTCTCTAAACCGCGTGCGTTTCAGACGTATACTATCAGTGGGCAGCATTCAGCCCTATTATTTGTTACATTAAAGAACATGCCCAAATTATTCACCTAAGCCTATAACAGATTGCAGATGAGAAGACTCACACATCGAACTAGCACTTGCATTTAACACAAACAGTCGATCAGCTGTTACCGGTGGTCACTCACTACAGATGGGCGGAGCAGAAGACAAGAAGGCTTCAGGCGCCGTGGCCGCGGGGGCGGAGGGTGGTGATGGCGGCGACGACGGCCCTATGGAGCGAGGCGCGTGGAACAACCAGCTCGAGTTCATACTCACGTGTGTCGGGTAAGCTGCCGCTTGACCATATGGGAATTAAGTGTGTGGTAGATGCGGTTGCCAGAGTCTCGACATAGGCCAGAGTCTCGTCACGTGATTAAAATATACGTGTGACGACACTTTGATGTATGTCGAGACTCTGGCGAACGCACATCTAGGTCTACTACCGACCGGCGTTGTCGTTGTCGTCAATTCTTAATATGACTTTCCTAAATATATTTCAAAATATGAAGTTCAAATCGTTTTAAAATGATGCTAAACACTACTGTTTTGTTTTAGTTACGCCGTAGGTCTCGGCAATGTGTGGAGATTCCCGTATTTATGCTTCAAAAACGGAGGAGGTGATTACGCCTGTTTATTTTGCTTAATAAAGATTATATACCACAACATTATGAATCTATCAGTTTTGATGTGGTATGGTGTTTTCTGCCTATTTGGGGTGGGTACAAAAAAATAACTAGAGGAAAAGAATACCAATTGAAAATGTTAGTGGCGTGGTTTTATATTAGAGAGGTGGCCAGTTTGTACGGGCGTCCCGTTTAGGACACCAGCGATCGATCTCATGAAGACTGTCACGTTTAGGAAGAGGGAAGGCACATGTACTGGAGGGAAGGTACCGGCGTCCATTAAGTGGGAAGTGGAATATTTACTTTAAGCCCAATTGGCAAGTGGGAATCATACAAAGTGGCATATGGGAAAACTCCTAACATTTAAGTGGGGAGTGGGAAAGTAAGCTAAAAGTGAGAGTGGACCTCCCCATTCAAGATCCTCATGCGGAGGTAGTGAGTGTCAATAAGCTGGCATTCTTATTATTATATATTATAATTGTTTGCAGGTGCCTTTCTCATCCCCTATCTGCTCATGCTCTTCCTCTGTGGTATGCCTGTCTTCTGCTTTGAGATCAGCTTCGGCCAGTTTGGCAGCTTGGGACCACTATCCATATGGGCAGCTAACCCCATGTTCAAAGGTGGGTATTCTTGAAATCCAACTTTGATTTGATAGTGCAAGGCTTCAATCACACACCGGTTTCAGATACAAGTATCAAAGTCCCAGCCCGACAAATGTATTTTGCTACCCAGTAATGACACGTACGCATGCATACATGTATGCGTGATGTTGAAATCCCATGAGAAAAAACTACTGAAAATAAATTCCGATAGTTCAATTATTGGGAATATCCAACTGAACTTATAACAGCAACGTACTGTACAAACTAAGTTGTTACCTAGCATACAACGTCATTCTAATCCAGAAGTCTTCGCCGGCTTGCCTATTCCTTAGCACACACTGAACTCACTCGCACCTCCCAATCTTGCTTCAGGCGTGGGCATCTCAATGGTGGCCGTGTCCATCTTCGTGAGCATCTACTACAACATTCTCATCGCCTACATCATCTACTTCTTCCTGGCGTCGATGACCACCTCCCTGCCGTGGGCTGACTGTGACAACCACTGGAACACGTACAAATGCCTCACCGCGGACGACATCAGGAACACCACCTACCGCGACTGGTACCTCGAAGGTATGTAGCCCTCGAACGCATTTTAGGTCTCAACGCATGACAGGACTGGTTCTCAAACTCTATGATATTAGGTCTGATAGAGTCTGTTGGAAGTCACAGCATTGGAAGATACGTGTTCCCATCATGTTTGATTATTTATTTGTCTTACTACATATCACAATAGGGTATAGCTAAAGCTTGGATAATTAGCCGTATATACTACACGCTAATCTATTTTAAAGGACATGCACAACTGTGGACTACTCGTGCTTACACTATTTTTCAGCCTACAACATGACACGCGAAGAGATCAAGTCCCCCAGTGAAGAATATTACTAGTGAGTAAATACTTCAATAATCATAATGGTGTCATTATGATTGTCTGCCATTCTACCATCAAGCAAGTCAAGCCGGTTTAAATAATAAAATGCCTGTGGTGAAGTCAACTTTATAACTAATTTAGCCAATACGTGTATTGGGTGGTATTATTTAGATTTATCCATAAAGAGACCACCTCGGCACCAATATATGAGACAATTTTTCACGGTCCATACCCATCATAACGAGACCACCTGTCTAGAGAGTTTGAGACCCCTAGAGAGCAGTTCCCTGGATGGTCTTAATACTATCTATGCCACTTGCTAGTAACGAGGTGCTGCAGCTGTCGTCCGGCGTCGATGAGATCGGGGACGTGGTGTGGCAGCTCGCCTGCTGCCTGCTCACCGCCTGGATCGTAGTCTTCATGGTGCTACTCAAGGGCATCGCCTCGCTCGGAAAGGTACTCATTCGTAATGATTTGAGTTGCGTCCTGATCATGGTGGGGGTTTTGACTTTCGACCTTTTGTGATGCTGTGTCACACCCGTATAGGTCGTGATTTCTTTAGCTACGTTCAATATATATATAATTATATATATACGACATATAGGCTTTTTTAATCATTGGACATCTAGTTTCTTTTCTCAACCCTATATGTCTAACTATTTGTATGGACAACTTATTGATGGCACATTTTGCATGCAAAACTTCTGCATTTTTTTAAACCCATACAAGCACGTCTTGAAATAAGATATCGTTATCCTTATCCTGTTTATCCAATGCCTTCACGTTTAAATATTTATGGACATAGTTACTAATCCGCTCCATGTGTGATGGCGGGGAAATTAGTGATCCAAAACGCATGGTTTGGACACGTCTGATTTATGTGTAGGGTAGCATGACCAGCTTTTGGCACTTTATTCACAAATCCATTTTAACTGTGATTTCAGATCCCCCACCCCCACCCCCAAGCTTCAAGTATTCGGTCATTCTACGTTTTATGGGGAGAACCCCATGATCGTGTTTTAAATTATCACAATAAGACAAGTCAAACAGATACAACACACAACTACGCGCATTACTAACATCTGACATGTTTAAGTAAAAAAATAAATCATATCACAATATTATCATGTTTAACCAAAGACATGGAGTAAGTTATTGTTCAGACGCAGGGGTCGCTATATATATTATGGGCGATGTGTAATAATGAGAAATGTGAAAAGTTGGTATTGCTAATAGCATATAAAAGTGTAGTACACAGAGTGCATCTAATAATCGTATAAAATCTAGAATCAACTCACATCTAAACCCGTCCAACCACTATCCATCCAACCCAGAACACAGAGCTTCATTAAAAAAAAAACAATTTTTTCAATGAAGCCTTTCAAATTCTTAGTATGAACCATAAAAAGAGAGAATGCCTTTTTTTCTTGAAGTTCTTCTAGGAAATATATATATGTAGGAATGATAAGGATTTTAGTAGATATTAGTAGGGCCGGAAACTAGCACCTATAAGCCTAAAACTGGAACGGATCTCCAGTAGTCCATACACACGAACCTTACAGAACCTGCGTAATTTTCATGTTATGTATCCCTTACACCAACTTTTGGATACACACCTGGTGTGTACATTTCATTAAATAGTGGGGTAATGCATTTGAGTTCACTGTCAGTTGAGTGTTTGATCATCTCATTGGTGGTTCTTTCTAGTCTGGTTGCTTTGTTGTTTTTTAGTTGTTTGGTTACTGTTTTAAATTCTTCACCTTGTCTAGTTTGTGGAAGCTTTTTGCTTATCTAGTTGCTTCTATTTGCTGTCGTATAGTTGTGTCTTTTGGGTGTTTTTATTATTATTATTTTTATTTTGTTAGGTGTTCATTAGGGTGTTTCGTATTTCAACTTTTTTTTTCTCGGATCAAGCTGGCCTGGTTTTGTGAGATGTTCCATAGTGAGAAACTTACAAATCCAAATTTTTTTCAAATTCAGTGCGCGTTTGGTCCCCCAACCCCACCCCACCCTCGTGTTTGAATATTGACGGTGATGCCGCTCAGCTGAGTTCCTGGCCCCTTATATCGAAAATAATGAAATTCCTCCTAGAGACTTCATAATGATCTTAAATTGTAGGAAATGTCTTCCTGATCAAACTTTATAGATAAAACTATGGTCAGAAATGGTGCCATCATACAGGAATTAACACTTCAATAACGTGATGGATGCATAAATTGATGTCAGGAAAGGATTTTGTCATTTTATCTGAGCTGTCGTATTTAGTAAAATCAATCAAGGTTTAAAGTGTTTTAAAGTGTTAAAGTTTTTAAGAATGCACATATTTATTGTAATATCGACAAAAGATTATGATTTACATGTAGAAATGAACAGTTTTGTTCAGTTGCAGCAACAAAACAGCATTTTTATTAATGCTCAATACAGATTTCAAGAAAAGACGTTTAGAATGACAAGTTTGCCAATGATCAGATGTAGAGTTAATTAACCACAATCTAACAATGAATTGCAACTCTCAGCATTTGAAATAAATGTATATTTATTTTGTTACAAAGTACTCATAATCAGTAACTAGATCTAGATATTCTCTTCCATTTAATTTTTCAAAAAAGATGGAATTTTCATGCAGTGTGGAGTTTTGCAGAGGTCAGGTGATGACGATGCACTGGATGCTTCACTATAGCAATGGAAGATACCGCGATAGACAATCATTGGCACGTGTTGGGATACAACTGCATCGAACACTGGACGAAGATTATAAGTTGCAACTCCATTTGACTGTCAGACAGATCACGCCTGTCTACGGTTTGCTTGTCGCCATCATGTTCGTGAGCTCCACATCAAACATGCTGATGAGACACAATGTTTCAAATGGCCCAACTGATTCTTTTTTTTGAAAAATTCCGAGATGAGCTTAAAAATTTACCTAAAGATAACTTGAAGCTTTGAGAAAGTGCACATGACAATTAGCACCCAATGACATTGCTAAGGCATCAACCTAATCAGGTTTTAATGTGGGAGAGCAGGAACTATTGGCTAGGACATTTCCTTGTGAGGATTATAGGGAATTGTTGGAACTGAGAGTGCACTATCTTGTCGGGGATGTAGTCAGGCCAAGAGCTAATGCCCCACCCCACTCCCAATTAGGCTTTTCTATGTGACACCCTGGAGTTCTTTACCATGCACACTTCATGTTAAAGGGACTAAACATTTTAAAAATCTCAATGTTTATAGATATTCTCCCACATCAAGTACTTCCTCATAATATAAAGTCAAGTATTGTGCATTGTTACGTCTTTTTGACAAATCCATAGGAGATGATGTTAAAGCAGCAATTAGTGCAGCACTACAGGCATGTGTAAGGCCATAGCGTATCCAGTTGGAAAACCAACTTTTCCTGGGCACATACTTGTTCACTGTTCAGGCCAATGCAAGTCCAGAGTTGTTTGGTTTTGTCGGGCAGTGTTCATATTTGATCTCATTGGATTGATTCTGGTTGGCTTAATTTGCCACCTCTGCCATGGGAAGCTCACCATTCTCTTTCTGTGGTAAATGAAACAGCAGAACGGTGGGTTAAAGCATTGCAGGAATTTGCAAATGCTACACTACAATACCTGTATCCAATTCACACCTTATGAAAATTCCATCTTTTAAAAATGAAATGGAAGCGAATATCTAATTACTGATTATGAGTACTTTGTAACAGAATAGATATACATTTAAAAATGTTGAGAGTAGCAATTCATTGTTAGATTGTGCTTAATTAACTCTACACCTGGTCATTGCCAAACTTGTCATTCTAAACTTCTTTTCTTGAAATCGTTATTGAGCATTGGCATCAGTAAATATGTGGTTTGTTGTTGCAACTGAACAAAACTGATCATTTTTACCTGTAAATATAATCTTTTGTGGATATTACAATCAATATGTTCATTGTTTATGGTTTTAAACCTTGATTGATTTTAGGAAATACGACAGCGCAGATAAAATGACAAATCCTTTCCTGACATCAATTTATGCATCCATCACATTATTGAAGGGCTAATTCCTATATGATGGCACCATTTCTGGCCATAGTTTTATCTATAAAGTTTGATCAGGAAGACATTTCCTACAATTTAAGATCATTATGAAGTCGCTAGGAGGAATTTTATTATTTTCGATAAAAGGGGCCAGGAACTCAGCTGAGCGTCATCACCATCAATATTCAAATGCGAGGGGGGGCAAACGCGCACGGAATTTGAAATTTTTTTGGATTTGTAAGTTTCTCACTATGGAACATCTCACAAAACCAGGCCAGCTTGATCTGAGAAAAAAGTTGAAAAACGAAACGCCCTAGTGTTTATGCACGTACCATGTGCCAGGATCTTTTTTTCCTGCTGTATTGCTGTGGTTATGTCCCCGTTTTATACCATAAAGTAATTGACAGAACTGTCTGGATTCACAATATGGACCATGTAATTTTTGGATGTCTTGAATTTGGTGTTTGATGTATTGCCTTATAGCATATTTGCATTGTTTCCTATTGATATTTAGAGCTATAGAAAAGATTTTTCGGGCTTCCCTTTTTTTGTATCTGCCTATGTCTGTCTCCATGGATTCCAGTATATAAAAGTCAAGTCTTCTAGTGTATGTGGAATCCGCTGTTGGAATGTATGCCATATTTATTACGCAAAGTCACATTAGAATCAAGGCTATAAACCACCACATTTATATTTATTTATCTAGGTGGAGCCATATATAGTCATTTTAATCTATGTAATGTGATTACTTTACGAAGGTGGTGTTTGATTAGTACTGTTATGTTCCTCGATGTGTGGCTCTAAAGTGTTTTGGTCTGTGGAAAAAAATATAGTTTCAAAGTCAGATATCGTTTTATTTAGGCATTCACCTTCGCTTGTGTGCGTCTGTGTTAGTCCTACGCTGTCATGGTTTTCCGATTCCTTTAGAAATGTCGGGTATTCGATTTGTTTGTGATATAACTCATACTGTTAATATGACTCTTCATGGCAATCAATCAATCAATCGATTCAATCAATCAATCAAATTATCAAATTAATTTTACATTGTAATTCTAGGAGATATGCTACATGTTAGTGTTTCTTTGATGCTATATAATAGCATTGAAAATATATCTATTAACATTAACGCGATTGCATTCATTTCAAATATAATATCTATTGATATATATGTGTGAATTGGGAACTACAAAATGTAGGTATTAGTATTGTTATCTTTGTAATTGGACACTGTTTTTGGTTTCTATATACAAACTGAGAACTTATGGTGTTGTTTTCTTTTGTTACTGGTGTCTAATTTAGACTACGACTTGAGTATGAAATATGCTACAAATTATAAATTAGATAGATCAAGTGTTATAACAACATACGAAAACGTGAACTTCATAGTGTTTATTATGTTATGTATTTACATATTACTGACAACATCGGACTTCCCAAGACCAGCTAGAGGACCGTAACCTGAAATAATTTAAAATGGTATATAAAACTCACATACATGTATGTTCATACGTATATGTTATGAAAGACTGAGTAGTTTTGTTTTTCAGTCATCTTTAAGTAACAGCAGTTTTTGTGTTCAACAGATTACAACCGCAACCATAAACCGGATAAAAGTCTTTTCACAAAAAAGCCAAGATAAATGTTGAAATATCAGGGTTATACAAAAGCTTAGAGACTTTCGATTAAATATCACCATATTGATAACTCTTATCGATTTTTATTTGGTTTGTATGAGAAACAGGGGTTGTCCAAGAGATATAGGCCCGCTTGTGGCTCTACTATAATATGATACTTTAATCGAGAACAATAGGAAAAGATCCCTGATTAGTTGACAAGTGGCACTCACTTTGTGGTGTCAGTCGTCGTGGCCACACACATAGTTACTGTCTGCTTCCCCGCATGGTCTGCCGTCTGAACCATGTGGACACGTCTCTCCAGGGTAGCAGTTATGGGTCTTCAAGTCTTTGGGGATGCATCCGCACTCATGGACTGAAGGAAAAATTACAAAGTTTGTTTTTTATTAATACAAATGCTTAGCTTATACATGAATAAAAATCTGTAGTTTGGTCAAACAAGTCTAAATCCATCAAGAGGCGAACCGATAGGTGCAGCACTGCGCAGCAGTATACTATACAGTAACATGATTTCTTGTCCAGAATTAAGTTACACACCACATACCAGTAGACTCTGGTAGACAGGAGCAAAAAGTTATTTTTCAAAATGATCATGTTCTCATCTATGGTATACTATGCAAGAACGCAAGGTAGTAAACCTGAACTTACGTTGCTCTTGTGCTTGAGTTTGCGCGGTGACCGCGAGAACCAGAAGGCAGACGACGAGTGCAAATCTCATGTTGCTGGAAGTTGTAGATGATACGCTGAGAGACACGGGGGCCTTTATATAGGCACTTTTCTTATCGGGCCACTGTTTACGTGCTGCCAATTGGCAAGACAATAATTATCTAAATCTTATCAATTTCTCATCACTTTTACAGATAGACATTCAAAATGGGAATCATTTTGTGCAACATATTTGCACATGTATGTGCCTAATACATGGATGTTGTCTTTTAATATTATATTGGTGTAATGTTCTTGTACATTTACAGATTGTAATCAAATGTGCATTTGACTACTTTACATATGGGGATTATAACAAAGTTGACAGCTATTTATAATGGTTTCTCGGCATATCGTCCAATCTACTAATTTTTATTTTCATGCACATACATTGATAAATGATCAAACGCTAACATCCTTTCTAAATAGTGTCCATCATTAGAATCACATGCAATAATATTCAAAATTACATTAAATGTCTAATGTTGAGGTTCCTCTGTAGTGAGCTCACTAGATAGTGTTTGCTCAGAAATGTGAATCATGATTGGTGGAGCTTTGGTGGCGTGTGTACACCTGACACAATAGTGTTATGCACCCGCTCCTACTGTGCATGGTAAAGGTCACCCGACCATACATGTAGACATTAGATATGTAGCTAGTTCTAACTTCAATCAAATACCAAATTAATGTATGATTGCTATATGACTGGAAAGTGATGAATTCTATCATTTGTTTCTTTGTTTTCGTCCATTCTCTGGGTTTTTAGTCACTGGACTTTTGTTTGTGTTTAAGATTTAGCACGTGTTCAATTGAGGATGTCTCTAAGATTGGACCATAAGTCACACTATTTTCCACCGATAATTAGTTATTTTCTATTCTTCTAGACCAACGCAGTTTAGTCTTTATTTTGTGAGAAATAATTTCCTCTGCCTAGATTAAGCTGGACAATATAGACCACCTCTGCAAGACCCATTAACACTTTCAGAAACGTGAATCATTGGAACCCCTTCAAAGTTCAATTTATCAGATAAGATTCACATTTCTGGTGCACGTAGGAGCGTTATGATTGTGAAGTAATGCTTGAACCTGATCTACTCAATTTACATGGCGGTTGCTTCCATATTACGTGTCCACGTGTGTGTGTGTGTGTGTGTGTGTGTGTGTGTGTGTGTGTGTGTGTGTGTGTGTGTGTGTGTGTGTGTGTGTGTGTGTGTGTGTGTGTGTGTGTGTGTGTGCGTGCAACCACACTTATATGCGTGCACGTGTGTGTGTGTGTGTTCGTGTGTGTGTGTGTGTGGTTGTGTGTGTGTTGTGCGTGTGTGTGTGTTCTGCGTGCGTGCGTGTGTGCGTGTGCGTGCGTGCGTGCGCGTTTCCTATCCTATCCCTTTCTTTTCAAGTTATTTTTACAGGTAACAGTTACAGCATCTTGTGAACCTTTCACTCATACAATTGTGAAAACACCTATTATTCTGTATTCTCCTGCCAGGTGGTGTATTTCACGAGCACGTTCCCGTACATCATGATGACCATCATGGTGATTCGCGGCTGTACGCTGGAGGGCGCTGGCCTCGGCATCGAGTACTACCTCAAGCCGGACTTCTCCAGACTCTCAGATTCCGTGGTGTGTTTCTTTTTAGTAACTATGTGTATAAGGGTCTTGGGTTAAATATAGCATATGCGTGGATGTGGGTGCTTTGGACATTTATGTAGCCCAGAACACTTTGGTATAAGGATTAATGTACCCACACAATATGCTTTTAAAATGGCAACCATCCTGAATAAACATAAAAAGGAAAGTACACGTGTGTACAAATCTATTTTACAATTTATAAGCGCAAAATATTGACCATAAGTTCACAAGAATTCATTCCATGGTCACGTAATGCAAAAACATTCCGTAAATTTGCGTTTCAGTCAGTTTGAGTGCGATATGCAAGAGTCAGATTTGTCGCGTGAATTTTATCTGGGTGGTACCATTTTTTGTAACGGAAGTTGAAGGAAATCCTCACTCCCCACCCTACTCTTAGTATTTCTGAATGCTTCTTTAGAAACCTGTATCATTGTCTTGTCCCTAGGTGTGGTCGGATGCTGCCTAGGTTTATAAGACACTGAGCTGTCGGATGCGATGGCCAGTTACAATACAATTTATAAAACAACACCATGAGGTCCGTTGTGCAATGTGCCCTTCCCATAACAGTACGCAAGACTGCGATCAATGAAGTACTGTGTTCTACATTCTATTCTGGTTTCAATGTTAGCCCCCCTTTGTATTTGAATATCATTCTGCTCTGGGAAATACTACTAGAGAAACCACACACTTCTTCCATTTTACATACAAGTGAAATGAACGCGTACGGTGACTATACTTACGCTATTGCAGAATGAAATGCACGTATCTCTCATTTTGCATAATATAAAAACTAGGTTACAATCGCTCCCCACCGCTGATACTATTGACAATCACAAGGTAAACACACACACACACACACACACACACACACACACACACACACACACACACACACACACACACACACACACACACACACACACACACACACACACACACACACACACACACACACACACACACACACACACACACACACACACACACACACACACACACACACACACACACACACACACACAAATTCAGTTTTGAGACAGCAGCAAAAACAACAATTGCATAATAATATGCTTCTCACAGTAGTACATAGTTTCACAAAATGAAAATTCCATTTGAATGATGATGGTAACTGAGTGCTCCCTCGCATTGCAGGGACTCGCTGATGATCCCACTCATCAACTGTGGCACGTCCCTGTTCGCCGGCTTCGCCATCTTTGGCGTGCTAGGCTACATGGCCGAGCTCAAGGGAGTGCCCGTGGAGGAGGTCGCGGCCAGCGGTGAGTTGCTTGAAGCATGACAGCAATTTTTATGACAGATATCATGAAAGAAAATGTATGTACCTTCTAGAATGCTAAACTGAAAACTCTATAAAGCAGACGTCGTAGATAGACACGAGAGCGTTTGCGTGGACTGGTGTAAATCTGGTACTAGTTTACCTTGGAATGGGCGTACCTAGGTCAGTAGGGTATAGATTACCGTGTAATATCTGATTGCTGACAACCACGCACAAGATACAACTACAACTATTTTATGTGGATACTGTTTCGTATAGAACCTTATGTAGAAAACTGCTGGTTGGGCAAAGTGTGCCTACATTAGGCAGGCTTAAAAATTTGTAAAAAAAACATTGTAATTGTGTACGTCAATGAATGACATCCCTAATTCTGCGAAAAATCTATTAACATCTAAAACTTGCACATCTCAATATTTTCGGATGTTGCCAACACCTGTCTTTCAAGGTATTAACAGAGATAGTTTAACAACAGCCGAAAATATTGAAAACATATAAGTCTCAAATAGATGCTTTGCAAAATAGAGATGTCATTTCTATAAATAGAACTCAAATGAGCGTTATTTTCTTCTTCAAATCAGGCCCTGGTCTGATCTTCGTCGTGTACCCGGAGGGGCTGGCCAACATGCCGGTGGCGCCGCTCTGGTCGCTCCTCTTCTTCTTCATGATGCTCACATTAGGATTCAGCTCACAGGTCACTACTACTGTTTTTGTCTATTTTCTTTGATTGTATGTAATATTAGAATAGTATTTTTACAAATATATGGAACGCCATATTGTCGAAGATGTTTATTCGAAGTGAATGTTTCCAACATAACATAAATGTGTGATGTTTGATAAGACTTACATGTATGAGTAACAATCAGTGGAATTTGAAAATCTAATGTATTCCATTAAATCTTGCATAAATCCTCTCCATACGGATATGAGACAATTCCAGTGTGGACTGCGAACAAGAGCACACTTTACCTGTACTCATATGCATGACTTGTTGGTACATTTGTAGTCTTTTATGGATGCTGTTATTGGTATCTTTATCTTTTTTTAAGTCCTGTAACCTCATCAAATAGTCTTATACATGTAGTAGATGTGGGCTCAATTAGAGAGATGGCATGCATTAATATTAAAAAGTGAGATGTTCTTCTGTAGTTCTCCATCGTGGAGTGCGTGTTCGTGGCGCTGATGGACCAGTTCCCCGATACGCTGCGCTCCACGCCCACCCGGCCCATCATCTTCCGCGGCGTCACCATCACCATCTACTTCCTCATCTCCCTGCCTATGGTCTGCCAGGTGTGTTTTACCATTCCTCATGGTACGTGCACACGTGTGCACTTATAGTAAACGGTCAATCACCATAGGCAGATCCAGGGGGACCGCCTCCCCCACCCCGCTTTTCCCACCAAAATACTTCATTTTCATAGTTTTTTATAGACGTCCGCCTTCGATCACGTGTACGAAACCCATGAAATCCCATAAGTGCGACCCCCCCTCCCCTTTTTTTAAAAAACCTGGATCTTCCATTGATCACTGTGTTATTCTTCTTAGTGTGTTGATAACATACTCTCACTCTTAATAGTATACAGTATATAAGGGGACACATTTACACAATAGTGAGTCAGTTGAGGATAGGGTAGGGTGGGGGCCGTGGGCGGTTGGCCGGTGTGGGGGGGCGGTAAACATGAACATGCGTAAGTGTGTGAAACCTTTACGTGCACCTTTATTATGATGTTTTACATTCACTTACTCACAGTCGCAAAGTAAAACCCCAGCATCACGAATCTTCATCCACTAATTTTTACTGAGTATGTTTGTAGACGAAAGGTACTCATTGGAGATGAGAGTAACCCTACCGCTTCCACGTATACGTGTGAATAAACAAGGTGCAGCTTAACATTCGCTACAATACAGTAACCACGATTGGTTCGTGTTCAACGATCGGGACTGTCTGGCGCTAGCTTGATAATATTGTGACACTGTAACTACCACTTACCCACACACCCTCGCTTTCTCTCATTTTTGGCAGGGTGGATTCTACCTGTTCACCATCTGTGACGAGTACGCGGGCGGGTTTCCCCGACTCTTCACCGGCGTGTTCGAACTGTGTGGCATGATGTGGATTTACGGTAATGAGTTTAGCAAATGAAAAAAAGTTCTTTCTGGTACACACACAAAATATTTTGAAGTAAATGTTCTTCCCAACATCAAACGGAGAAATTGCTATGTGCCATAAATGATTTTGTTTAATCTGGATATTGGAATTCTGAAATTTCTTTCTGATGCTGTGATGTGTTTTATGAGTCTTTAAAATGATTGATTGAATAGACTAATTATACTAAAACGTTTAATCACTAGATATTTTATAAATGGCGGTCGGAAATGAGTGTCTGTCTCCACCATGCACCCTCTAGACAGTCATCTCTATATAACCATAGGTTACTTGTGATTGCATTGGTACTTGGATTGTTATTTTATTTAGGCATGAGTCGCTTCTGTGAGGACATTGTGATGATGATTGGAAAAAGACCAAACGTCTACTTTCGGTTCTGCTGGTCTTTCCTTTCACCTGTAATTGTAGTGGTGAGTACATGTGTACATTGCTGTTCTCGTGTCTCATTTCGTAACTGCTTGAAGATATTTAGAAGTAATATGATTGCTCACAGTTTACCAGAAGTCTTTAAAGATGGTTATTTCAACAAAATGCAAAATATGTCTAGTCATTGTGTTGTTTACCCATCACATGTATAACTATAATTTCTCTTCATCTATAAAAATTCTGAAATTACAACTTAATCCGTATTACAATTTCGAAATTAGTTGAATTCAGGTTAAACAACCTTAAAACGTGTACAAAATAAAATATTCATGTTATTACCCCTGCCATCACCTCTATCATTCCAGGTCATCATCGGCTTCAAGGCGATTCAGCATCAGCCGCTGACACTTTTCAACGGCGAGTACCAGTTCCCGCGCTGGGCGGACCTCATGGGCTGGATGATGGTCCTGTCCATAGTCCTGTGGATTCCAGTCTGGATGGTGATCCAGTGGGGTCTGGACGGAGGATGGCAGGTAAGGTTTCTGTCTTCTATTGTAAATGTAGAGATTCCTTTGCTGTATCGCTGACATCTTAATGTGGTTTTGATGATGTGTCTGGAGTCCATTTGTTCAAGTTTTTTATTCGTAGTCCTGTTTTAAACTAACCTGATTGGGTAGTATGATTGTGGCAATGATAACATTCTCAATTTGACGTTCACAGTTATAGTTGTTCTTCACCTGTTCAACTGTTATCAACATCATCAGGATTGCCTTTTCATGTCAAGACCGTGATAGTTTTATATCATAAATTTTATTTTTAAAACGTCTATATTTATTATATATATTTTTTTATCACATGGCGGAAATGCACATGGTAGAAAAGTAGCCCTCTGGCATATAAGAATTAACATCAATATTTGACTATTCTTCACAGCTGCTGAAGAGCCTAACGCAGCCGACTGACGAGTGGGGACCAGCAGACCCTGCCAACCGCAAAGGCCGCTACGAGCCCCAGGCCCAGGAGTACATGAAGGAGACGTCGTGTCGGCCTAACTCCATTTACACGGAGCTCACCCGCCGGTCATCCTACATCTCGGACACGTCTAGCGTTGGGAATGGGTCCACACGGGTGTCTGTGATCAGTTCTAATGGCAAATTTTAAAATGCTGTTTACATGTGATATGTATTTTTTGTTTTGTTTTGGGGTATAGGTTTAAGTAGACACTTATTATGAAATGTATTTTTACTGCTGAGTTAATGGTCTTGCAAATACTCATGATTCATTGTCGACCAAAGTGCACAAATAAATGAAATACAAGAGAACATGTTTCTAAAATTGAGTTGTTACTGACATCTAAACTGAAGGCAATACTTTATTAATGCATGAATTATAAAATTCATGCACGATATTTTATTGATTGGTTCAATGGAAGCTGCAACTTGTGGGAGCTTGAAGAGGCCGCCGGAAGTCACATGGAACTGCAGGAGGCACTGGGAGAGGGTACATGATTGGCGAGAGAATGTACGGGAGCTGCGGGAGAGGTTACGGAACCGGTCTAGTCCCGCGCAACACAGACAAACGTACAGCGAGCTCCAGCGAGCCACCACGTGGCCCCGTCAAAGCGAGGGTGGCTGGTTGAGTCTAGAAGCGGTTGAGAAGAGTACTGGACCAGCGGCAGACAGTACGGGTGTCCCACGTTAGACGTAAACTCTCGCTTCTGATTTGGCTGGGAAGCTAGTGGGAAAATTAATATCCTACACTACAAAGTTCAACACCTAAAATGATAAAATTCGAGAAAGGGGTAATCATACGAGTGTGGGGTACATATCAGACATTCTACAACTCTAATGTAACACAGCCCTAAATGGTGTATTCTGATTGGTTGAGAGCCTCAAACAGATGGAGTATAAAAACCCATATACCACACCTTATCCGGGTACTCTTTTAAGTATACCACACCTAATGCGGGCTCTTTTTAATGACAGCGTTCGTCGAATCTTCCCGTCCTGATAACGTCCATTGGTTTGCATATCCAGGTGATTTGAATGATCCCATGACATTTTCATTACAATCTAATTTCAAGTTAGACACATTTATACATACTAACAATACACGTATGTACTAAAATGCCCAGAATTCAGACCATCAATAAAATTTCTGGCTTGTTCACAATAATGTTAATGGCCACGGGTTTCCACGAATACAGAGCGTTCAATAATTAACGCATTTCTGTGAACATCCCAGCACATGGCGTTGTAGATAAACTAACTAAAGTAACATTTCAGTTTTAAATGCTATATTTTATGGTTTGTCGTGGTATACTTCTTCAATATCTCACGTCGTCGTGGACTTTGACAGAACTCGTTCTGTCAAACTTCACCGTCAGTCTGATCGCTCAACCCACTCGTATGATAACCTATTAATATATAATATGACAAATATAAAGTGTGACGGGTAATAATTTAATCGCACATATATGTGATCCAACTGCACGTCCTAATATCTGCGGAAATTGACCTCGAAATCCAACCAATATCACAAGTCCTATGTCGAAAGTAGAAAAGAAAAAAAAAATCTTTAACACAAATAAATGTTTCCGCACAATACCTGTGATGTATTTTATTATCATTTATTTTTATTACTATGGACTGTATGTCTGAATTAAATAAATAAATAAATAAATAAATTAAATAAATAAATAAATAAATAAATAAATAAATAAATAAATAAATAAATAAATAAATAAATAAATGAATGAATGAATGAATGAATGAATGAATGAATGAATGAATGAATGAATGAATGAATGAATGAATGAATAAATAAATAAATAAATAAATAAATAAATAAATAAATAAATAAATAAATAAATAAATAAATAAATAAATAAAATACACAACTGAGCCCACAGGTTGATATGAACTTGGGCCGTATAAGTGATGAAGCCGTGAAAATTGACGATGGGATTATCCAGACGAATGATTATACTTCTTGGTTATTTCTAAATTTTGGAAGCTTTCTCAAGTAAGTCATTCTTTGTGTATTTCTCTCTGATATACTTAAAATAAAAATGTTTATGTAAAAACTGAGTGTGTGGTTAATCATATATACAATATACGTTTTAGCGTTTATCAGTTTAAAGTTTTACTTTTTATTTGATTACTTCATAGGTATGTATGTATGGGCCACAGTTTTTTGCCACGCTTGGTATACATATAGGTCTTAATTTACTGTGTTTCTTGGCAACCCCGAACCCCACGCCCACTTTTTGGCCATGTATGATTATCTACAAGGGACGTTATGGTGTCTTTGTTCAATATCCACCTTCAAGCAGTATTAACATAACGTCCTCTTTCTCCGAGACTGACGAAAATTTTCACAAGCCTCGGTTTAGAGGTGCGTATGGATCTTTAGTATGTATGTTTGGTATGCAGCTAGTATGTAAAATAGTTATGTACCCTCTTTTTCAAATAGTGACCACAAGGTCAGTTAGGTTTAAAGAGTTCAGATGTGTGAATGTGTGTTGTGTATCAACTCAATGTCAATTCAATCAAAATCACCGAAGAAAAAAGGAATATCTTGTATTTCCACAAAGGCTGCCAAAGTATCTTGTAAGTGTTTTATTCATTGTATATTTTTATATTGTAGCATCAATTGTTATTATCAATGTAAGCTTTAATATTAACGATAGTTTTAAATTAGTGGAATTTTCATCTTGTGAATTGAATGTAAATTCAAGTGTAAAATCCTATGATATGTGCTATGAGGTATCAGCGGTAAATTGTATTTTAGTAGGAGTCATTACCCATTTAATATGAATATTTATTTGTAGATCAACACAATTCAATACAATTCAATTCAAGTTTATTGCGTAGATAAAGTCGTGAAGCAGTTGATAATGATAAAAATCAAAGCAAAGGACAATAAAAAAATGTTATGCCTAGAAACTGTGGAGAGACAACCTTCCCCATTGTGATTCCATGTTCAATCACAGAATAAATCTCTATATTATAATAATGATAATGCAGGTAGCATTTGTTGACCAGTATGTTATCCAACTGGCACCAAGTGAAAACAAAGTACTATATATACAGTAAGAACAACCTGTGTTAACCTGGTCATTAAGTAAACTGCCTAACTTGTCTTATTGTTTAGAATAGTAAACAGGCTGATTTGCTCTGACCAACAGCGTAGCTGTTGCGTAATAAACCCACGTCTTGTAGCCAAAATTATACCTATATATGCGAAACTATGGCAATAGGGGGTACATGTAATCCCGTGACAATTAGTTTTGCTTATATATAGCTACCAAGCCTCTAGCAAGCAGCACACGTGAGTGGATATCATATTTCAGTCTTGTGGAAATTCAGTTCATTAATTAGTATCTTTAAAACGTTACCTACATGTACATTGTATGTCTATATATCTGTACCGCTCGTTTGGCTTGAAGGAGTTTACTGTTTCCAGAGTTTCTACAAAGACTGTAAGAGGTTTCTGAAACTTCTGTCCAAATTTTTGTATAATGTTGTCTTTTTCCAATAATGTCACTAATTGCACGATTTTTGCTTCAATTCAAGTCCAAATGACGTTAATAATCAAACAAGGTACAAAGGGTTAGAATTGAAATCCCAACAGATTGCAAAAGACCGTTACTCCCCAGCAGTTACCTCCCGATGCCCTCAGATCGTTAATTAACAATTAGACTGATTCCAGAATGACGTCAGGTGTAAGCATGCCGAAGCCGTCTCTGGTCCAGCTGATCCGTGAACGGGTCCCGCCCGCGGCCCTGGATCACATCATCGTCTGTCGCCGGCTCACGGCAGACGACATCAATGCCTTCTATCCGGCGAGTTGCGGCGGCAAGGTAACGCCGCTCCTGGCTGCAGTACTCGACGACAGGTACTACTGCACACATCTCGTATTTAGTACTACTGTATAGTGTATAGCCTCATTTAGTAACATCCACCTCCACAAAGAGTCCACCTCTCTTAAAAACTTTTGTGGTGATGTCGTTTGTTAAAAACGTACTTATTGTATAGGTACCTTTGAATGTATACATATTTATAGTGCATGAAGACATGTAAGTGAACACAAATACAAAATACAAACCTATACAGTAGAACCTATAATTAAGACCACCTCTCTATTGAGACCACTTTTATAATAACACCACTTCTCTCGGTCCAAATCCATCAAAATGATTCCAATGGGAACCTCTATATATAGAGTACATCTCCATTGCAACCACTTTAAGTTGGTCGCACATGTGGTCTTAATATATAGAGAGGTTCTACTGGTACATACAATTTATACGTGTGCTGAAGGTTCTAATATTATGTGCTTCCCTCGCAGACCTGACTACGTGTCCGTGCTCCTCGACCACGGCGCGGACGTCACCAAGCGCACCGTGGACGGGCTGCTCGTGTTGCGCTACACCGTGTTCTCTGACAAGCAGCCGTCCGAGCTGTTCTTCATGCTGGTCGAGGTAAGATGACTCTCGTACATAAGCACCCATGCATTGAAGACGCCAATTTGCCGTTCTGGGCACTTTACCGTACAATGTTTTCATTAAATGCAAAATACACTTAAGTACCAGGGTCCTCGGGAGTGCAAAATTGTGAATCCGGGTACCCGATCACCCAAGCCTGACCTGAAGTGCGGTACCCGATGGTAATAGAAACACAGTAATATTGCTAGGAAGTATATGTGTGATAATAGAGGATATTTGTCAAATCTGTTTCAGAGTGTAGTAGTGTGAGTTGGGTGTACACTTGTCTCACAACTCTATTGTTTCTTTATTCCCCTAACCGGCTGTCCACCACCACCCCACTGAATACATAACTGACGTATCTGTAAGTCGGTTGCTTACGTAGTATACTATTGCTGTGTGATTGCCATTGAAGTTTATTTATTTCAATAAACAGGACTTTCATCTCTTAAATCAATTGGTTGACTGCTACAACTTACTATTATGTGTGTAGCACACAACAATAGGCTAAAGTCAGCAGTTTGACCTCATGTCTTGAACAGGCAGGGGTTAAATGTAAAGGGTTAACTAATGATAATTTTCAGTGGCCCTAACGAAATATAAATAATTTAAAAACTGATGAGGATACTCGTGTGGCAGGGTTGAACCCGCGGGACTGGTATGAGGGGGTCAAAAATGTGATTGGTGATTTGCCCTAAATCTTGAGCGTGAATTGTGAATAGCCTGTATTTAAGTGTATGAAATGTGATGGAACCTATCATTGGTGACTGGTGATCTGCTTATTACAAAAGCTGTGATTGGTGATTTACCCTAAATCTTGGGCGTGAATTGTGAAAGTGTGAAATGTGATGGAACCTATTCAATTACAATTCCTGGGGATTCGTGAAAGACAGTGAAATGTATTGGTGACTGATGATTTAGGGGAAAGATGTTGGTGAATGGATTTTCATCACGGCTATATACCCCCCCTCGGGTATGCCACACCTGCCCGTAATCTAGTGCCCAGAAAATACTATTGAGTTAAAAAATCAAGTAGTGTAGTATTTCTTATTATGCACAATTTAGTCTTTGTTTTCATCTCTTCGATCAATTGGTCGACTGCTACAACTTACTATTATGTGTGTAGCACACAACAATAGGCTACGGTCAACATTTTGATCTCATGTCTTTAGCAGTCAGGGGTTAAATGTCTATCTGCTGATTGGCTCTCCTTAACATGATAGTGTCTTACCTGGAAGCAATACTACCTAATACCTACGTAATAGTATTCGATTATGAGTATAAGGGCCACATATGATAATTTTCAGTGGTCCTAACGAAATATGAATAATTTAACAACTGATGAGGATACTCGTGTCGTGTGGCAAGGTTCGAACCCGCGAGACCGGGTATGCCACACCTGCCCGTAATCCGGTACCCGGTATATTCTATGGAGTTAAAGAATCAAATAGTGTAGTATTTCTTATTATTCACAATTTAGTCTTTATTCTAACCACGTATGATTGCATCTTTCACAGTTTGTCTGCTGCCTGTGGGGATAATAGCAAAGATACGTGTGTACAGGCTAATAAATGTGTGTCAACCCACAAATTATCTAGTTTGTCCAGCAGTATATATACGTATCCACATCTCTTCCCCACTCCAGATGCAGGCTGCCGTGGGCCGCATAGACGCTGATATGGGCCACGGTTTACCGGTGGCTCACCACGCAGCCCTCCTGGGCCAATGGGACGTGCTGGCGACAGCCGTGCATTTGGGCGCTGACGTGGCCATACGGGCCGGGAAGAGCCACTGCACGCCGCTCATCTCGGCCATAGCAAGGTGGGTGCCTACGGCTTACAATATGTTACACTGTTAATGCCTGCTTTACACACCAGAGAAGTCCACCTACGGGCATTGGCGAATATTGTTTTGTTTAAGCTAACATTATATAATCAATGCATTCCCATGCGTGCGTTGGCCATACAGGTTATACCATCTAAACTCCCCCTTTTCCGTCTCCAGGCACATACCGGTGGCCTACCTTGACGGACTTGTCACGCGCGACAACGTCAACCTGCCTGACGCCTTGGGCAAGACGCCTCTCATCACCGCGATCCGCTGGCACCACTGGGACGCGGGCCTGGTCCTCATCCAGAAATACGGCGCAGACGTGAACTGCCCCGGTAAAAAGAACGCCACTCCAATGCACGTTGCGGCACGCCTGGGACGCTGGGATATCGTTGAATCGCTAATCACCTTCGGCGGTGACGTAGGCAAACGTGACGTTTCCCACGACACGCCCCTTCACAAGGCACTCCAATCAAAGAAACGTATGCCCACGGAGTGCCTGTTGAAGTTGATATCGGACGAAAACATCAATTCGGCAAACAAGCGTGGTAACACGCCCCTGGACCTCATTCTCAAGAGCGAGAATTGGAGTTTGATTTCGGAGTTCAAGGAGCGTGGGGCAGATTTTACAAAACTAAACTACGGCAGTGTTAACTATGGGGACAGAGTTCTGGGTCGCGATGAAAGGGTAGATAAGCACAAGCCTCTGTGTCTCATGCAGCTGTCGGCGGCCGCTCTGAGGTCGGGACTGACGAGCACCGCTCACTGTGAACTTCTGCCGTTACCGCGGGCTTTAAAGACTTATGTTCGTCTGGGACACGATAAGGCGGAAGAGCTGATGGACTTGCACGCCAGACAGCAGTTGAGTGATGGGGATGATTCAGATGTATGTGTTGACTAAACGGTGCTAGGATGTGCATTTAAGGGTACAAGAAAAGTTCTTTCTGCATGCTATATTTTCTTTCTTATTATTGCTTCATTTTTGTTACATTTTTACAAATTACACTTGCTGTGTGGGTAATTATCTTATTTAATGATATAACATGGTTTGAAATGTATAGGCCAATGCAACATTTTGTTAATGAACCAATTAATGCCAATTTTGTTACTTTGTCTTGTGTACATGTACCATATAAATGGGAGGAAAAAATGGCAATCATCGAAAACACTACATCCAATAACAAAATTCGCATAATTATCTGTAAAAGCGTGCCTCAATGTTTTTCGTGACAATAAATAATAAACTTTTCTATAACATCAACAAAACACAAAGCCTGCATAATAAGCCTTTTCTCAAAGGGCAAATATCTTCAAATAAATCGACATTTGTTCATGAAATGTATTATAATAGGAAAACTATCAATGATAAAAGGTTCATTTTACAGTACATGTATGTTGTTCTTCACTGTTTAAAGTATAATAAGCATCAAAATGTGAAAATTTGTTATTTATCCCATATAATCCCATAGTAACAGCAATGATTGTATCACTATTTGCCTGCGTGATGGTATCCACAAACTGTGTCATAATAGGAAAACTGTAGATTATATTAGGTTCATTTCAAAACATGGCGTTATTTAGAGTTCCATCACTTTATCAATAATATAAAGTTTTTAAAAGCGCACGATACACACACAGACGACATTAGTGATTTGTACTAAATCACATATATGTATTAGGTTTATAAATTTAGTTATTCTATTCTAAGAACATCGATGGTATAGATCTAGGACATCATATTTTTATATTATATTGCGCATATATTTTTTGCATTTCGTTATCGAAACTTTGCCAAAACATTCCTTGCAAGATTGTAAAGAAGACATTCTCTCGATATGATCTTAAGTTGAAACCGTATGTAGAAGTTCAAGATAGGGTTCAACCCTTACATGACATGGGAGTTTGACGGAAATTATACTAAAATACAACAAATAGGCCTACATGTATCTACAACCACTATTGGCTCTTTATAACAGTTAAAGACGAAGAAACCAGTGACTGAATAAACATAGACACCACGTAACTGACTATTTGATATAGTGAGCAGGTAGGGTGGCATCCAATAACATTTTACAAAGTTAAAAAATAGTCCACCCGATATTCTGTCCATTTCACAATTATCTATTACGTACACATTTTCACCCCAGTGCCTGACGTAGAGTGGTGAAAGCACGTGGACTATAATACTGCAGTCATGTACACCCTATAATCAAACAGAGTTGCACGTTCAACAATGTTGATATGGACATTGTGCTGCATAGCCCGTTTTGTTTTGAAGTATATATTTAAAACAAAATGAAACTCCAACCTAGACTGTTTTGATCATATCAGTCGTGGCAATGAATTGTCGCTCCGCTGTGGCCAATGGCTGACCAGCTTCAAATAGACATATTCAGTGCACCAGGCTATATATATAAAATCTGTTTTGAAACCAACTGTTTATGGAGGTTGAAGTTTATGCTCGACTGCCATCCTTGACGAATTGTGATTTTCAATTTTTCAAATGATTGTGCCTAGTAAGACCTTGAAGTTGTGAGGGGAAAGATAGACACAAAACCCGCAAGTAACCTAAATGCGCCGAAGTGTGTGTTTTTATTGTTTTTTGTTTTCCTCTTTCATATCTGATCAAAACAGGGTGTCCCAAAAAGGAAACAGCCAGCACGGCGTGTTGGGGCAGTATGTCATAGGGCATTTTTGAAGCTTGCGAATGGCTTTCTCACAGTTGCATTTCCTATGTTGGATAATGGATAAAAGAAGTTGAATTAAATTTCAGATTAACGTAAGTAGTGCCGTTGTACGCATGGTGACTATATATCTGAAGATAAAGGATACTTTAAAGTTGGATGTTGCTTGTTTTTTTCTCGTAAGCTCTTTTACAAACGATTCTGAGTAGTCCAGCATTAGAAATCTGAGCGACCCCTTATGAGTGCATTACTATAAAAAAAACTTAACAACCCCCTGTTAGACCGTAAAATACAACCAGCCTTAAATTGTGACCGGCCATAATTTACGTTAATGTAACCTCCAAATTTCACATAGCCGATGCAAGCTACAGAAGACGCTAGAAGCTGAGTGTCATTTCGAGGTGGACTTGTGTGTTCTGGCCTCAACTTTGGAGTGACTTGGTTGGTTCAGTTGAAAATGGCGCACTTCTGGCTGGTTCTAGGTCTTTCCGTGGACCCGTCAGCTGCTTTAGAAGGATGTAGACTTATGGTTGACGGATGAAACCGTTAAGTGCCGCCACTGCTGTTACAATTTGAGGCAATTGAAGCATGAAGCAGAAACATCTGCTCCAAAAGTTGAGTTGTCCACGATGCTCCATGATTAATGCTGTCTTCCTGGAGGGAATGGCATACTTCAGCCTGGTTCTGACCTTAAAACTGTTATCACGTGTCTGCGAAAATGATTCTGATTTTTTTTCAGCTTGGGGGCTCCCGTTTTGAATTATTGAGTTATTGATTTTCATCATCCCTTTTATTTGCTTTTCGGGGTCGTCTGCAGTGTTAACTTGATCATCGTAAAGTCTTTCTACTTAAAAGTGGCATTGCTGACGATGCCCATAAAGATGGTCCCGCATTATGGAATGCCATTTCTGAATCATGGATGGCCTGCTTTTTCATTCATCCTGTCCATTAGTAAGGTCATAGACAGGTATTCCAGACGATCCCGTACGTTTTGGCCACAAGGTTTACAAGACACCATAAAGGGGGTAACAATATTGTTTTGTTTTTATATCCTTGAACGAGTTCATCGTGTTGGAATACATTATTTATTTTGTTCAACACAAACACAATTTACTGTTGACAGTTTCGGCAACTCCTGTCACCATTTTCAAAACGTCTCTGCGCATGTCAAGGTCACTCAGCACGACTTCTGATGCCGAAAATCGGGTCGTACACGTGAGAGAGTTGAAAGGCCCCCTCGTCTCGGTTCATGACCTGCTTCTGTCCTCGTATCTTTATCGCCTCCCTGATGGTTCTTGTGCAGACCGCAGTTGTGGAAAAGATACGTAGACGATGTATTGGAAAAGATCAAAGAAGGGGAAACACAGAACTTGACTGACCATCTCAATACAGTAGATACCAGAGGAAGCATCAAATTCACCCATGAAGAGGAGAAAGATGGCACCATTCCGTTTCTAGACACTCTGATAGTTAGAAAAGCAGATAGTACTGTGAAACTACTTGTATATAGAAAAAAGACCCACACAGACCAGTACCTACATTTCTCATCTCACCACCCATTGCAACACAAGTTAGGTGTGATCCGGACCCTACTCGACAGGTGCAATGACATAGTGACAGAGACAGGGGATAGACAGAAAGAAGAAGAACACATAGTAGGCTAAATGTGGTTACCCAAGATGGTCTTTTGAAAAAGTGAAAGCACAGATAGAAAAGAAGAAGGAAGGAGGAAAGGACAAGAGAAAGAAAAAGAATAAGGACTCAGCAGGCTCCAAAGGTTTAGTCATCTTACCTTACGTGAAAGGAGTAACAGAGTGTATTTCACGTATCCTCAATAAGCACCAAGTGTCTACAGCGGTGAAGCCCCTACAGACCATCAGGAACATTCTCGTTCACCCTAAGGACAAACAGGATAAGCTAGAGAAATGTGAAGTGGTGTACAAAATTCCCTGTAAGTCTTGCAAGAGTGTATATGTTGGGGAAACTGGCAGAAAACTGGGCACCCGTGTAAAAGAACACATGAAGGATGTGGAGCAGAACAGTGGGGGATCTTTCACTAGAGAAGCGAGGAAAGAATCTCTCACCCAGATCAACAAGAGTGCGACCACAGACCATGTGAAACAAAACAATCATGAGATAGACTGGGAGGAAGTGAGTGTACTGGATAGGGAGTGGGATTGGAGAACAAGAACCATCAGGGAGGCGATAAAGATACGAGGACAGAAGCAGGTCATGAACCGAGACGAGGGGGCCTTTCAACTCTCTCACGTGTACGACCCGATTTTCGGCATCGGAAGTCGTGCTGAGTCACCTTGACATACGCAGAGACATTTTGAAAATGGTGACAGGAGTTGCCGAAACTGTCAACAGTAAATTGTGTTTGTGTTGTGTAAAGATGAACTAAATAAATAATGTATATACTGTTTTTGTTTGTTTTTTGTTTTTTCATTTCTTGCGTCTTTTGGAGCATTTGGAGCTAGCATCGGCAAAGTGAAATTTGGGGTTAAGCTGTGAAATGTCAAACCGTAAATTACAATCAATTCCACATTGCGTTACACGGCTGACATCTGGTCACAAGCCACCACACCCCTTTGTCGTCATCATAGCACTAGGGGGCAACTAGGGAGCTATCAGATGACACCATAATGGTATCTCTATTACGCCTCCTCAAAGTTGGACCTTGGGTGAACTTCCATGTCGACCCTGCGAGACTAGTACGAGTGGACGGCCGCAACACAGAGGAGAAATTGGTCGCATTCTTTCTCGATCATTCTTTCTCGGTCAATGGTCAATGTATCTTGAGGTATGGTACATGAAAAAAGCATATACCCTTCAAGACCTTTCTATTAGTGACAGTCCCATTGCCTACGTTAGAGAATAACACATGTGAGGTTCCTAGGCGTATTACAATTCAAGGTGATTACATTATAACTCCCAATTTCACATGGCCGATCCTAGCTCCAGATGCTCCAGATGCCTCGTGGACATATTTTGTGGCCAACACGATTGGGATCGTCTGTACTAACGGTTTGGTTGAAAAAGGCAGGCTTATGAGACCATCCGCAAATAGTACCACATAGTAAAGAGGAAATCGTCGGCAATGCCACATTTAACCAGAAAGACCTTAAATCCACTTTACACATAAGCGATCATAGACGAACCTTTCCAACGTACCTGCACGAATTGTGTCAAGTACCCAATGCGGGCGTCTTTTGGCGACATAGAATGTAGTAAAAATGTATGTTGCTATGAGTTGCTGAGCAAAACGAAGTGTTACTTAATACTTATATGTGGGAATGTTCTACGACCCCTAGGCACAGCATAACAATTTATGTTCCTGGACAAAATTTCACACCACTACCCACCAAATAGTCATCACTTCTCTGGAGAAGTGATTTTGACTTTTTTTTTTCCTGGCTTGTGGGCTCCCGTTTTGTATTATAGATTTGTTGATTTGGATCATCTTTTTTGCTTTTTCTGGGTCGTCTGGAGGGCTCACCTGATCACCGTAAGCTCTTTCTGCTTAAATATTTCATTGCTGACGATTTTCAAAAAGATGTTCCCGTATTATGGTGTGCTATTTCCGAATGGTCCCATGAGACTGCTTTTTCATCCAGTCTACCAGAAAGGTCACGGACTGTCATTCCAGACGATCCCATATGTTTTGGTTACAAAGGCACGAGGCACCATATAAAGAATGACAATATTGTTTTCTGACTTCTGGCGTCTTTTGGAGCATCTGGAGCGAGCTCCGGTTTTGTGAAATTGGGGGGGGTTATAGCAGCAAGACCATTTTGGGGGGCGTGAATTGTATTCGGTCAAAATTTACGTTGGTCATATTTTACAGTCTAACAGTCTAACAACCCTCTCCATTCCCCTATATATCGTTAATATGAAAATCGTCGAACCCCCCCCCCCCCCCCCCCCACCCCCGTCCCCGCCAATACTAAACTGCTAAATTATGCATACTCCATTGGTAAAAACCCAGGCTTTTCAGGGTGGGTGTTTGCATGATAAACACTGACAAATTATATTTCTAGTAGAATTTTTCTACCACGATAGGTATAGCGGAAAATAGGTGCCAAATATTGTATCAAATAATTATGTACATATAATTTGGTTCCTCAAAAACCCTCTATTGTACACTGAATTAATGTTTCTTTACGAACGTTTGAACAACATAAATGTAAATGTGGTGGTTTATAGTCCCGATCCCAGTCTGGCTCTCAGGACTTTACAATTTACACCAGGTCATTGGCACAAGTAGTGATCATAATTTGATCAGTTCTCGCATACTTGCATGCAACTCCAAACATCGATTCATATATATTCAATATATTCTCTTTGTGTCTTTTTGTTGTCTTTTCATCTATTTATCGAGACTGCCATAATAATAACAACCATGACAACAAAGAAACATTATCACAGGCAGAGAGAGCAGCTATGACTAACCACGAATATGACACTACTGAAGAAGACCCGTTGATAGACCCTACGCCTTCCTCAGACTACAAACCTCGAGCCCTGGAGAAGGAACGACTTCCATACGGGACATTTGAGTGCACATCAACGGGTAACCCGAGCACAGAAGCAATCACCGTCGACGATGAAGGCGATTCAAGAAAGGCCAGGGTCACCGTGGAACCAGTGGTCTTCCTGTATTCCACGGTCGTTGCTATCTCAACGAACCTCACGCAGTTGTTATTGTACGATATTATCGCTCTTGAACACAACACGTCGTCAGCTATACTCAGGTACTGTAATTTTGCAGAAATATAAGTGTATATAATTAAACGAAGAAAACCAAATCTCCAAACTGTCAGTCATCGTGGGGGAGAGAAAGATAACGAATGATGACCGAGTGATCTTTTGGTTAATTTTGGGGGCTTTGCCCCGAATATAGCATGTGCTTAATTTTTGGCCTTGGGGGCCGTCATAATGTATCACTCTCCACGCATTGGGTGTGAGCACACGTATATTACGGCAGGTATCGCAGTAGGAGATTCACTCTTAGATTGTTACACTGCCGCTATCTCGCTCTGCTCCGCTACACGAGTTTCTGCAAGCGTGTGGTACAGAAAGTAGCATTATTATATACACGGTACCTGCTCATCATGTTGTCAGCCATATATGTTTCATACTTAAATGTTGTACAACCCAAGTTTGTCATTAAAATAAAAATTGAGAAAACAGCCTTCTCATAAGCAAATTTTTTTCAATATAGCATATTAAACCAAGGTTATTTGAGTAAAATTATGGATGGATTATTGTTTAAGAAATTCTACTTTACATAAAGACATTAATAACCCATACCAAAATTTATTAAAGTTGGTAAAATACAGCATATCAGTAATTTTGATAATAATTTCTATACATGTTTGATATCATATACATAGAAAACAACAACTTAAATTAACTTTATGAGTTACAGTTCTTACTTTTATCATTGCACCTTTGACACTTTATGTACATCTCTTACATTTACACTTCTACTTTTAATAGCTCTCAAAGCAATTGCGCCTAATTTATCTCACATGCCATTATTATTTTTGCCATAGCCTTTAACCTACTTATCTTGCCCCGAAACATCAATCATATTTTTAATAAAAATATTATACATGCTTACAAATTTTGTATTTACTTCCTTGAACTTGTATTCCAATGGTACGTGATGGATTATAATGAGTGTTGGGAAAAAAGAGTTGATATTTCTTGCATTTTTCATGGGGAGGGGGGATGCACGAGTAAGTAAAAACGACGCGTCATAGTGAGGGGGCAGGAATGCCCGAATATGTGATTACGTCATTTGTGAAGGATCCCTTAGTAAGTCCATTAATAAAAATCCTGGTATACTTAATGTATAACAGACCATGACCACTTATAATCGCAAATATCATCACCACAATGCCAGCTATAAGGCAATACACTGGCCGATCAACCTGTTGCTGACCCTACTTCACAACTGAGGTCCCTCATGTGGTTACCGATATAGGAACAGCTCGTCCTGTGGCGTGACGCCAGTCAACCAGTCCGCGGATGCTGCGTTGAGTGCACGTGTGGTGCGTGACGCCGTGCAACAGGAGTCTGCCAACTGGTCAGCGGTGCTGGGCGCGTGCCAGCTGCCCATCGCGCTGCTCGCCACCGTGCTCATGGGCGGATACAGCGACGCCGGCGGTGGGCGGAGGTCAGTGGGTATAGGTGTAGCGGGAGTATATATATTTTTATTTTTTCATTTCTTCCTTTTTAGGTTTGGGGGTTGAGTCCGGGTGGGGGCGGGGTGTATATATTGAATTCATTGGACCTACTGTCTGCTGCAGTGCTACTACATATCCGGCATTTTTGCTATCGTTTTTATTAGTGCATCTATCTTTAGTTCTCTGCATAAATCCCGTTTCTATGAAAAAATATCACTATACGTTTTGAGCAGATCAATCCCACTATCGGCTATTCATGGCGCCGATTGGCTAAGCCACTACATACCCCCGGCTATATACATTGTTTGCAAATTAGCAATGATACTAACTGTTTAAAAAAAAGTTTTATGTAAATCCATATGAATATGTCAGAAAAAGGTTAGAATGATTGTAATCAGTACGCCTGCTGTAGGCCCGTGCTGGTGGTCGCCGTGTCGGGGTCGCTGCTGCGCATGCTCGCCACTGTGCCCCTCGTGCTCGCCCCTATCGCGGGTGTCTACCAGAAAGCCGGGCTCGTCCTAGCTTTCGTGCTCGAGGCCTTTGGAGGCGGGTACGTAGATATAGCTCTATTTATTACTATCACGACCGCTATCTTTGACCCTGTAGGGTCATGCCTAACATGTCAGGCTTAACTATAATTACATGTGGACACAGAATCTTTGACTCAGTATGTATTAAAAGTAGGTCTATATAATAACCAAAGGTAAAGTGCTGAACTAATCTGTATGCTTTGCTGGAAGAGCGTAAACCCTTTATTCTTTCAATTATTTACAGCTTCTAGAAGCACCATTCATTGTTTGCTCAGGAAGATGCATCGCCAGTTTTCTGGATGACAGTTGACGAAAATTTGTATGGCCCCATTTTCAATTTAACGACCACGCTCTCACAATAGAATAGAAGCAGCATGCTAATACATATATATGTTAAAATTCTTTTTACACATACTTGTGTTGTACTTGTATGTGCATGAGCACTTTTTTAAGAAAATGATCGCCGGTATGTGATTGTCTTCAAATTAACCCAATCATGAAAGCTCTAAACTCGAGTACTTCCTTGAGCAGAGTTTAATTATTATGATTTATTATAAGTGTCAGAAAGTACCAACAAAAATACATGTAATTACATGCCTTTCCCCCACTAAAACAGACTGTCCACCTTGTTTGCGTTGTGACTGCAGGATGGCCGCGCTGCTGGCGGCTGTGTACGCTTACCTGTCTGACGTCACCACGCACGCACAGCGCGCTCTCCGCATTGTGCTGGTGGAGGCGGCACTCGGCTTTGGCTACACTGTCGGATACGCCGCCAGTGGCTACCTGATCCCAGCCCTGGGTACGTGAGGTATCGAACCTGGGGTGACATATAGGCCTACCTATGAAATGGTGTGCCTTGTCTTCCAACCAAAACCTGTTCGGCGACGTTGATGATACATTTTGTATGCATCTTAATGACTGGTTTCCTGGCCGGATCAGTGCATTCCACGCGTGCTTTGAAGCATAGTGAACTATCTGTGAGTAAGAAATCATAAATATTTCCATGAATGCTTTTCACGTCCTACATGTGTATGCAGCTTTGTTTTAATCTATGTTTAACCATTTACCCCCCCCACCACACATGTTTACACCACACACACACACACACACACACACACACACACACACACACACACACACACACACACACACACACACACACACACACACACACACACACACACACACACACACACACACACACACACACACACACACCAGCCAGATGATGCTGTTTAGGCATTCAGTATTGTTTGGGGTTTTTTCAGTCTAAAATTACTGCCTTTCGCATTAGAGTACTATTTTCAGTACGGTATCATTTATTGTAGCCTAAGCAAAAGTACGTTTTGATGCCTATGTGCATTGCTTAAACCTGGATATGCTCGCGCCATACACTCGAGGTGGTGATAAAAAAGATGGACCTATGACGGAGTAAGTACTTTTGCAGGCTACGGGTACTCGTTCGTTCTGCTGGGGGGCGTCTTGCTCACGGTACTGCTTTACATATGGCTGGTGCTGCCAGAATCACGGAAGCCCCCTGTTGCGGTGAAAGAGAAGGCCCGCTTTCTCAGTGTGAAGCACGTGGTCAAGGTGTGGCGCATGTACAGCAGACAGGATGGCGCCGGTGCAGGGCGATGGAGGTAAAGTACCCAATCACATTACATCAGCCCATTGGAAGTTGCTGGAGAAACAACGTATGAAGTTAAAAGTGTGCTGCTGATCATTGGATCCAATTTGTTCGAATGCAGATAGTCGGACTAGAACAGGCTCTGTTGAGAACACGTGTTGATGACAAAGTAGCCAAATAAGTCAGTTACACTGAGAGTATATCAGTTACTGTAGAACCTCTCCATTAAGACCACACTGGAAAGAAACCAAGCGTGTTCTCTGTAGAGAGCCATGGTATATAATATTCGGAAGCCTTTGGGCCACGACAAATGGTTTTATCATCTCTATATATATGGTCTCATTATGAACATGGCCTAATTGCATATCAAACTGTATATCGAGTACTGAAACAGATTGATTTCATTCATTGAATGCCTAGGCACAGACACAATCTCTCTATGTACAATTTTACCTCACAAACCATGCCAAAGTTGCCTCAGAATGATCTACAGAAAATATCTGACGTATAGCTAACTATACATTTATGTATAAAGTTGACTCTTTGTTTATTAAAGTGTTATGCAATTATTGATAGAGATCTGTGGTGAAACATGTCTCCGTATATTTATTACAATGGCCTTCGGTTTCTGCAGACTGTGGGCGTGCCTTCTCATCCTAATGTGCCATTGCGTGGCCGAGCTGGGACGATACGACGCCTTCAACTACTTCGTGCTAAACGCGCCCTTCTGCTGGGACCCCGTCATGGTAGGTGGCTGCCATTGAAATTCAAACACGAGCTCGAAGTCAATTACAATTTTGAAATGCTATTACTGTTACATGTTATAGTTACCCGCTCCTTTTCAGTGTAGACTATTTGCGCACAGTGACAGAATGTTGCAAATTGAACACCCGAATAGCCTTCAAACCGTTCTATTAAGAAGAGCAATGCGTGCTTGCAACAAACGCTCCTCAACAAAGAATAGCTAAAAGGTCATTGACCACAAACACAACGAGCTGAGACACTAATGTAATTTAGCAAAAACTAAAAATACATTTTTAACGAGTTATAAATTGTTATTTTTACAGATTGGATACTACGGCGCAGTGGCCTTCCCGCTGTTTAGCCTGGGCTCCATCCTCGCCACAAAGGTAAGTATCATCTATACCTAACTTTAGGTATAGTGATGTTTTACTACAAGCATCAAGTACACCCTTGTTCATTGGACAATAATAATACTTAGATCTACGTATTTATTATTATATGACATTGCATACTTTAAGTAGTTGATATTTTGTGTGTACAATATCATGAATTGGAAATTTATTGAATTATTGCTTGATTTGCCCATTTCGCTGGTGTGTTGGTATCAGCTGTTAGAGCGCAGTCTCGGCGATTTGGGTCTCCTCGTGCTGGGCGCCATCTTTGCCTTTTCCAACAACATGATCACGTGTTTCGCTACCACCACTGTCGGGATTTACATAGGTAAGGTATGCTTTTCTAGCCCATACATCTGTAAAAATCACATATGCATCAGTATGAAGTCCTGAGAACGAGTGTGCAAATACGTATACTATAGCACTAACACGTTTTGATTATAGCTGTGAGGCAACAACTGCAAACGTGTTGCCAATATATATGTAATGTTTAATCCCCAATTTCACATGGAGGACGGTAGCTCCAGATGCTCCAAAAGCATGAACCGAGCAGACACTATACATATAAAGAAACATTCCACGAAAATGTTATGACATATAATTTGATTTGCCTTGTATGCTTTCACATGCCTTTTCAATATATGTGTTTACATTGATGTTTTATATTTGCCATTCAGCTGCGTTTGTTGGGGCGTTCGGATTACTGCCCCTTCAGATGGTGCGTTCTTACAACTCCAAGCTAGTCAGTGCACAGGACCAGGGTAATGAGATTGAGATTGATTTTAATATCAAACATGATGATCGCTTGTCTTCCAAATTATACTTGATAGTGTCTATCGATTGTTACCAGCTAGCTATAGGCCCATGTACATCTACTTCTGGTATAATTGTACTGTCTTTCGTCCCAGGAACCGTGTACGCGGCCCTTGCATGGGTTCAGGTCACTGCCAGCCTCGGTGGCAAAGTGCTGCTATCCTCGGTATATATGCTCACAGTGAGTCAGCTAGCCGGTGCCACGTTTATCGTGGCTACAGCATTTGATCTCATTTCCTGTTGTACCACAACGTAAGTTAGCATGTTTTTTTAACATCCAGTGCTGATATTATTTTTTTCACAATCACTTGGTTTTCAGCATATTGAGATCATGTCCGGTACCATAATCGTGAGACTGGTTACATATGGTATATGATAACTATAGAACTAAAATAATAATCTATAATCTATAATTACTATGGAAATACTATTCTTAGTTGTAAAGAGAGAAACGTGCTTCTTTGACATTGACCCTTAGTGTGTGTGTGGGGGGATCTCCAACACTTGTATTTGGTTAATGTGCCATTTTCATAGGTCACCGTTTCCAGCCTCTTGATATATCATTGGGTCCAAATTTTCAGAAATTAGTTTATCATGGGGTTTTGATTTTAAAACACTGAATTTTAGGGTCTTATCTCTGTAGATACCTAAATCATAGGGCATTTATATAGAAATATTGCATATTATTGCGTATTTTCATGTATGATTGTGATGTGTGATGTGGAATTGTAATACACTTTGATAATAGATGTATTCATTTTTTATCTCTGGTGTAATGTTATTTATAGATGTGTGAAAATGTTCATTTCCTTTGTGTATTTCTGTAGTATGTTATGGATGAACTGTGGCTTGAGCATATTTATGGGTTTAATTTGAATGAATCGGTGCTGTTCCTGAAGTCAAAATGGCCGACCCGTACCCAATACTAGCCTGAGATACCCCCCCCCCCCCACCCCCGAACATTAAATTACCCCACCCCCACCCCATGATGAGCCTTGGCCATGTCTGGTAGACTGAGCAGTTTTAATATTATTTTCTCCCTGAATTTTGACATCACTCACGTGTGCTTGAATTTCATTTTCAAAATTGTGTACATTAAACAGTCGTGTATTTCTTTTCTATTCAGGTTTTTGTTAATCAAGGAGAGAAAAAGGAAGGCCCTGGTCTATAAAATTGTTACTGATGCTAAAGGTCAAGATTAGACTTATCTTATCAGATAATACATCATATAGATGTGCCTATACATCTATGATTTTTTAAATATGTGTTAGCCCATTGCAAATCTGTACTTGTCATCTTCATGGAATATCAGCACTACCTCAGCAGTGTCATCAAAAGCAGGAGAGGATTCACAACGGCATCTTGTTTAGACTGTCCCGAAGTGAAGTTAGACTAGGATTAGCAGTTGCATTGTGCATTCACTGGCTACAAGGCTTTGTACGTACATGTTTCTTACATGCGCATGTATAGTATATGTATGCGTATTAGTGTTTATTGAAATAAACCCTGTGACGTGACATATGGTTAAGCATTGATATTCACATGAAGATAATTAGATATTTTAAGTTGATTATAGTGCCTAATCTGAATTTGCTTAAAGAATCTTATTGATTACTTAAAGAAAGTATTGAACATGATCAACTCTTTACACTTGGAGTTTAAACTCAAAGGCATTAAAGTGAATGGGGCAGTGCATAAATAAGTTGTCCTCGAGAAAAAAAATAGACATTATCTAAAACAATTTGCCATATTCTTTAACCAAGGAGTCTGAATGTGTATACCATGGACATTTTTGGATTTATAGTCAAGTAGGGTGATCATTATTAAAAGTGTGATCCATTTTTCCATTTGTTCGAAGAGGTAGCAATTCTATGTACATGTATTAATTTAATGACATGCATCTGATAAGTTGTACACGTTAAACTGTAAGAATTACAGTATGTCAAACACTATTTGTACTGAATATAACAACAAACACGGACTTCTTCAACCAGACTAAGCAAATGGAAGCAAATCAAAGAAGTTCGAAAGCAGTGTCTAAAACAAGTAAACTATGTATAAAATTGTTTTTTCTATATAATCCAAAGTAGGCCTACGATACCATATAACTGTTTAAGTTATATGTTAATTATATTTTATAGATATATAATTCTCTTTGTGAATAGTCTCCTGTATAAAATATGAATCACAAAAAATACACGCACACTTGAGTGTTTACCCAACACTCCACGTGACGTCATCCAGCAGACGAGACACTTCCGTATCTCCTAGACAGCATCAACCGGAGATTGTGATTTGGGCATAGGCTATTTATGCTTTATTGTTAGGTCCTTATTGTTACACGCATTTGTTTATTTGAAGGTCTAGTTATAATATCTATAGCTGCAGATATGCTTTTTCTCTCTACAAACCATTGGCTCTAAAGAAATATTCTGCTAAAAACAGATTACATATACACACTTGCACTCTAAGACAGATAATGGCACGCGGGTGAACTGCAATCACTCGCGTCCAAACCATACGTTTATGGCACCTTTCCCCCACCATACTGAGGCCCAAATTCCGTAGTGATTAAATATGAAAAACCTATGATTAAACTATGGCACTCGCTTTGGAAATCCGGGTGCTTCCTACACCCCCAACCGTCAAACACATGCACACATACATACGCACGCGCACAGAGCCCATTTAAATTCGTCTTTCCATCAAAGAGCAATGGGTGTCACCACCAATTGCGACTAAAAGTAGGCAGATAGCATTCTTTTTGCTCTAAAGATGCTAAAAGGAGGAAAAACAATACTATAAAATAGCCATGTTTATCCAGTGCTCTAACTGTCATCTCAGGTGACAACGTATCTCCTGAATCTCTCGGCACAGCTAGCTGCTAAATGAATAATTCGTGTAAAGATGTATTTTATTCCACGCTCTAATGTGACTGTGTTCCTGCTGCCATGGTGAGAACTTGGGCTGACTGAACATCATGCATCGCCAGCAAAAAGTTACCATTCAGCCTCACGCATGATGTGTTTGGTTTTAACGGTGACATGGTGTATTCAGGTAACACAATTCAGTAGCACAATTCAGGTACATTGTATCAGTAAATGGTCATTAATTGGTAGGAATTGACATATTGCTCACGTGTACACTATGGTCACGTGTGCTGTCGTAGGTTCATTGTATACAACTAGTGGGACCCACCATTGTTTGATCTCTAATATATGTTACTGAGTGTACACTCATGTTGGATGTCATACGCTGTCTTTCCTCATGGTACCACTGTACAAGTCCCCATCTTGAGTGCAAAATCATTCATCTTCAACTCTTTTTACGTCATTCACACACAATTTAAGGCGATGCATATAATGTAGGTTTCCACAGATGATCCCATGTGGATTGTTTAAAGAGGCTGTCCGCGTCTTTACCTCCCGGGACGTTTTAATAAGTGGGGGATAGTGGCTTCATGCACAGCACATATACAATTGTACATCAATTTACTATAAATTGTATACAGAAAGATATCCTACCTTTCCAGCAAAGTCACAAATTTCAAAGCTTTTATGTTCTTCTTTCTTTCTTTTTCCTCTTTCTTCCCCTTCATTTATCTTTGATGAGGAAGGAGTATGATTCTAGTAACTCACAAGGTCCTCGTAGTTATGACACAATGTTTATGACCTGCTCTGACATCTGGCAATTACCCACATTCCAGCCACAGCCGCACTCTCATTATTTACACCTGACATCTCCGAAGCCTTGGACTGCCCGGTGCTGTTGGCAGGTCACATGTACAATGTAGACTGACCAGTACAGTCCTAATAATACCCACTCACCACACAACAGCCAGTATGACTGAGTACGTTGATTCAATCATTGCACTAACGTTACACTATTACCTGGCACTGTACCTTGCTAGATGTGTTCTTTGTGCTTAGCGTGTTATGTACCACGCTTTTTGGAAATTATAGTGGTGGCATTATGGTAGTTATTTAGACATCTGTTGGGTTCTTTAGACTGGGATGTTGGGCGCAGGTGTGCTATTTGGTTACAATCCACATTGACAGGCATGCGTGTCTAATTTCCCACGCAGAACCCACCACCTGCTACACGCAGTACACGGTAGGCAAAGTAAAATTAGCACATATATTTGTCAATATCTGAGGACCCTGGTAAATTTGACACCACCCCACTTCCATCCCTATCCACACACGCACACACACACAAACACATACACACGCACACACACACACACACACACACACACACACACACACACACACACACACACACACACACACACACACACACACACACACACACACACACACACACAAAGATAGTCTGCTAGTGCATCACCTGACCACCCAGCCCCGCTTCACACTGGCTCGCCCATCTAAAACATAGCGAACGTCAGTGCCACAAACGATCAGCTCAATAATGTAATTGCCTGACAATTTCAGCTCAGGCTTCATATAGATGATCTATTTATAGTAATTGTGCCAAGCGTTTCCTTAAATAGCATTGCCAAATGCAATTAACGAAGAATTGATCGTCATTCATGGCAATGCGCATCACTAGCGTAATGTTGGCGCATTAAATTACTGCTGAGTCCGAGAGGCTTTCCCTGAATAGAAAGGCTTCAACGCCAATAAGATTTCAAGAAAACAACATCATTTGATGGGATAACGGGGGAAAGAGAGCAAGATACTAATGTCACTGAGTTTGCACACCAGAAACCCCGAAGCATGGTAGCATTAGTTAACAGGTGTAGCTAAAGTGGCTGTATTTCCAAGGTTTTATAAATAAAGAAACAAAGAAAAATAAAACATAATAAACTTAAAACGCACAATGCTGTTAATGCAGAGGACATTATACATATGATGGCGTGAAAATAGAATTATACTAAAGAGTAACTTTTATAACTTTAGCTTTTGCAACTAACTTTACTCTGAGGTTCTAAAACATGTTAAAACAAAATGAAAAATTCTTTCTGGTGTGGGAGAAATATCATGTACATGTATGTATTCAGCTGAATGCCACGGCTGCTGGCCTGGATGCTGGCCTCTATGGCGCACTTCTATCTAAGAATTCAGTGAAATCACGAAAACCTAGTACGTTCTTGTCTCCCCCGCTGCTTTCTTCATAAGAGACATTCAATTAACTGAGAAAATGGCTTGAATTTAATCAAATATTTTCAAATGTCAACTGTGTCCAATTGCGATCTCAGAGGCGTATTCCTGGACATAAATTTGCCATTTGCCTCTTACATTGCTCATTCGCTCATTTATTTACGGAAAAGAGGAATCTCCACCAATGTTTTCATAACAGAACAAGAACAATTACAATATGAATTCCTACTTTATGTAGTGGGGTTTATAACTGTGATTTTAAATTCTTGTAAGAGCACAGACATTCCAAGGAAAACAAAACCAAAATAATTTTACATATTTTATAAACACACTCAAATATTTCGCAATTTTAGTACACCGTGCAAAGAAATTGGTGGCATACAATTTATGAAACGTTTCTAAGAGTAAAGGCTCAGATTTACATCTTGCTGAAAATATGCACCCCGTTGCTTTCCACCGAGTTCCAAAAAAAGCAGCCTTTTGGTGGTGTCAAAAATGCCTTGATAGCTCAATCTTCATCAATTTCCAACCGTTTCAAATGTACGAAGTGAACAGAAAGAAACATATTGGACTCCGTACTACAACAAAATAACATACCAGCCCATGTCAGGTGAAACCAATACAAGTAACTAACAGTGCGTGCACGTTGCATGCCAAGTGCGTGTGACGGTGCGTGCAGCGTTAACAATGATCAATGCTGGACTGAGTCAGAGATGCTCAAAACTCAGACTCAGTGCTGCGACGGACACGTGCAAGACGAACACGAAAACAGGCGAAATTTCACTCAATAACTCACTAGGAATACTGCTCGACGCTGAGTAAAGTTAGGCGCGTAGAAACTGCATTTTTTATCCACTTTTATCTCGTCTGGACGTTTAGTAATCATGTGAGAGTTTTCACGGTAGAGGCTTTTTTTCTTTGGTGATTTATACGCATAGCAACAGGATATTACTAGGTTTCTGTTGAAAGACAAGTTGAGATTGTTTTCAAGTGATTCAGAGAAACGTAAACATTGAGGGATATATAAAGGTGAGTTACATCAAATGGCACAGACCATTTGCCAGGCTGACTTGAAAGTAAGAGATTCATGCTTATACTAGTTAACTTGTGCTATGAGGATGGGGAAACAAAAAGATAGTTTGTTACAAACGGTGGTTCTAGCAGGTATTTAAACTGGAGTGTTGTTGTTACGTGTTTGCTTCATTGTTTGTCCCCCACACATTGTTTAGCGTATTGTAGTTGTTGTTGATAATAGCGGCCTTGACTCTGTAATTGTCTCCTCTCGTACGTTTCATGCTAGGCCCTGGTGTGATGGGGATCGTTTGTAACATGTGTTCACAATCAGATATCAGCCTTGGGCGCGCAATAGGTTATTAATGGAAATCGTGACTGTAATGGTTTCATAACTCTGGAGACCAATGTTTACAAAGTAGAACGTGGTACTCAGAATGGTTTTCATTGGGGGTGCAAATTTATGTTTGAATTAATGCTTTGCGATCTGACATGCGATAGATGATCACTTGTTCCATGTTTTAGTGGTTTATGTGTTTTAGCATTGCTACTTGTGTAAATTGGGATGTTATAACAGTGAATGAACTCGATACGGAATATGATAATAATCTTGATACAGTCATGATCATTTTTGTTGTTTTAAGTTAAATAGTAGTTCTTCTATGGACATGAATAAGTTTACGAGTGATTATTGCAATCCAAGCTGCTAATTCAACAGCGTTGGACCCGTGGATTTTATTAACACTTGCAATTCAACGGTACACAACTTACGCCAAATAATAAAAACAATATCGATTAATCAAATATTTAAACTACCTTCTATTATCTGATTGAAAAAGAACTCATCAATAGCTGGTTTGAAGAACAACATGCAAAACGCGGTGGTGAAAAACTTTGAAAACTTGTTACTGCCAGTTGCTGCATTATTTTGACGATCTGAGCAGTAGATCCTCTTCTGATCAGCAGAGGATGGAACTATGCCGAGCATCTGCTCCATCTGCTTATCTGGCTCCAGATAGCTGATCCAGAATATCGCGGCTCCTGCTGCTGCTGCCGCTGTAAACATCCTTCTATCACCGCCCATACAAAGTGCTTGGACGAGGTCCGTGTGCTTCAGCGTATTTAACGAACTAATATTTCTGTGTAGTTGATTAAGGTAAAACTGTAACTGATGACACCCAACATGTTTCTTGTGTCGAGACGTTTGCGCTGTAGCTAGGGCTAAGTTGTTCATTTTGGTTTTCAATTGGTACACGAAGGTTCAAACAGAGCCATGTAGTGCGGATGGTTGGTTTATAATATGCGTGATTGTGTGGTATGTGTTAACATGTCTCAGCTACAAAGGCGCGCGTGCATTCAATGCGGTTATCGGATAGATAAGTATATGTTTATATAATATCATATGTACATTTACAGTGTATGGGTAGCCGAGGTTATGAAATTGATCAGATGAGCTGTAAAATAGCATTTTAATGTGCTAAACGTTCGAGTTATTTGACAAGCAGGTGTTGCAATATTATTGACGTTTATAATAGGTCTTAAGTTAGCATGGTAAGACAGTATTGGGTTAAAATCAAAATGTTACTGATGATTAGTAATTGTTTGCATTCATAATTGGTAACAGTTGACAGTCTCCTATACATGATGCAATCATGGTCAATAAAAGATGACAAATATTTTGAATCTCCAAGAAAGCTACCGACGTATACTTATAGCAGAAAACACATTTATGCATAATTGTAGTCTATAAACCTTTACATAGACAACATTAACAGCCGTCTCTTATAGTATATACATATACAATTGCAATTATGCATACACAAAACATGCACTAATTGGGACACACCTTGTAATTGTGCAAAAACTTACATGTTAACCAAATTGTCATTTGAATGAATGTATAGTACATGTGTATTGACACAGCACAATGCTCCGTTGTAAATTGCTACACCCACAACGATTTTTATTTTGGTTGGATAGATTAGTGGATAGTTAGCCGTATAATGTGTTTGCATGTAGAAATAAAGTCCTCATTGATGCAATTGCCCAGAAGGGTATCACACTTAAGGAGAGGTTAATAATAATAATGTTATGTACGTTATCGGTGAACTCACGTGACCTTCTCAAAATGTGGATAAAATACATTGATGGTCGGCAGGCATTATGAATGCACTTGTACATGCATGCAACTAAGACAACAGCAATCAATACTTTACTCAACCAAGTCAAACACACGAGAATACCGTCCCACAAATGGCCTACCGTATTCTTGTACTAACAATCCAACGAAAAATTCATTAGGAGCTACACATTACGATGGTCTAAAAAATTACTCACATTATCATCATCACTGTATAAAATAATATTATAGTATCACGTCATCAGCTCCTCCAGTACAGGTGTTTGATAATGCACAGGTCACCTGAGTCGATGGTCACTAAATGCCCAAATTGATTATGTCTATATTATAGACACATTGTTAGTAAAAAAAAAATGTCAGTTAAGATTGATATACTAAGTAATGTTCAAGAGGTTTTATATGTAATTTATGGAGAAGATTATTTGGACGGACTTAATGTATATCATTAGGCAGCAATAGCCTTTCTTCGCACATAATGATACATGCCCTATTTGAATGTTAAACTTAACTACAGTGCTGCTATCATAAGCTTAACATTGAAACCATGTATGCTCAAAACTATTCTTTTTTTTTTGCTAATCAAGTGGGATAGTGAAGCTCTTTTGAAAGGTAACCTTCATATTATTGGCGCTTGATAAATGACTGTAAATTGCATAGTGCAGTGGTGTAGCTTAAGAGGTTGCCTGGTTCGTCCTTAGAAGGGGAAAGAATCGTATGCATGGGAATCTGGAAAATAAAGACATTTGAAATGAAAACCGATATCAACTATCTGTGGTGGGTAGTGCTAACATGCTTGCATTACGGGCAGTGAAATTGCCCTGGCTCAGAACTGCATTTTAATTGTTTAACATAATGTGCAGAGCTCCGTTTGAAGGCATTCCTAAGATACACTCTAACTCAATTCAATTTGATGGTGAAATGAAGCAGTCTAATCTAATTGAAAACGTTTGCTCTACTGGTCACAACGGCTGCCAAGTCACAAATTAAGAGTGCACCAAGCATTAGTCTGATGGATGGAGTAATGGTCCGTGTTAATGTGTAAAAACAGATTTCTGTTGACAAGTATATCAACACTGATAAGTTGGCAATTCTGTATAAAAAAAACTTACTGTTTCAATATATCTGCTATCTCTCACTTCCCATGGTGACTTCGGTTTCTGTCGTAGAAAACACGAAAAGTGAAGTGACCTATGAAAGGAAATAAAACAATTATAAGACAGCGAAATTAATATATTTATGTGGCTGATCAAATTTGGAACTGGTTCTTTGACATAAACTTTGCAAACCAACAACGTTTCATGTTCAAAGAGCCTATTTTTTTCCACTCTGCAGAACAAAGTGGTGATTATGAAAGAACGATCAAAGCAGATCTATATACTGCATGCATGTCTGCAATATACAGAAAAATTGAGTTACTTTGTTTTGTGGCTGTGTCAAGCACATCTGCCGACGAATTTGTGTGACATTTACTTCGCAAGAATAAACATAGACTGAATTTCTTCGGTGTGAATGGGTCAGGGTAACACAATACTTGGCCCACAATCAGTCCGTACTGAATTCTCTAAACGGCATACTTTGCCTAAAAGTCCGACCTTTGCTTGCCAATCAGGGTACCTTGTACATGACCAGTACATAGATTACTTGTTCGTGTTTGTGGACAACAATAGGTGGGTGATGTTTATGATAGGATAACCTCTTATTCATGTTCCAAAGCAGGTATATTTGTGGGTAATGGAAGTGCCTTATTAAACACATAATTACCCTGGAGGGACATCGAAGTCGTGTAAAGAGGCGGACCTGGGCCCAATAGATAAAAGGCTTATTCAGGCCTAGCTAGAGCCTAGTCCATCGGAAATATATATTTTCTGCCTCTGATCCCCCATCTTTATCCATTCGGGCATACATTTGTATTACTTTTTGGAAAAAAAACATGGACATCGGACTTTGAAGGCTGTGTGAATGGGAAAGGCGTGAAACCCACAATGTTGTGTGGGATCTTTGCATTCCATGGCATTACTTCATATGTAGGTATCTACTACTTAGTCATTGGAGTCCATATATACTTATATGGAACGTCTGTTTGATAAACTGGAGTTATGGCTCCAGAAGACGCTCACACGAGGCTGAGAAAGCATTCAGTAACCTCTGTAGGACCTGGTATTACGCCGTTATTTCCCTCGGTGTCTGTTGTGGTTCAGCACTACTTAACAGTTGTGGTTATAGGGCTGGACGAACTATTTCAACCGCAAATAACACACACAGATGTCTGGTTTCTCCCTAATCATGTTATTCCTCATATGATTGAGAACGGTGCGAAAGTTGAATATGTTGATGCAATTCAGGAACTCTATCCCTTCCATTGAGAACGGTTTACGCGCATACGTTAATGTAGAGAGTGTATGCAATGGTAATTGGGTATTATCATTTGTCCAGATCGAGGGAGACAGGGGGTGAGGGTGGTTTGGGTTGCGGGGGGGGGGGTGTTGACATCGATTAAGCAAGCACTCAACTCACTGAACGAGCACCTAACCGTGTACCATTCATTAGCACAAGTTCATGTGATTTCTAATCGTATAAACAATGTATATGCTTGATATGTCTGGCAAATTGACATTGCATTGCACACGGCACCACCCACAGCTTTGTTTAAAGAGTACCCGGTACATGACCTACTGTTTAACATGACACCTACTATAATCAACAACATATTGTTCAGTAACTTACACGACTAAATCAATTGTTCTTATCTGCAGGCGTGGCCCGGAATGCCATGAAATCTCCGATCATGTACTGCCACGACCCGTTTGATGCCTACTTTGCACGCGCACGCCTAGACGAACTAGAGCAGCAACAGCTAGAGGCCGAGCAGGCGTCTCGACGTGGCTCCCTCCCGAGCCCAGCAGCGCCACTGCTGCGTGTAGAAGAACCCTCTGGATGTCGTCGTGCACGCTCATGCAAGCTACCGTCGAGGAAATCACGGGGCTCGAGACGAAACTCCAAGAGTCCGTCTCCTCGCAAGCAGTCCCTGTCCACAGAGAGACAAGACCGGGATGGTGGCAGCAGCGGTGTGGGGGCGGGGGATTCTCGCACGGATATCACGATTAGTGTGCCGCAGCCAGATGACGAGACGCCGCCAAATGGAGGAATCAGTCTCAACTACGTGAATGAGCCCACGCTGCGCGCGCCCAGCCCCAGGCTCAAGTGCCACTCAGCGCCGCACAGCCGCTCCTCGTCATGGAAGAAGCAGCGCCGGCCGGGGAGCATGCGGGCAGGCGGAGGCGGGGGCCGCCGGGACAGCGAGTCACCTGCGGAGTCCGAGTCTGGGCGCCGCTCTCGCTCGGGCTCCATCACCGCCAATTTCGAGGATGAGGTGGCCAGCAAGCTGGAGCAGCTGCGCGTGCTTCAGGAGAGTGATGTCTGCATCGTGCGCAACTTCTCATCGTCGCGGCGCAAGGGCGTCGTCAACCGCGGGGACTCGTTCAAGAGGAAGAGCCGCAATGTGGGCAGCGCCGAGAGAGAGCTCGAGGCCCCGGAGCCGGTGCGGCCGCCAATACCCGTGCTGGGCAGTGTGGACGATGGACATGACCAGCGGGCACTGATTACGGCGGCGGGAGACGATGGTGCCGCCGCCGCCGCTCTGCCCGCGGTTCAGCCCGTGACGCCCCCACACCGCGTGGTTGTGGCCGGGGACACGGGCGTGGGAAAGACATCACTGCTGCAGCAGTTCATGACCACTGATTATATGGGTGCGCTGGGAACAGTGTTTGGCGATGGTGAGTACTGGATTTGATCTTGATTTTTTTCGGTTAGTGTAGTATCTGATAACATATGCAAATTCTCGCGTACATGTTGAAATATATTCTTATATAACATTCGCATAGATTATTTTCTTATTCATCACTCACTCACAATAATTTGAGTGACAAGAGTTTTAAACGCAAAAAGTCTCAGACGGGACTTATATTGCATTTTGTTTTCATTTTGAAACAAATATGATGCTCATCAAAGTGTGTTATTTCAAGCTATGTATATCCAGGACTTCTGAAAAGATATTGTCGAATTTTAGCATTCTCTAAGACGGGTATCGATCGGTTATGTCAAACAAATGATTTTACAGTGTATGTACATGTATAAGTGAAGAGAAGTAATGGGTACATTTTGGATAATCATAATTGTGTCCCTCTTGCACCGATGTAGATAACAGTAAAGTATAAATCACACAATATAATACGGTGACCAAATAGCGACCACCCGCACGACAAAAGGACGGTATTGGTCATTGAGAGCATATAGAAGAGATCATTTGAGGCAATACGTTGTCATTAATAAGGAGATAGCAAACGGTCAATCAAGCAATCAAATCAGCCCAGATACTGCTGATCCCCATTAATGGCAAAGCCTTCCAAATAAGGCAAATAAGGCATTTGAGAGCTATTTGCAACTGAGATAAGAGCTCGCGAGGATCATGGAGAAAAGCAGTTTTCTCTCTTTCAGTAAACCTGCAAGTGGGTGATAAAATAACGATGTGGAAACTTGGTGTATATCGTATAAAGTCAGCTTTACTGTAATCCATTGAATTTTGACACTTTTGGAGATGATGCACATTTCGAAGTATGGGTAATTAAGTATGAGTCATATTGCTGCTCTATGTAGATTAGAACTTACCCAGGAAGACTAAAATAGAATTCTAACTTATTTACTTTAAATTGGTAAATGTGTTTACAAAATTATAACATAACCCTCAAATCTTATCTTCTATATGTGCGCATGTACACCATCATTAGTAAGTCCATCTAATTACACATTCTATGAACCATTCGGCCAATGGTGAAGTGTATGCTATTAAATTAATCTTTTCGTCGCAGAGTGTTCAGTTACCCTATGTGACCCCGGATGCAAACACATTAGTGGTCATTGTGGATCCATTGCCACGCACTGGTCAATACACTGCCAATGGACGGCATCTCTTGTCCAGTGCCACTTTGGGCCCCTCGAGCATTAGCATTGGCTTCACCAAGAAGTTGAATCCGCCACACACCTGCCTTATTACTGCCGTGTCCATTTGTGCACTTCCGGTCTTGCTTTCTGAAGGCCGTGCAATGAACGCAATGAGCTTGCATTGTAAGCTTTCAATATATGCTAATGGAAGAGAGGACTGGCCACGGGCAACGGTGGTCACCTAATCGACATAGCTTTCCAGTATTGAACAAGACTGTATACGGCAAGGTGTATGTATGCCAAGATTAGTACTCCACATATGTTTCTATGGAATCATTCCATCGATATAAGAACGCAGATACCTGATGCTCATGGATTTAGGAAGATCAATGGTAAAAACAAACGAACCGGCAGCACATTCAGTGCACTGGGAAACACAAAACACCCTGTATCTTACTTTATATCACTGTATGTTATGTATATTGTAGAACACAGAACTCACCATTATTCATGCTCACTACAAAAATGATTGGTGAAAATAGATGGGAGAACGTGTTGGTGATGCATGGCCGCCAGCTTTCTTGTCATAGCTAAACAAGCACCCATACAGAAACATTCATCTCTGTGTGTTGATCAATACATATATAAAAAAACAGGTGTTATTTATAAAGTGGCAATGCACAAAGCAAATGCAAAGATATAAATGCAAACAAAAATGCTTTATGAAAAAGAATTGGATAGGGAAATATTTTGCGTGCAATTGTTCTGTTTCTAGTTACCTTTTAGCGCTACAAATGTGGTCATAGGTCTAAAACCTTAATCTGTACGTACCCACCATTTGTAGCAGTAAAACATTATCTGGCATGCAATCCTACAATCATACGGTAATTACGTCACTAATTATGTGCACATTATGTAAATTTGTCCCCCAATTCGTGCGTATCATGATAATAGCCTGATGTTGACCTAAAATGTGCAGCTGACCCCCACATCAGCTACGTTGACTCTAACAACAACACGCAAGTGTTTTTGTGGGTTTTTTTTTGTTGTTGTTTTTTTCAAAAACAAGCTCATCCCTTTCACTACAGCTTTATCATCTTTGGGTGGAAACTTATTGAAAATGTAACCTTACATGATGGTTATGAATGATTCTAGAGCACTAGCAGAAGTTAGTATATAAAATATGTGTGTGCATGTATAGGGCCTATTTACATTATCTGTAGTTTCCAAATATTTTTTGTAAGTTATCATTCACACCTGAATGTTAGGCATGCTTATCATGTGATGCAGTAACTGACTCATCTGACTCTATTGGCTGATTAAAACATTGTGATTCACTACATACTGATTGTGAAATCAATGTTGACATTTTAAGCTTATTTATCTACTGAGTCATGTGCCTCGAGGTGCACAAGATTGGTGTAATGTTGTGTAAAAGTATTGATTCCAATATCAAAAATCGTTTATCATTTACGAGGTACAATATTTCTAGATCAAATGTCAATGATGCCCATAAGGATCCTCCATTGGCAATAACTAAATTGTCGGAAGTGTTCAGATGTATTCAAATGTGATCACAAATCTTGAACAAAAAATGCATCTTGAATCATATCCAGCGCCGTTTTCCGTACGGTATGATCAGATTTTAGTGCCAACTGAGTCTGTTGAATGACAGTTATTGTGATGAAAACGGTCTTGCGGACAGTAATCAAAAAGTACTACTACACAGGCATTCCCTACAGGAATAAAAATCAATTAGCCATGTGCCGAATCCACTAATTCTAGCTGTGCTAGGGCTTAAAGAAGATCTATACCCACAATAAATACACATTTCGTGTATGCAAGTTGTTTGTACAGGACACTTCTCGCCAATACTTTATACACATATATTTGCCCATTTATACAGTAGGAATGTTTCTCTAGTCTTTGAGAGAATAACTCACACATTGAGCATTGTATAGCTTTGGTATTTGCAACAAAATAAATGGATGTTATTTTCAAGTTTGATATTCAACGAATGCCAAGGCCTGATATTACTGTTCACAGCCATCAGTATGTTAAGTTATTTAGATATGCACACAAACAATATGATAGAGCCCGCATGCTGATATAATGATTGCACTACCACTCTTCAGAGTATCCGTATTGATTGCACGATACCACTCATATGTTGATTGAATTTGACAGCCGTCATGCCCGCCGTGTGATGTGATACTCAAAGGCTTAGGTGGTCTACACGTGTAATACTGCTCAGCTAGTAAACAGTCATGATCAATTATTCACCTAACAGAGGCGTGTCCGCATATTCTAAAATGCTAACTGCCGCAAATGAAAGAGTTAGTATATATAGGTTGTCAGGGTGAGTGTGGTAGCTGACGCTGTTATAGCGTGCTCAAACGACCACGTAGGTATTTAGGTAAAAAATGACAAATCAGTTTATCAGGTAATCACAAAGCTTCATTCTACATAAAAGCAGATGCCAAACTCGTGTTTGGATGATACGGTATGAAGGCCATCCTGGCATGATGTTACAAGCGTATTGTTTACTCTTTCACAAGTCAGTCAGCTACGTTTTATTACCTCAGCGAAAACCATATTTGACAGTAATTCCCTTCAAATGAAGGCTTTACGCTGCCGTCCTCGACTCTACCTTCAACACCCATCTAATGTAACACCCAGCCATAGCAGACGCCACAGTGAGAAGTCCCTACTTTTCTCATGCTTTATAATCCGCTTAGACTCCATTCACTGAGTCTTACGACAGATGAGCGATATTCAAGGTCTTTGCCCCGTCGATTGCGCTGAGGTCGGCTCGCTATATCGCTCGAGGTGGTGCACCGGTGTGCGGGGGAGTGGAAAGAGATGATAGACATCCAAACCTCCTTGAAATTTGATGTCTATATCCGCAGGGCTGTGGTGTCTTTTTATAAGTAGTTGTGTTGAGTTTCCCTGTGTGCTTTGGGGGAAGGGTATCATTGTAGGTATTTATGTGTTTTGGTCCAACAATCTGTTTTTAAAGTTGAGTATGCTGTGCCCTTATGTCTTACATTTTATGATTTTTGTTCCTAATAGCATAAACATAGTCTACATAGCAATTGTAATAACGTGTGCATCTACTCATTTTAATCTCCTGCCAGCTTGTCTAATTGCATGCAGAAAAGACATCATTGGTGATAATCGTGCAATAAAATCAGTAAATTCTTTGCAAGTGCAAGTGACGTACAAGTGACATACGGTCCCCCTATTGCAACAATAGTGTAACTGGAACTCCTAAACAAATAAGCGTTCCCATGAAACACTAGCATGAAGAGTATGTTGAATTTAGTGGAATGAATTAGCTATGTAGTAACATAGTTTCCCAATTTTAACATCCATGACACACACAGCTCAAACACTAGCCCTTAACATAGAGAACACGACTTGTCCATTAACATGACATATCAAAGTGACATGGTGGAATCGGTACGGCCGACCGAGCACAGATATGGTCACACAGAGGATTAACCAAATGGGAAATGGGTGTAGGGAATTTTAAACTATTGTGTGATTACATTGACCACCAGCTCAACTACACGTGTTGCATATTATGACACTCTTCTTCAATTAGACTATCGTGATTTACAGGGATGCGGTTAGATAGAACTATGGCCGTGTGTGTGTGTGTGTGTGTGTGTGTGTGTGTGTGTGTGTGTGTGTGTGTGTGTGTGTGTGTGTGTGTGTGTGTGTGTGTGTGTGTGTGTGTGTGTGTGTGTGTGTGTGTGTGTGTGTGTGTGTGTGTGTGTGTGTGTGTGTGTGTGTGTGTGTGTGTGTGTGTGTGTGTGTGTGTGTGTGTGTGTGTGTGTGTGTGTGTGTGTGTGTGTGTGTGTGTGTGTGTGTGTGTGTGTGTGTGTGTGTGTGTGTGTGTTCTGGTACAGCTGTAAACACCGCACAATTACACCAACAATATATGTATCTATATGAAATCCTATTGGTGGACCCCCACTTTCCGAAAATCTGGACCTTCCAGTCATGTAATGCTTAAAAACTTTTGAAGAAGAAATATGTGTACATACCACAGTGATAACTATAATGATATTGGATTCCCTACAAGAAGCTCACACTAACCTTTCTAAAATGGCACCAAAACAAACATATCTAAGTGGAGATACCTTGGAGCTACAATACTTTCCATAATCCCTCGTTAAAGTGGAAAGAATCACGCGATGAAAGAAGCCTTGCCGTGTGTTCTACAGTCCTGCCTACGGCTGCATCATGGCATCTCCAAGAGCACATAGACCGTTTACATCCGCGTTTCTAGGGAAACATGCTGGAAGGCCTGCCTATTAGCAAGGCTTCTATTGTGCTATGGCACGACCTAGCATCGAGTAGCACAGAAACCTAAGAAAATATACAAGCCGTTAGCTTGTGGTCGTGTTTGTTTGACTTGTTCAATTATTCCATGTTCGCAGACGATATAGTAGTTTTTGTGGCAGTAAAGCGCACCTGAAGGACCCACTGCGAGCTATTATTAACGAAAATCGAAGTTTTTTGTGTGCAAAGAAACGAAATGATTTGTTTGTTATTGATGGAGGTGTTTGTATAAAGGGAGCAGTTATATCGATCCAGAGAGAAATCATTTGGCATAGCATAGCTGCGCACGCGTACAGTTATTGCTTATTTCAGCAAATTGATAGAATATGGCCTTGCCAAGATACCTGCTGGGGTAGAAGTGTGCTCATAGAGCAAATACGAAAGGTGGTAACTTTCAAAAAGGAATTGGCATTAGTATAGCTCCACATGAATGTATGTTACTTTTTAAAGATCTGTTTTCCCCTTTCACTAAACAACAATAAAGTATTATAAGCATCATTTGGCTTGCTACAAACCCCTACACTTATTTCTCTATGCCCCGCTATGCTCATTATTTAACAATAGGAACATAGAGCCCCATAAATATTGCACTTGGCCACGTTGATCCGTCGTTTGAGTCCATGAGCACACTTCAATTACAGACGACAGCTTTAGATAGCTCTCACCCCGTCAACGGCCTTATTAACCGAGTCCGGGTGATAGCTTTCACTTCAACACCGGGCCAATATACTCTTGAAAAGACGGCGGAACTCGGAATTCAATTAAGTTAGAAGTATTTCATCACGTAAAATGGCACGACCCGGGACATTTGACGTGATTAAGTGCGAGCGAGTGTGCGCTGGGAGACGCTGCACAGCTCCGGCGGCACTCAGGCTACGGGAGGTTCTGGAATTTGTCTGCGCCACTTGGCGATGGTCACCATCTGGACATCATCCTGAAGCCGACGTCATTCCACTCTGACTCACGCAACTCACGAAGGATACGTAACAGAATTTCACGCATTGCTGAATTGTGATGAAATGAGATACAAAATAATTTTAACTTACACACTCTTCTCATTACATTTCCTATTTACTACTCGTGTAGAGTCTTGTTTTCATAACGTCCACATCTATACCTCAGGTGTCGGACATATGCACCTTGAAAAGACAGTGATTTATGAGTAATCAAGGATTTTTCCTGTCGACCCATAGCGTGATGTATTACGTTGCAAATATGTCAAAACACCACTGTCTATTTCACGCACAAGGCTAATGCCTGCTGATCTATCATAAGTAAAGGCTGTTCAAAGACACAGCGCCCTTTGCTGTGGAGTGAGCGGCCTTGCAATGTGGCTATTGAGTCACACGCCATTGTCGTTGTCCCACAGAGGTAGATGCCACGGACATAGTGTCGCAAGGACGTTCATACCGAGCCTTTGTTCGGAGAGTGCACACCCTCATTCGACATTTCATCCTATAAATTGCGTCCTATAAGTTACCCAAGTTGGGACAGATCGTTTATGCTGTGCTTATTCGTCATTTAGTATGACATTTCGGCTAGAGAATATGACAGAAACATTTGGTCCACTGTTCCAGATATTTAACACCAGTTGCGACACTTAACACTGATATAGAATCCGGTGGCTTTCAATTCATGACCACAACGTGGGTGTTCATTTTCAGGCAATATGCGTTTCAAACATGTACAAAACGCTATTTCCACACACACATTAACAATGGTTCTGACGAGGGCTCTAGCTAGCTCTAGCTAGACCAAGCTTGCAACCACATTACCCATGCAACGAGGACGACGCCACTGTCCTCTCCTGACACACTATCTTGCCATCCCCATCTGCGTGGACACTGCCCTCTTCCTACCATGGAGACCACAGCAATGCTTCAGGCAGTACCTATTCGGATGTTATCACAACCCCTGCTCGTGCGGACACTGGTGGAGGGCCGTGTTTGGCCGCCAAACACGTCGGCACTCCACTGTTTACACGGTCAACATGAAGGTCAGTGTCAGTTCTCTTTCTGTGTGGAGAGAGAGAGAGAGGAAGAAGAAGCGGTGACGGGGAAGGGCATTTGTCACGTCGTCATAGAGGCCATCTGTCGCCGCCCCCGCCACGGCCAATAGTGACTTAATCGATTGATACAGAGGAACTCCTGTTTGTAGCCTGTGATAGAACCGTATCATAGCAGAACTGCTGATGCTGGCCGACCCGGGTATTCAAAAAGGAGAAATGGAGAGGGCGCCAGCAGAATTGCATGGGTTATGTACACTATGGCGGAGATGCCAAAAGCCTAATACGTTGGTTATTTTCGGGGGAGGGGGTAAAGGGGAGTACGTGTCCCGTGCGCCTACTGGACCTGCATATAGCTGAAGCATATGAATTAACTTATGTCATATACTTTAGCATTTACAATTGTTTTTACCGTGAAAAAACCTGCATTTCCGCATACAGACGGGATAAATGATCACTCAGTATTATGGACTACGGGGTAGTGACCAGAGTGACCTGACGAAACGTATAAGCACCTGCCCCCTGATTGTTTCCCACGGCTGTAGACATAGTGTCTATTTTTAATTAATAATCAACTGCATGAGATTGACAGAAGGTGAACAGCTGGAGGTGCTCTAAGAGTTGGTGTGTATGCTCAATTACGTATTTATTGAGGCTTTACATAGCTACAGCTACGAAATAAGCGGTAAAACCAATTCGAAGCAACACTAAACATGTGTCTAATCTATAATAGACGAATCTAAGACATTTATGGCGAGTTTATCAGTGAGTGATATGTGACTCCATTTCCCACGCCAATATTCGTAAGTCCGGTGCTAATGTTACTAACAACGTTTGGGGATGCCATTACGCCATTGCCATCACCCAATCAATTGCATGAATTATTTATACAAAATACCGTGCACATTTGGGTATATACAATGATGTATCATTTCAAACCCCATGTTAATATTGTATCCAATTCCTGCTATTAAATAGATGCACTTTGCATAGCAAATATACAATGTATTTGGTATAACACCACTATACCTAGATACAACACAAGTGTATCAGTTTGATATTGTTTTTATCTCAAACATATTACCCTGCTGACATGTACCCTTAGTAATACATGTCGTATGATATACAGAGCTGAACCTTAAGCAACGCAACACATACTGTATGGTGTAGCTTATAATTCTAACGCTATCGTATGGCTATGATCTCACGTTCCCATGACCCATTGTTCAAGTCATGTAATGAAACATTGTCATGACTTTATACCTAGAGACAAGTGCCTGTCTGGCCATTGGCCCTGTGCTCTAGCCTGGCCTATTGTTGAGCTCCACGATCTACAAATGAGGAGCGCATGACGACAACATCCGCATGAAATATGCACGAGTAAGCCACTAACTAGTGATGAATAAATAAGCGGAGGTCGTGCGAGGTCGAGCGCGGGTCGTATGACCTCAATCATGGCAGGAGGTTGTGATGGCGACGTGTAGTCTTGTTTTTCACACATGTGCAACGTTTAAAATGTGTAGACATGACTTGTATCATGCCGTTTGGAGCAAAAGTGGCCGCTGTGTTTTGGGGAATATATATACCGATATAAAAATGATACTTATGTATACGTATGTAGTTAGTATCGACATGGCGGTTGTGCTCTTCTGGCTCATACATTTGTGGATGTTCCTATACACAAACCATGGAAACTTACTCCGGTCCACGGTAAATCAAACGCACATTTTGCCCCTTAATTCCCTTCAATCAAAGCAGATTATCATTAAAGTTACATTCTTTGGTGCAGAATGAGGTATGGTATGCAATAGCCTATACAATATTAGCACACAGCAGCACATTAACGAAGTCACTGTCACACTTATGGAGATCTCACGTACAGAGCTCTCACGCATACACGTGTGATGTGTCTGTACGTGCGGTGTTACCAGCCACTTTACCAGTTCTACCACAACAGCACGCAAAACCACCTACAAAGGTCAGTTCACGCATTGAAGCTGCACTCTACGCTGGTATGAGTGCCCTGGTGGTGGATCTGTAATTGGTAAAGCGCAGCGGAATGTCCCGCTTCTTATGAATGATGCAAACAGGGTGTTCAAATAGTATCCGCACCGTATAGCCTTACATACAGGGCGTGCAGCAATAAGTCATCTTGAAATGTTACGCTTGTGTCTAATAAAGCCGTCTGCTGGATTGTTTGTGGGTAATATTACACGGCCCTGGACCCTTAAATCATTGCCTGACTGTCTAATGGTGTTCTCACTTCTCGGCTGGCCTTCATGTCTACCAGACTCGCTATTACTATATTGCTAGTAATGATAATTACTTTACTACCATTATATCGACCACACTTGTCCATATATATGTATATGGCTGATATGAGTTAATGTGTTTTGCCATGACACTAATCCTACATCTGTGTGTATAAAAACTTCGTCGCACGTGTATTGCCACTTTGGCGTGAATTACGTTTTCCACTCGGAACGTTTTATAGGCGGCTTTGTAAGCATATTAGCATTCACGTCTATAATTGCCCGACAATCAGTGCTAATAATCAACAGAAGCTTTCATTGGTCGTTTTGTGTGCAATCTAGATATAGATAAACCTTCAATTGTTGTCAAGGGCAACTGCGTAATGCATTATATCAAGATACTTATCATGGAACTATTAGCTGTGATTCTACTAGGTATGTCATTAAAGTGCCTTCAAATATACGACCCTGATTTTTACTTAGATAGTTGAACATGTGCTTAATGCTCATGAAAAATGCTGGTACATGGGCATACATATTTTGTTAGTTTACAACAAATACACTAGAATGTCTCTAGAAAACAGCAAAAACATGCAGTGGAATTCTTTGCTTGTACAAGTAGCATTGGTGTAATCTCCGTGTACGTAATCTGCCCCGGGCTCATACCAATCGTCAAGAGCAGTATCACTGGGCGGGAAAATTTATACACGAAACTCTTTGCGTCAAGATAAGCTCTGACTTGCGAAATGCTTAATATTGTCAAATTAATGCGGTGTTTATATAGATGGCCAGACATTGTAATGATGTATGTACACGTATGGTTCGGAACGAATGAGCATTGTTCTAGCAATGTAAATTTAATAGTATAACTCTAGAATGTCACAACATCATGAACGCCTCATTCACGCTTTTCATTATGCAGTTTTGACGTTTGACAGTACATGTAGAGTCGTCCTTTTCCACCAAGTAATGCTATACTCTCCCAGATATCATTCACACAGACTCCTCACAACCACATCCCATTACCGGGCACCTGTTAAGGGCACCTGTCTCGAACACTATTCCGGCCTCACATGAGGCTTATCGGGTGATAGGCCATCTTGGCTATGCATTTTCATCAAACCAATTACACTGTATAGTAGATCAAAGTAGTGCTCCTCAATTTTTCATGGGCGTATATTGAAATAATTGCCCATTATTTTCGTCTCTAAATACATGCAGCAATAGAGCGGTGGTGCAAGCATGATATGACTATTGTAAACGTCATCTAATAGATGCTTGATGACGGATGAGAATACTTTATTCAAGAGCAGATTTAATAGTCTGAATGAAACAGCACATCATCACTCGATGGTCTGTATGTAATAAACGTGTGTGATAGGACTGGACAGTGTCACACAATCTCACACAATCATACCATAGTACTATATCACCAAAACCGCTGTCACGACTTGTGTGAGCTCAATCCATGGTTGGACCGCTTGTGTCCACCAGCTACTGACGTGTACGTCTACAACTACACACAGGATACTGTGCATGCTTAAAATCTTAAGTCTCACAAACACATGTCGATATGCATTCGGTGAACTCATTGTCTTTCCTATAAGTTGCCTACAAAGCAGTAGATCTTCGTGCATAAAGAAGTGCGTGTATATTATGTGACGTCATAGGCATACACGCACAATATTTCCAGTTCTAGGCAAATGATTCTGTATAGTTTTCAGCTGTTCGTGTTAATTCCCGTCATGTGGGAGGCTTCTTTTGTGGTGCTTCTAATAAACACCCGTTCTCATTTATTCTGTTCTTACGAGAAAAGAAGAGTGTGAATGAGAGTGTGCTAAGGCTTTTCTCTTGTGCAATCATGAATCCAGCGCGTACATTAACTATTCATAGACCTATTTGACGAATGTTTGTTCTCGAATGCTGAGAACATCACTGTTCACTATGTGAAATGAACTGGTTCGTCAACCCAAAAATTCAATTCATGGATCTTGTATTTGCTTTTATAATGTATACAGAGGCACAGGTATTTGCCCCAACAAAGAAATGAAACATTTAATGCAATTTGCTCTACATAAATGTGTGATTACTATATTGCTGTGTTTCCAAACAACCAAATGCACCTTCATACAATAAAAACCCCACGGGAGCTTTCATTGTGTAATCCGTTGCATAAATCTTGCTTCCTTCATAATTCATGAAACTGATATCGGAGTGTCTCTCGGTGTGACAATTGATTAGCCTACTATATGCGTTTTTGTGTGCAGACGACACCAGACTATAAAACAATCTACAAATAATTGAATACTTGAAACTGTGTGAATGTGTAAAAACTGTTAACCCTTTAAAGTGTACTCCATCGTTGTTATAAAAAAGTGAAAATTATCTGTATAACAATCCTTGAGCAAACCAAGTGTAAAACATGTTCCCATTGAAGTATTTAACAGAACCGACACCCATGGCACTTCCTTCATACATACTATAATCCTACTCCTGCGGTGGGTTCATCATGTTGGTCAGATATTACAATTAGCATGCTTCTTTGACAATACAAACGAGCAGGTTTTAAGTGTGTGTTGTGACACACGAATCAGGCCACTAACCCTACACTGATGACAGACAGTTGAAGTATGTCACAGTTGCCCATCAAATACCTCTAGATGGTCATAAATGAGTCCAATCTCAAACAGTGTCCATAACAGATTATGTCAAGCATCTATAAATTGCTGTCAGTGTGGGTCATGGACCACTCTTCGGATAATTACCACACTGATATTAGCAACACGGCCATACTACTTTGTCCTACAATCCCTGCAAAACACGGTCATTAGAAGTGAACACAACAGGAAAGCAACTGCACTCGTTCCCAATACCGCGCAGGGATTTCTTGTTTGTATTTCATTTCCGCATTCAGCCCCGTTTCACCGTGTTAACGAACTGGCAAATCTGGTGCTTTTTGCTGTCACTGGTGAAGCACCTACAAAGTGGCCATGTGTAATGTTGGTGAATGCGGGCGCCAATGTGATCAATGTGGGGTTATTGACCACAGGAGAACCAGCTTTTCACGCCTTCTATTGAACATTTTGCGTGAGATAAGGCTCGCTGTCAGGTCTAGTCGCATGGTCGTCAGAAACAGCCATTCTAAGGAATGTATTACCTAAATACACTGAGCTGTACTTGCTCATCTATTTAATGAGAGACTGTCTTATGCAATTAATGCCCCTAATTAGCAGCACAACAGGCCGGCGGCGAATGGAAATCCATTGTTGTACGGCAACAGCTATGTCTTCTCTGTGGCTCTGTTTTGCTTCTACTATAGTACTCCAATATTGTATGGAGCGTGGTCTTTTTTAAACATTACATTAGTTTATATATAGATCTGGTGGTAACGTTTTAAAAAAATAACAAATTCTCACATGTATGGGCAAGTATAGTAGACCTTTATTAGTATTACAGATGGTGGATCAGCTTCAACTCGTATTCTACTATTCTAATTTCAATCTACCTTATTTGTTCGTAATGAAATACATCGCTGTGGTGTAATAGCTTTATCCGCTTACATCTCTGAAGGAAGAACTAATTACAGGGCTGCAAAGTAATACAGATTTGTCGGTATTAATACAGTTTTCAGACGCAACATACCTGAATAAATATTGTACCTTTAAATATAAACGCTTTTCAGTGTCCTTTTATTAGAATTAAAACTAGCATCACATGAGCATAGACAGGATGCATGCAGGCAATATTGTGATATAAATCGTTGTTATTACTGTTTGAATAAACGAATATCTATGTGTGATACATTACATTTACATTTGTTCTATACAAGACCAAACATTACACTGCGTATTCGGGTCAGAATAAAACCTCAGATTTTACAGATTTTGGACACCCTGAGTACAGAAACTACCGATAAAAGTTTGGAAGCCCTGTAATTAAATGCTTAAATAAAGCTGTCATGCGCAAGTTGATTGGATGAAATTCCATGCGACAAGCGGCTTTATATGGCGCTGATTTTGATGTGATTACTTAGAGATGTAGATTCCTCCGAACGAGGTGGCTATAAAGATCTCACCCACGACATCACTGTTCCGGGAACAGGACCAATTAGCGAACGAAGTGAGGGTAAATCAGACGTCAGCATGCTCAATTTCACCGATTGACACTCCAATCTCGTGGTCAAATCCTACAATAGATACAGTCCCCTAATAAAATACCATCATGTTATTACCGTAAACAGTTCAATATATGGTTGTCAATGGTGTATTGCTTTCTTTTACAGCTGTATTATTAATAATATGAAAAGTTTTTGTTCTAAATAAAAATAATACAATACTACAGCCGTAAAAGAAAGCAATACACTATTGACAATGAGACCCAGTGCTGTAAACCAAATATACAGAATATTTAATAGTTCAATATGGTGACAATGTGAATTAATTACTCTTTTTGAGCTTCACAAGCCACAGCCTGAACTTCTCATCAATATTTCAACCACGGGGGTCCGGGTTACTTGACATTAGGTGATCATTAATTACACTTTGGGGGCTATTTGAATAGACTATGATTCCCAACTACATTTACGTCGTCATTGATACCAACATTAAGTAATCTATGTCCTTGAGCTTGACCGGTGAATGTCTGATGTATTTGCAGATTGACCTATTGGATTGCATATTGTTGGCTGCGCTCACTGCCAGGTTGCTTGTTAGTGGACATCTAAGGCAACATTAATCCATGTACTGTAGATTTTGACATTATGACATTTTATCTATATTATACCGGATTGAATGGCGTATGTCTTTATTGCAGAACAACGTGAAGATTTTCAACCATCAAAAATTGCTGTTCTTTACCATTGCAAAGCCACCACCCCATTACACTTAAGGACTTACACCAGAAACGTCAGAGATATGGTTTTGTAACACTTTCGTGTTCGGAAATTAGCTATTCGTGTATATTGTGCTAGCTATTTAAAAAGGCTACGTTCAGTTATGATTTACACTACTCTGATGATACAATATATACAATGAGCTGAGTTAGCATACTATTCAATTTACGAGATATGTCTGCACCCGTTACTCATTGTTGCGTACTCTCGCTTATTAACATATAGTAGTACCGTATGGCTACACAAAAACTGGCTATGCTTTCCTTTATTTGTCTAATGTGCACCTAACCAGTTTGTGCTCAGAATAACAAATGCTAAACCAGTAAAACCTGCACCAATCGACAACCACAAACTATTGTTACAATAAACAAAACAATGAAAAAAATCCTTCGTGTGCAAAGGTCCAATTATGCGAATAGATTTTTCTAATACAAAGCTCAATGACAAAGAGATATAGCTGCACAACAAAACGGTAATGTTTGTACAAACGTTTGTACTCTTGTGGAATAGATCCACCGCATTGAGCGACAAAACTCTTTGTCGGTCCAATCGAATGCTTCTTTATTTAGGTGCGCCTCTATAAGGTATGGTGAATGAGAAATGCTGGGACTCCCCTATCTAATTTGAGATTTAAAAAAACAGGCGTCTTTGTAACACGGATTGTTGTCAGTGAGGATATTGTGGCGGGTGCTAGGAGAATCTTCAACCTCTTACAAACTCCCACACACCCTGCTTGGGCATCCCTCTCATCAAGCATGCCAGACTATGTCCTATATATTTCATCTCTCCTCTCATCCCTCGCTATTAAAAAGAACCTTGAGCACGCAAATTTGTCTGCTTTATGCTTTAGAAGAGAATATTTGAATATATCACCGTCTGTCGCATGGACACTGAAAGCTAATGTTGTAATGCGCCAATCTGTCCTCATTACAATATCTCGGTGTACCGTTCTAAGCGGAGTGTAGGTGTGAAGGCGGTCGCGTAGGCACCATTCCTATTAGCTGACACCTAAAGATTAAAATGTGTGGTTAATTAGGATCATGACTTCATGTTAGGGGACCTAAATCATCGATAAGTTGAGCCTGGTGGAGTGAGGTGAGGGTAATAGTAACAAACATGCAATTTTCGAAACTATCATTAAGTTGTTCTAATTCTACATATTGATTTGTTATCTAATTCGGATGTTGTTGCATGTCAAAGTCACTGTGTTGTCATATTTACCTTTGGATTGATCCATACTCAGTCGCAAATAGTAAACAGACAGACGACATCAAACTGGTGGCGCCAATCCCACACATCGATCTGCCCGCTATTGCGCGGGCACCTGCTACTAGCCACGCAGCGGAAGCTCTGAGTACCGCTCATTTTAAGCAAACTTTCTTACTTACCCCATTACTCTTTTATCTGGCAGCTGCTTACAGCTTGGGCTTAACGGCAGTACCGTTATGTGTGCTTAAGTAATGCTGATCGTTCTCAGCATTCAAACACTATTTGCTGCGGAGCTATATATGCCGCTGATCGTTCTACTAGTTTTAAGTCAGAGAATCTATTTTCACCATAAGGCCCAGTTTCTGCAAAAGAAAACATCACAGTCCGTTACACGCGGTACAAGTTACATATTTCTCAGGCAAAATAAATGTTTACGTAACATTAGTATATAGTACCGTTTGACTAAAACGAATGTTGGGTGTAAGGATAATTAAATGTGAGAGTCAAACCCTGGGTGAAAACACAGCACTTCAGTACACACAAATATGTAGATTGCATCTTGTAGTCGATGTCTCGCGGTGGCTGCACCCATCTATTCATTTGATGGAGGATACATGGTGCAAACCCCGTTTAACGCCCTATATTGTGGGCGCCCACGCGTCTAATTATTGAGCCATAAGGACAAGTGCGCCATCCCCGTGCTTCATTTGATGGGGAGAAATGTAACTATTCGTTAGGCGATGTGACAGATTCTGAGTAAGACCAAAAGAAACATCTGGAATGTATTGTATGTAAAAGAAAGTGAAACTAACGTCGTTTCCTCTTGCAATAACTTAGGCTAATTTTGAATACATTCTAACCGAGAACACGTTTTTCATTATATAATTTGGCGGTTGTTATTTGTGTTTGATTGTTTTTGTTCTGTTGGTTAGAGACGAATTGGACTGCATTTGACTTATATGTGTTTGGAAAATACTTCCATGTCTCAAATGTTCTAAATACTTCAGTGTTCATATCTTAATATCTTAACTACTTCCTTGTTTTACAAACCCCCAAGAAGGACAGGAACAGTCACCAGGTATACGCAACATAATTAACTCACACGCTCAGTAATCTCACGGTGCAAACGCCTATACGAAATAAGTTCTAAGTGCTTTAATCTCAATTAGTTCTACGACTGACGTGCATAATTTGCCTGATAATCTTTCCACTTATAGCCGCATCATAGCTTATGTTTTCTTGCATATTACCTAAAAAGGAAACGATTACATCCAGCCTACATCTACTACATATGCAAGTAGTCTACATTGTTACGTCACATGTTGTATTGGCTCGTCTTCAAATAATGCGGTTTGTAATTTTATGGAAGCAAATCACAGCGTTATCTTATTATTGTTCCTGCTCATATATTACAACGCTCTGCACAGAATGCAGCTCTGCAGCATGTATCTAGCAGCTGTCCACATTATCAAGTACTTGTCGTACACGTATCTGGACCTGCCCATTGCAATTGTGCTAGAAACGCAGCTAGCTGACCGAGTCCAATAGTGACGTCATCAACGTAACTATGACGCTGTGCATTGCGGCGTCTATTCTAGGGGCAAGAATGTTATTTGTTGACGATCAGGTCAGTAGGATCTAGTTTTGGGTGGTGGCATTCCATGATTATTTGTACTATTGGGATCAATTATACGTAGTATACTAATTGTCCGTGTCGTTACTGCCACATACCTCACATACTATATAGTATACTGCCAATGTGTATTTTGGTTTAACAAGATTGAGACCCTTCTTGACATCAAATAATGACAAACTTGTTTTGTCTGTACGAGTTACCAACCATTACTGTTGGTGAATCGTGTCTGCTTGATTGTTTACACACAGAGACCTGCGCCAAGCAATACATCGAACCATTAGTGTACAAATGCGGTTGTATTGCTTTCTTACAAGAGCCGGTTAGTCCGTACTCATTATATTGTGTTTGATTGCATTTATGAAGATGAACGAGCTTAGCGGCCGGTCGCCTCATTTAAACAAACCCACCTTAGATGAGTTTTGCCGGTGAAATACATGCGGTCACCATGGCAGCGACCCCCGCCCCCACGTGGCACGACCGGTGATTGCAATCACGTGCGCGGTGCTAAATTCGGCGTGTTTTGGCGGCTTTATGGTTTAAGATCACAGGGGAATAATAACTGCAACAAGCAACTGCCTGGTACAGGAAAATCAAACTGTTTGTTATTCAACATGCTTACAAATTTACGGCGTAGAATGATTGGGAAAAATGATAGCTGGCGGTAGTGTGTGGTCTGTGTGATCTAAGTTCAAACATACATAACTTGCTGCACCTGACTGGAATGAGGAACTCCGCGTCTGATAAAGGAAACATATATAAGCATAAGAGAAATAGAGACTTTATGAAATGTTCAAAGAAAATCACTTGATGGGTATCTAAGTAAGCGTATGCAATCGAATCTTCATATAAATTTGATGTGATGACATGAAATATGCATATTAAATTTCTGTAATGATTACCAGCAAGGATCATTGCACTTAGCAGACTGGACTTGCATAGACATATCATTACAATATGTAGTGAGCTATACATACTGATACGTTATTGTAAACGATATAAATACACATAGCGGAAGTGACCATATTGGTATTGGACATGCACAACATCATTCTTATAGAATTGCTAACAAACATTTCTAAAACGAACTTCTGTTTTAGTAAGCTATTATGTTCTCTGGTGTGCTAATTCGAGAAGGTAAATGCGGTAGAGTTTCTCTTGCCATGTGAAACATAATTTGTATTTCTAAAACACGCCATATTGCGCACTCATTTTTGCTATCCCGTTAGATTGAGTGTCATGCATTATATTACTCATAGAGGGAACATTCAGGAGCTGATACAGAGATGTATCAGAGATATGGGTGCTATTTCGGATTGAACACGTCTGACAAATGGCAGGCGTGAGGTGACTATTACATAACACATACACACTATTACGTCAGTGTATGACTATTTAGAATGAAATTCATGACATCTTATGTAAAAAAATCTCACTTGTTTAATAATGCTTTTCATAATTGAACTTAATATACGGTGTGGTTTTTTAGTTTTATATTTTTGTCTACCAGTTTTTCGTAATGTTAATGTTTGAATTTACAGTAATTGTTATGTGGCTTCTTTTATTGTAAAGCGTCAATGATAGTATTGGTAATGGTATATATTATAATGTATATATATATATATATATTATCATATCATATATGTGCAGTGTTTTACGTAATATAAATAGCAATGAATTTAAAGTGAGCATCACACTAGGATTTCATAGGCTACACAACGAGTGGCAGGTTAATTCATTAGATGTGTGTACCGTTAAACTAACTGCACATGGTTAAGGTTGGTTAATTGCAAAAGCTTATTAGTTTGTTATATTGTCCTCTTCTTCAAAGAAGCAATGTTTTTGTTGTTGCTTCGTTTTTAAAAACAAATATGCAGTGTACTGTTTAAATAAGTAAACTGCACCCCTTGCTAGTAGCCTGCTCATATGGCATGTTCAAAGAAATAGAAGGAAGCAATCCAAAAGGCATTGCACCCAGGAACCCAGACCAACCTGATTAAACACCCACAATGACAAAACGCAGACTGCGCATGTCTTTATTAAGGATGGGAATAATATTATTATATGACGTTGTATGTTTTATTTACATGACTAAATTACTGAGTTACATTATCACATCAGTAATTTAGCAGTGGTTTTGGAGCCATGGTGGACTGAAATATACATATAATGGGTGTTACTGTTTGGGATGTTCATATATAAAACACAACAGCAACGACTGCAGCAGCAGCATCACAGGGGTCGGTCCATTTAGGGTGTTATGACAAATTGTAGGTCATCAAAAACTATTACACATTTGCCACGCATGAAGCACTGTTTGTATTGTCACAATAATATGTATCTACGTCATTAATGCCTAATTCAAATTCCATGTGAACAATGTTGGTATGATACAAGGTATATAGTCCTGTGAACATGTATGTACTCACCAAACCCCGAATGCGCCGCCCCCACCCACCCTCCCCACCCCTCTGCGGTGGCGGCAGACGCACCTGTCCCCACTTTGTGAGCTTAATGAAAAATGCCAGACACTGTGTATGTCAGGTGAAAGATCACGCTGGGAACAATCCATTCCCTGTTCTGCAATATATTTGGCCCTGCCAAGGAGCAATTGGACGTTTGTCAAAAAAGAGCTCAACTTTACAACACACAATGTAAAATTCTGATTATTTTTAGAATCTGCTGGTCTTGCTGTTGATTCCATGACCAGGATTTTAACCCCCTTTCCATCCTAAGCCAATCTATTTTAACCTCAAACACATGAGGGACGTCTCTCCATTATTTCTAATGCAGGTCAAGTAATGGTACACTTCCATGTTTTCTAACATTTTTGTCTTCATTGTAATGTTTGCTAATGTCACACTTACTAGAGGAAGCAAAGAAGGCGGTTTTTATGTTTTATATGTCATGTTTTACGTTGCAAATATTTGTACAAAATATTGACCTATTCGTGTAAACTGCTGCATCGATTCTAGTTTCTAACATACAAACGTATTCATATCCATGTCCTAAATAGGTGCCGGCTATATAGACAAAACATAAGTGTACGTTGTTTGAAATGAAAAAAATAGAAAAATATTCTCACATCAATCACTGTTGCTCAAATCACAACACAAATTACTTGCAAAAAAAACTAACCATTGAAAGTCAATATTTAAGTTCTCACTGCAAGTTACTGTTACCTGTAGAAAAGCAGACGAGAAAACAGGCGGCAAACAAACGCATTCCAGACGGGATGTTCTCGTCTGTTTGTTTGTAATATAAACCTCTGACATCGTCTGCTGTGAGCATTTTTTATAGGTGATCAATCGATCCCCTAATGCTGGGATCCTAGATTCCCGATAATTGAAGCCGACACACCCGTCGCACTGAAGCCGTTACTAACTTGTTTGCCACATTGTCTCATCACATAAATATCGGGGATTGACTGTGAGACTGGGGCTCTATCAGTAGCCGGAGATAGTGTCATAATTCAATTGTGACACCTAGCGGTGAATTCGGGAATTTATTAGGCCTAACTCGTAAATGATATAAATTTATGAATTTCAACATTTTACGAGAATTGTAATCACTGTCATAGAGCTTGCAACAATTTCATAAGTAGCTCATCTAGCTACTTCAATAATATTGTGATAAAGGTTATAATGATGAATTTCACTCATAGCTCAGCTAAAGAAAACTTCCCTACATTTTGTGCAATAGCTGTGAAGTTTTACCTCTCAGATCCTCTAGTTTTGTTTATTATTTTGCTTTCAGACAATGACTGTGAGAAAACGGTGTCCGTCACGATTAATGGACAGGAGTCTATGATGGAGTTCATTGATGCAAACGTGGAAATGGTGAGTCTAGATAGGCTAGATAACATTATTAAATAACTACCCCCGGTAAATGACTGACCGTTGTGCATGCATACCACCACCACCACATTTACATTTTAAATTTACATGTACTTATGCCAGTGTGCCTTTCGATGAAAATCGCAGAAGAGACCGAAACTGGCAGTTGTAACACTAAATTCTTTTTTTTTCGTAATGTGCATTGGAAAAATAATGTGGAAGAGTATTTTTTCTTTTCTAGAAAATCAATTACTTCTCATAATTTTAGTGTTAGGGCACTGCAAGTACTAAACAACTTGTTAAGTACTTGCAGTGCCCTGTCAACTATCCAAACTTAAAACCATAAATGTTTTAAGCTAACCATATTTACAAGAGACCACACTACTATGAAAGCAATAAAACCCAACTGGTGTTTCCTCTTGTGTCGTCATTTGTAGTTGTTGGCACTTGTGAGGCAGTAAAGCAGACGACATTCAATGAGAACAGCTTCATTAGCTCTCCACGTGACTTGTTTTTGCAATCTCTGTAAAGATGGTTCCCTGAGCACAGTAACTCTGTGCAAAGTTAGATCCCAAGTTTGACAATAATGCACACATATTTCAATCAAAAGATGTGAGAAACCAAAAATGTCAAAGGTCCTAGTCTAGTAGTTTGTACAATCCGAATGGGCCACTACATGGCGTGGCTCTTGTCCTTTACCTTTGTGGATTAAACGGAATAAGAATACAAACGTTTTTCATTCATTTTACACAATTTTACGCATGCTTTTCATGATCATATCAACATATGAAGAATGTTCTAACAATGTGGTCATGGAAATCTCAATACAGCATAGTGCACTTTGTCTTGATCAGCCAGATGTTGATTTGTGCGTTCATTCAAAACCTATTGGGCTCCATGTGTTTTCGCGGACTGCTGTTTCTGGCCTTTTCCTTGGACTCTCTCCAATCATGTTAGTGTCAAAATGCCGTGTATTGGTTCACGTGCTCTTTTGATGAATACATAGCTTCCTAACTATAGTTATTCAAAGAAAGAATACCAGGTAGGCGATTTCATTGGGGTTTTTACTGTCTATGGTCATAGAAAAATATATAATAACTCTATGTTGCAGGATACTGCTCAAAAGAAGCATACCGTATACCTTTAAACAACGTTGAAATCGATTTGCAAATTGGGTGCATCAATAAACGTACCTGAAGGAAGAATTCGTGTTCATAGCTTCAGAGATCAATGCACAGCTCTCTAGCTATCTGCTGATAGAGTACTGACGTCACAATATACGTCATAGAAGTACTAGAGGAGACGGCTGCAGCTGCCGCCGCCCCATTCACATGAAACATAGTGTAGACAAACTATTCATTCAGCGTGTATCTCTAAACATTCTCAGGTAGCTTCCCATCACACGACTGACGTACATTTACAATCAATTTAGAACATTATAGCTTTAATGTTGTGCATGATTAAACATATTTGATATGAGCATAGATTAGCTGTTTAACAGAAAGTCTAGAGCGCCTATTGTGAAAAACAGCGGAATGTGGCCGTTATGACAGGTCATTACTCCCTGTTATCGTTTGCCAATGACGTACAAGATGGCCGCCACACCATGAGTCGCTCTGTCATTGGGAGGGCGGCAGTCCACTGTTATTACACACTGTCTCTCGATCACAGCTCCCCTTACTGCTTGACTAGTCTCTGATGTATGCACTGTATACAAGATTGATGTGCCGTGTCACCTGTATGTATTATCATTGGTCGGGCGTGTGCTCAAGGTTTATCATTCAATTACACTATAAGATTGCATTGGCGGTAGGCCTATTTCTTGGCAGTTGCAGTCCGCCATTGATGTATTACACTGCATTATAGATAGTCTGCGGATTGGTAATGTTGGTCAGATGTAGGGAAGATTGCATAGAATAGTATGCGGTAAACCGACAAAGTAACACAACCGTTGTCTTAATCTGAATTTTTAGCGTAGTCTTTGGAGTGATTTATGTGTCTGCGGTGGTCGGACCTGCACAAAAATCTCGTCTAAATTAGGCCTCTATAAATACAATGGGCAGGAATGTGTGAAAAACAATGCGTTCGCTGGGCCAATACAGTCTCAGCATGTGCTGTCAACTGTGCTGTATAATTAGATAAACCTTAATAGCTGATGAACACAGCTGAAGAATTGCCATTTTACAAATACACGGGATTCCAATTTTGAAACTATTATTCCAGACCACCATTCCGCGTGTCTCATTGGGTTTAACAGAGCGGGTTGGAGCTATATTTATAATATCCACGCCTACTTTTCATATCACCTGCATATAACATTGTATTAATGCTGCATCAACAACACTGCATTCTGGCTGCATTCGTCAGATCAGCAATAGCAATCTCCTCCAAGACAGGCCTCATCACCGGTGTCCTGTTCATATACGGCTTGACAATGGGCGACGCTTATGCAACTTCTTCGGAAGCCCTTTCACGCCATTCGCGCGCAGGCACTCGACGAGCACGCTGCCATGACACGTGATTAGCCGCTGTCGTCTGCTCTTGGCGCACTTGCTAATCACAAGGTGGGGCCTGTTGTTGATTGTCGCAGCTTGGACAGCTGCCGCCTACTAACAAGCATTTGACCAATGCAATTTCACATCGTCCTCGTCTGCGTTTGTATAACTGATACGTTTTAACATCATCTGTCTCTGTCATTCTGCTGTAGCTCGCACATTTGCATTTTCTTTCTTTCAGAGGAGCGCTATCAACACATGTTACGTGTATAAGGAACGGTTTACCCATTATTCATATGATGGTAGTAATGCACGAATGGAACAGTCTGTTTAAACGCCTTTTTAGTTATCGCCTGACACTGTTACCCCCAATCCTTTTGAGAGAGAGTCAAGCTAGTGTCTTGTAGCAAGCGTGACAACCATGATGGAGAGGCCTTGCCTACTGCCTGACCATCCATCTTGGCACATTAAACCTGTCATCACACCACACAACTGTGCAGTGTCGTCTGTCATATGAGGCACCAACAACATGGCCATCCTCCATCACGTGACGCCCACGACCGTGTGACGTCATGTCTCATCACATTTTACGGCTCACTCTATAGAGTTATATGATGTGCATCCATTGTTTTGATATATGAGGGTGTCCATGTCCTTAAAATGGCATTCGAATTAAGGGGGATGTGAGAAATTGGCAAAAATTAAGTGTTTAGTGGGAATTTGGGCAATTAAGTGGGAAGTGAGAAAATTGCCAAAATTAAGTGGGAACAAATTCTAATTTTAGTGAGAAACTATAACAGCGGGGGTCATGCACGTAAATTTATAACAATATAACATTTGTTATTTGTTGAAAGTGAATAAAACTTTCATTAATAGTACGCATTTTAGTGGGAAGTGAAAATATTAAGTGGGAAGTGGGAAATGGGCTAAAATATAAGTGGGAAGTGAGCTAGATTTTAAGTGGTAAGTGGGATCAGGACACCCCCACACCCCAATCTAGACGATCATATATTAATAACAACAAAACAGAAAGACATATTGAGTTAACTATAAATGTATCTGTGTGGTTATGATGTGCACGATCCTGAAAAGAAAACAAACCGGATGCAACAATTTAAAGCAACAGCAGAAAGCTCTTTACTTTGCTATTTTGGAGAACACCTAATTGATAAAATCTTGTAAAACGTGAGCAATGTGAGTCCTGGTGAAATCCTTTCCATCACTCCTGTAAGAACCGATTGTCATCGCCATCTCTTCTAGGCTTCCTCGTGTTGGCAACCGGCTTAACTATAACACATTATCACGGCAGCAGCTTCTGAATGAACAACTTGATAGAATAGCGGGTTTCTTTTTCTTTCTTTGCACTAAGTTCGCAGACATGCAACTAAGTATATTTCATTTATATTAGGTCGGTCTCGTTACACCCTTGTTGGCTATGTTAAGTCCAAGTCTGACAGTCACGAATAGTCATCCAATATTTTACTGTGCGTTAGTTGAACATCGTTGTTATCCAAAGATCTCTGCTATCCGGGAATCTTATTTACCCTGCATATATATTCAGTGTTGCAATATCACCATATTTTCAGCAACTTGCAAGTTGAATGTCCAACCCGCAATAGATGAGAAATACATAGTGAAATATAACAGATAATCCTACTGTAATGAGACTATTCTAATCGCCGGCATTACCACGTCACCTTCCAAAATCTGAATATCACGTCTGCTGCTGGCACGCTGCTCGTAACAGCTTAATATTGCAATCACTAACAGTCGTCCTCTCCTCGCCTTGTAGGACCTGAAGAGCTTGTCAGACCCCGACGCGTACGTGCTGGTGTTCGCCATCAACAGCAAGTCGTCGTTCCAGTATGTGCTGGAGACGGTGCGCGAGATCCGCAAGTGGCCGCGCGGCCAGCAGGTGGCGGTCATCGTGGTGGCCAACAAGTCCGACCTCGTGCGCAAGCGCAGCGTGTCGGAGGAAGGTGAGGGACTCTTTACAGTACAGCCTACGGTAGAACCTCTCTTGTAGGGCCACATTTGGGACTAGTGTTAGTGGGTGGTATCAATAGAGAGGTGGTCTCTAATGAGACGTTCACTCTGGTAGCTTTATGAAGGTCTGGGACTGTGAATAGTGGTCATATTATAGAGGTGGTCTAAAAGAGAGGTGGTCTTAACTGGAGGTTCTACTGTACCTGTCCTGTTCTGAACGCCTGCGTGACGTGATTCACGCGGTTTATGTAGAGAGGCGGTCTCTTTGCGGAGTTTAGCAGTGGTGTGTTTGTTAAGGACTGGCACTGTGAGAAATGGTCGTATTCTAGAGGTGGTATCAATGTAGAGCTGGTCTGGATCTGAGGTTTTACGCAATTTCATGTTTAGACTTTTTAAGAAGTTATGCTGCTTAGCAGCATAGAATACAGCCTAAAATAGGCTAAACAACATGGTGACGGGTGGCTGATCTACTCTACTGCAGTAAGAGTGAACGATACCGCCATGTTTGTAAATTTTGGCTTATTTTATGCTTTATTCTGGGCTGCATTAGTAGGTATCAATGGCCAACACTAGGGTACGGGTAATCGTAGTTTAAGATGTACAGATGCTAATGCAGTATGATATTTAATATGCCATATAATAGTGAGAACAGGAATCGGGGGGGGGGGGCTATATTAGTGTGTTGGATTTTTGACACTTTTGTGAGTCTTCTACGCGTATTAAATTACATGGCTGTTATCGCGACAACATGAGAAATCAAGGAATATACCGTAACATCTGGATGTGTTTCCTTTCCAGATGCCAAAAGCATGTGCAATCACTACGACTGCAAGTACATTGAGACATCGGCGGCCCTAAACCATCAGGTAGGCCAGCATAAGCACCCACGAGAGGCAGGCGCGTCCGCATATTTCTTGTACTTGCCCTATGAATTGCCATTAATTTCTGAGGCCTTATTTTCGCTCTGTGCTTCAATGCAGCTGCTTGCGCTTGCGATTTAGTATGCCCAAGACAGTAGGGGAATGCAAATACTAAACACGCGGTGCCGATCTATGATGATACAAAAGTCACTGTCAACACCTGAAAGAAAATTCATCGCCCAGACCCACAACGTGGTCAGCTCACATCTTAACTTACAGCTTCTAAGTAACATTGTAAATAACGTGAACAGTTTAGTTGTCCTGGAAATTTTGAAGTGGCATTTCGCACCCCTCTGTTGTTGTTGGTATATGAGCATAATTACCGGGTTTGTGGATTAGAACAACTTTATAGTTGATGTTACGTGTATTGGGAATGGGTCTGCTCACTCCCGAGTAGAGAGCGACCAGGTGAATTCTGTAGATGGCATCAAAGAAAACAAGCAACACCCAAGTGCACCGGCGATATAGAGGTTAAGCAGGAATTTCGTATTGACTCACTCAAACGCTGTTTATATTACCGTGTTATCTAAGTGTGTGCTTCCTAGTTTAGTGGCAATATTTGTGTCGTTGGTCAATGAGGCTTGGCGTTGTGTATTTCTGCTACGACTGTTACAAATTTGCTTGTTTTCCAATCCTGCACGATAGGATTTTCCTACCACATGTTAAATACATTGGTATAGGATTGTCCAAAGTAAAATGCCACCAGTTGTAAACAATCGCCGAGTTATATATAGATAGACCCACCTAACTACACTGAACGCCCATCTACTTATTAAATAGTGCTATTATTAACACCAGTATAGTGGAGTTCCATGGTGGTCTCTATGTAGCCACTATGTGCATATTATATATTCCATAATGAAGTGTTAATAGCGATGCTCATCGTGCCATAGAATATACTGAATGATGAGTTTGACTTCGTCGATATGTTATGACCTCAACGTTATTACAGGCAGTGGAAGGTAGTCTTTAGGGCAAGCATTGCGAACTCTGTCCCCAGTCTCATAAGTGCATATACCCACCAATGTATACCACGCTACCCTTCATGTGCCTGCAATTACCACACTGGTCATCCCATCATATACTGTCACCTATAAACTATAATAGACTGGTCCACAACCACTCCATATGTGGCTGATCTCCTTTCAGATGCCATAGGCAGGTCCAGGAGGCACTATCCCCTCTTTCCCATAATGCCCCTTCCCCGCCCCAACACACTCACGCGCACACACACGCACTCACACGCACACACACACCTTGCTAGTACATACACATGGCTATTATCCCTCTCATTACACACACACGCACGCACACGCACGCACCTTATCACCCCACTGACTGCTGCGGTTTCTGTCACATGCAGGTGGACGAGCTTCTCGTGGGCATTGTCACGCAGATCCGCCTCAACCGCAAGCGACAGGAGAAGCTGCAGAAGCTCGACTCCGGGGCCGAGCAGCTCACGTGCGTGAAGGGAGCGCGGGGCCTCTTCAGCAAACTCTTCCTGCGCAAACCCAGATACCACGTGTCCAAATCTTGTGATAACTTGTTGGATTTGTAAACGAAGTCATTTATTCTTTTATCGTCTGTCTGGTGTGATTTTTAAGTGAGACCGGGCACGTTATGAAGCATAGTTTTGAGGACGTTGTGTCAAGTGACCCTGGCCAGGGGTTTAACGGTATTTACGTTACGTGTTATATTGATATGATATGGTGGTATGGTCTTCTTTTGACTATGTAGAATTATTTTGTATTGTGTGAATTATGAGCTATTTATTATTCTATATTTTTACTGAAGATAATCTAATGTGTGTTTCTTCATTACTGAAGATAATCTTCATCATATATGTATTGCTGTTTATACTTAACTAATATCACAGATAACCTAAGTGCAATACCATCAATGAGATGTGTCCAACACTGTCACAAACAACCATACACAACCAACGTCGTGACTGATCTATCAGTATTCTTATTCTCCCAGCTTTCTTATTGTTGAGCTACTTGCAGACGAATATTATGAAAACGTGATAACTGTTGTTTTTTGCTGTTGCTGATTCGATGTTCTAAGCTGAAGAAAGCTTTATATATTTGATGGCACAGGGACTCGCAAAGCTTTAAAGCTTTTGCCTCCAAATGGAATGTCACCTCAAAGTGGTGGCGTCGAGTAAATGCCTTTTGATGTGTTTCTCTTCCTATTAGTATTTGACATTTTTGGTCGTAATGCAACGAATATGGGGGCGACTTAGAAAGACATTGGTGGCTTCCCGCTCGTGAACATTGTATATATACTGTGTATGGAACCATTGCAAAAATACAACCCCTGAAGAAGATTAAATGTACCTCCAAATGCTCAACAAACGTAAGATCGTGTATAGACGAACGCGACGTTTACACCAAGGTAGTCCAAAGTAGTGTGTGCGGTTTGGTAGATTGTTCTTTCTTCAGATGCTTGAAAAATGAAGAACGAGCTTAATTAGATAAACTGTTAAGATAACGGATCAAAATAACAATGAATGAACGTAATAAAAATGGAAAATAACCAACTCCTAGTGTTATGCATATGTATTTTTTGCCATAAACATGAGTGGGGTGGGTGTTTTTCTCTATTGACAAGTTATGTTAGCAATCGGGTGAAGAAGAATGTTTTGAAAGGTCAATCTTGTATGGTGGAATAGTTTGGTGTAATCGAAGCATTAGCTGTTATGTATAATAAACACGTATTTATCTTTTATTGTACTTGGTAAAGATGTTGATTATATATTTATATACTATGCAAGCATTCTATGTTAATTGTACCTTTACTGATTCTTAATATATTTATCCAACTATTTTACTTTATATTTATATGGTACGACATGGTCGCAGCGTAGAATTTGGTCACACACTAATTAACGTGTTCTTTACTCATCTTAATTTAGGATAATTTCAAAATGTAACCTTAATTTACATTTGAAAATTATTAACGGCGTCTCTTTCGTCAGCTATAAGCGCATTGATATCAATGGATTGCCAACTTTGTATTTCCAACTCAATTTCATGTCATTCTTATACTTCCAACAACTTCGTGTGTGCATTTGCCCCATAACATCTATTGTCATGATTCTGTGGTGTAAACGTGTCAATATCACAACGTTGGCGTTATACCCTCAAACCCGCTTTACACTATTGCGAATTCCACCCACGCAGCTATACGTGCAATGGCGAACAGGCAAATTCGTCAGGAAAATTTTGAACATGTTCAAAATTTGTTGACGAATATACATGTACTGGTGGGTTTGGGTTCGTTACAAATAGTTATGGTGCGTCAGTGGATCGCAGAACATTCGCACATATAAGTAGCACTTCGTTTGGCTCAGCAACGCGTCGCACCATGCATTTTTACTACGTTCAACGCCGCATCAATACGCCCACGTTGACGACTGGACACAATACGTTCTGATGCGTTGCACAGATTTGCATCTGATCGCCTAAGTGTAAAGCGGGTTTAAAGCTTGGACTTTCATGAATGATATGAATAGAGCTGTGGCTACTTGAAAGGTCTCTACACTGCAGCAGGTAAATTGTGCTTTAATGAAATGTTCAAATACCTGTCAGTGTTTCTTATAAATACCATGTGAATTAGGGTATTGTAACCTTTTAACAAATACGCGAAACATCACAAGGAACATGACCTATTGCAGTACTGAAGCCTCATGTTGCACCAAATGTATACCAGTATTGTAATGACTTATACCAAAGAGGTAGGCAGAGATACATGTATTCTACAAAGAAGTAAGCAAGGCATCTCACCCGGAAAATCATGTGTTCATTATTGTCACCAATGTGTTATTATGAAACGAATTACATACTTAATTACGATATCTGTGATTGTTCTATTTTACGTGTCATGAAGATCAGGAATAAGAAATGTTTACGCGTTCTTAGAAACGATTGACCCAAGAGAAAGCATTGTTATTCTTTCAATTCAGTATATAGTATATCCAATATACTGTATTTATAACAATGCCACCACCAAGACTCGGACAATGCGTGATTTTAGGATACGAATGGTGCCATTGTATATTGAGCACAACAATACTGACATCTCTGAATTTCCCAGATATTGTAGGGTATCTGTATCACGGCATATGCTGTGACAGCTCTGGGGTATAAACCACAGTCACCATTATCATAGTTAGAATCAATCGAATAGATAGTGTAATCAATAATTCCATCATTTTTATGTCAAGTATTGCTATTGAAAATTACATATTAGTAGGTTCGACTTGTTATAATGGCGTTGTCATGTAAAATGGGCTTATGATGTACCATACCTGAATCTTACCACGTGCATCTTACTAAACCATGTACATTATTGTTATCAATAGTGACGTTTTCAATTAAAACGGTCACTTCATAATAATGCACAATAATATATGGTGGACTTTATACGTGCAATGTTGTTTAATTGAAATCAGATATGGAAGACAAATACGAGTATCAAGAGTCATCAATAGCAATGTTAGCATTTTCATGATGAAATGAGATCAATTTCATGAGATGCTGTAGGTATGTACATGTAACTGTTTTATTTTGATAAAAAATGTACTGTTATGTTACTCTCGATACAATGATGTAGATCATATTAAACTCAAGTCAGAGGAGTGTATCCAAATTTGCAATTGGGCATTGTAATTTTTACTTAATCATATCTATGTTTCAGTTCACCATGAGAAATAAATATTTTTGGATTCCCGTTGCTGCGTTGAATCAATTATACGCCGCACAACACCCACTTCCGTCACCTAATTCATCAAGTGCTTGCGTCCCATGTACCGTGTTACGTGTGTAATGAGCATGTTCAACGGGGGTGGGGTGGGGGTGAGGGTAAGAAATATCTATGCCTATTGCGCAGTTTGTGTAACTGAGTGAGAAACATATATCGATTGGCATATATGTTATGAATAATGGCTGGACGGTGGATGCACCGTGAAACCTCGCCTGAGAGACACCTCACTGATAGAGTCACCTGGCTAGTAGGGTTGCAATTTTATTCTTTCGTTGACTTTAAACATTTGCACCACAAACCTTTCACTAACACATTGATTTATTTCCGGCTAGTGTCCCTAGTTGCGAGGTGTTTCTGTAGTAATATTGCATGTAAGTATTTTGTCATAATTCCAGATAGGAAAGCAAGCGTGCCAGTGTTTTCTAGATAAGATCTAGATATCGCTAGATAAAACCTCAAAAGATTCTTCAGTTTTACTTCCTTTAAAGTCAATTTATCACACACCTCCTCCACAATAGGCCTTACACAGCTGGCTGTGCTGTGAATGAATCTGCTACACTGAGGCTATACTTAAGGTAGTCACTGTGCACAGAGGTTGATGATTTGGCGTTCTAAAATAATTTTCATTATTGTCCCTTGCCTTTGACAGTTTCTTATACTACTCGGTTGCGACAACCCAGTGTTGATACTGATCACTACTAGAATACTGACATTGATTGGCATGCTAGTGTGCTTCCATGGCCAAATAGGTAGGGAGTTGGACTCGTGACCAAAACGTCGTGGCTTCGATTCCCGGTCGGGTCTGATGGTAGGTGTAGGGTAAGCTTACCTCTAACAGATTGAACACGGTTTCGTGGTACCTACAGGTTAAATATTAACAGGTCAGGCGAGTGAATGCTAATGTGAGAGATATGCACGTCTGCCCTACGGTAGCGATGTGCTGTATGCTCCCCGGGGAGTTGAGAAAGATATAGTGTGAAAAGGATGCTAATGACCTTGTGTAGATGTAAAGTCGCTATAGCAAGACAAACTGTGAATTGTGACTGTAAATAAGCACATTTACATAAGCATTTACTAATACGGGTCGTAAACTAAATTGTATCATACAACAGGTACTGTTTTGTATTCATAACATCAAGCGACTTAAGTCAGCTGGCTTACATCACAATCACTTCATCAATTAATCAATCGTAATACCTACTGTGTGATTCACGATATCAATTTGAAATTCATTTGTATGGCTTCTTCCTACTGGTGACGCGACTATCAAATTGCATTTAGTTGAACAATTAAGTAGTCTGTCTCACATAGATCAGTTTGTTTTTGAGTTTGTTTTATCTATTTCCAAGTACATGTACTTAAATCTTATATGCCCATGTACAATATGCATGGCAAGCAATACACGGTTAGTATTTGTGCAGATTTAAATTCTCTCCACGAGCTACCTTAACGCCATTCACCAATGACAAACGTAATCTGGCACGAGCATCCCACTAACAAATGCAATCACGAGTCGTCTTCAGCAGCAGGCGCGTGCGTATGTCCTCTGTTGTCTGCGGAAATATTGGAGATGACGTTAAGAAATTAGAACTAGGGACGATAGCTGCAGCTTTATTTCACTAAGGTCTTATTTGTAGACCTATCTGCTCTCTGTTTAATATGTATTCTCTATAATTACTATAATTCTCTGTAATCTCTACAATTACTTTGAACGCACTATTTTTCCAGCATGTATTTCCGCCTGTAGGAGATGACCAATTAAGTTATGGCTAATAGATATTGCATGCAATATTGTCTTGTTAACCGACGTATAAATAAACCAATTACTGTACACATTAGGGATGACGTAAATTTTGTTACGCTCGACCAAAGTGGGACATTTTTCCACCTAGGGGAGGGTTTCGGTCAAGTTTCAGATATTCTACTTTTTGTGGTTCTATGACTTTATCATACACTAAAGCTATTCATATCTGGATTCTACATATATGCTATTTCCACTTTTGGGGAAAGAAAGGACCCCTCAAGGATTGTGACAAAATGTAAATCATCCCTTATTACATTTATTACGTATTTTGTAACCATTCACCCGAAAATGACCTAGCTCCCATGACATGTAAAACGCTGTATGCTTGGGGTCTTGGTATGCCATATTTTTAAAGGGTTACGGTACCCCTAATAATGAGTACATTACGGATCCCAGAGGTATACTTTTTGAAAAAAAATATCTGTTTGATATTTCTTCTCATCCTTTTAAGTAATTGTCGCCTTATATCATTTATATCATCAGGGCTGCGGATTATTTGACTTGGTTAAATACATGAACCTATACAGAATAATTTTATTGGGGTCCACATGGAACTCAGACTAGTCGAATGCAGAAAATACATGGTTGCTCAATAATTTGACATATGCAATATTTATATAATAACAAAAAAGCCCATCAATTTGCCTTAACCCTAAAATATTACTTTTTAACGCCAAAAAAAGAAAAAAAAACACGAATTAAACCTGCGCATTCGATAATGCAATCATAATGGTCCCATCGGAACAGTTGTCGGCGTGCACAAACTCATTCTTCTCAGCCATTGGTATGAATATTTCATGGTGTAGAGTAGAAAATTGATGTTGATTAATCTCTTTTAGTGCTAAAGGTGTTTGTAATTACTTGAGTGACCTCTCCTCTCCTTCACACCAGCGTAACACTTCGAGAGATCATTTACTACTATTAGATTTTTACTAAATATATCACTGCGTTGCAACTTCTCGAAGGAATTGATGATAAAGCATCAATGACTTCCCCCACCTAAATGCTCGATTCGTATTGTGAACAAAGCCGGCTTAAGGATTTGGGCGCGTACAGTTAGGATTCCTCCATTTGGATAATTATAATGCGCATAAACTGGAAGTAAAATTTTGTGTGAACACGTTAGACATTGTAATAATATCACTCTATAATAGTTTTATGAACTTTATAATTCTGATAATAGCATTATGTTATTTACAATATATAGTATAGGATACTTAATGGCAAAGCATGGTACACATCACATTAGTGGCAGGGGCCACACAATTTGTGGAGACTGTTCGATAGCCGGAAAATTGTAGCCATAACATTTTCAAAATGCGGGGGTCTATTCACAAGTTGAGAACCATTGACCGACTCTCTCTTGCATGTGCATAAACCTGCGGTATGTATGGCACATTGACTATCATTATTACACTAACTTGATAAATTCAATGTTTTTCAGTGCCTGTACAACTTTAATCAGGACAGACAGTTTTATCATAACGTCCTCGAAGATAATCGTTTCTTTTGCCGTTGTGGGTTACACATAGCATTTGAATACGTATGTATGTATCTATTCATGTAGACGGACATGCTAGAGCATTTATCAATGAACTGATTTTGTTTAAACTTTTCACAACTATGTGGAATGACGCAACACAGAAATAATTCGATTCTGGGCACTTTCCAATTAAAGTGTACTTTCCACATGGCCAATTTTGGTCCATTTTCTGCGATGTGTAGACCTATATCTTTATTGCCTTCAATTGTACATTTGAATAGTGATATATATTATAACTAAATCTATACTACAATAAATTAAAACAACGCATGATAATACGTTTTTACAATCATATCATAATGTTACACTATTTACACTAACAGTATTTTGTATTTATGCAGTATGGCATATCTCACTATGACATATTTTACAACATTTTTCTACATACACTAAAATGCAACTGTAAGCATAAGTTCATAGTTTTTTTGTAATGCCTGAAAGAAAACATTGAAACTTGTTACAATGCTTATATGTCTACTGAACATCAAAGGTGTTCAATTTTGGAACTTTGCCAATTAGATTTTGTGTTCCTTTTCTTCCAGAGTGTCCTTTTTATTTTCCTTATTTTCCACTATAGTTTCAAAACTGTTTGAAACATGGCCATCAAATAAGTCCTTTTTCTGCTTCAATGCATTGATTCCAAAGACTTTGGTAAACATCTTTATTGCCCTTGAACCAACGTTGTTCCGGCGACTCTGCGCTGCGCTCTCTGAGCACTTTTGATCTAGTTATATCTAGTGTTTGAGTGCAATTCCACAAGATGATGTCAAGTGACTAGCTAAAGAGCCAACCAGAGTCAAGTGTTTCCCTCATCTAGCTAATCCAAATTTATTTCAGACAGGTTAGGTCATGAGTAAACATCATTTCGAGGGCACTGCCCGACAGCCAAACATGGAACATGCTGTGACCAAAGACTCTGACTCTTTGCTTTTCTTTGGGTTCCAACTGGGAAACTGGTTATATAGATAGTATTTCGGTTATAATAACTTTATTAGCCTAATCAGCTAGACATCTGCCGCACGCTTCAGCAGACTCTCAGCTGCTGCCGATTGCTGTCCGCTCACCTGGCACGGCCCCTGCAACGCAAACACAAAATACAAATGTACACAGCAGAGTAATTATTTCTATTGTGTAAAAGAAAACTTTAAATCACAATTGAAGCTACAGTAAACTTAGGTTATTAGAGATACTAGAGGAGTAGGAAATATATATTGTTGACCAATTTTCATGTGCGTTATGAGTGCGTTATGAATGCGTTCAGGTGAACGGCAAAATGGCAATAACATGGAAATGGGTTTAACATTCTTCTGGTATGTTCCCTGAGGTATTCTTGTTCAGATCATAGTTTAGATATGACTTTATGTTTCAGAGTGGGCAGTAAGTGTGCTAGTCTACGTTCATGTACGTTGTCTGTTGCTCTTTACACACACGTGCTTGATCGCTTTCTAACCTGGAGAGCGGTGTTGTTGCAAGGCTTCACTTGCTCCATCTTCTCCTTCAAGAGTTGGCACAACAGCAGCTCCCGTACCACCTACAACACAGTAGATCGTAAGAAGTTACTGTGGGTGTTGGTCTGGCGGAGACAAACTGTATAGTTGAAATCTGTGGAAACATTGAAATGTGTCCTTTTAGACCATTTCATATAGTCATAGCCTGCATTGTACATGGCAACCTCTTCTTTTTCAATTATCTTTCATCAAAAGTTTCCATTATCTCAATGTTCAGGTAAAATAATGAGTTTTACAGTTGTTTAACTTAAGTTATGATTGTAATTATTTTAGAGCACCAGACTTGCTTTGTCGAGCATGCAGGCAATGGTGAATTTCAATTACAATTACAATTACGGCATATGAGAAATGGTCAATTACAATTACAATTACGACATGTGTGAAATGGTCAATTACAATTACAATTACGACATTTATGAAATAGTCAATTGTAATTACAATTACAATTACGGGGAAAAGTGTACTTAATTACAGTTACTCCAATTACAATTATAATTGACCCCAAGTCTGGGACTCATAGGTTTACACCGCGAGCGAGTATTGAGAGCACACGGATAGTTTATTAGCTCATCCCCTATTATTCAGCTATTCGTCAATTAATAATAACTTCATTCTTATTACGAGTGATATGCGACCTTTAAGCGAGGGGCATATTCCACCGCAAGGTGGGTCTACAGCCAGTCTACTGCCAAAAACGCATAAGCGAGGGGCACATTCCACCTTGCGGCGGTGGTCACCGCAAGGCGTGTTGAGGTCTGCGGCGTCTACGGCGTTTTCCGCAAGCATTGACAAAAGTACAGTTGTGGGCACATACGCACGGGCTCCGTGCGTTACAAGTGCGTCGGCACAGGGAGTGGTTTTTATTGAGGTGGCCGTGCTCTCAACTTGCATAGAACGTGCGATGCACTCGCGTATAGCTTACGTCCTACGCACCGTGTGATTACAAAAGTACGGGATCCGCACGTTCATGGTACAGGCAACGCATGGCCCCAGTACTGTATCCGTGCCGACAACGTGCGGGTAAATCCTCTGTGTTTAACGTAAGGTCACCGCACTGCCTCCTTACGGTCAGACCTTGGCGTAGGGTGGTCGTAGAAGTTTGGCAAGCCAAACTTCTTCTGCGGCCAACCGGGTTGCGCCTTGAAAAAAAACGTTTGCCGCACTGCACACTCACGGATCCCCACGTTTTCTATGCGTTTTTGGCAGTAGACAGGCTGTAGACCCACCTTGCGGTGGAATGTGCCCCTCGCTATAGAAATCGAAACAATCCGTGAGTGTGCAGTGCGGCAAACGTACGTTTTTTCAAGGCAGTACGGTGGCCGCAGAAGAAGTTTGGCTTGCCAAACTTCTACTACCACCCTACGTCATAGTCTGACCATAAGGAGGCAGTGCGGAGACCTTTAGTTAAACGCAGTTGATTTACCCGCACATTGTCGGCACAGACACAGTACTGGGGCCGTGTGTTCCCTGTACCATGAACGTGCGGATCCCGTACTTTTGTAATCACACGGTGCGTAGGACGTAAGTTATACTCGAGTACACCGCACGTTCTATGCAAGTTGAGGGCACGGCCACCTCAATAAAAACCACCTCCTGTGCCGACGCACTTGTAACGCACGGAGCCCGTGCGTATGTGGCCACAACCTGTACTTTGTCAATGCTTGCGGGAAACGCCGTAGACGCCGCAGACCTCAATACGCCTTGAGGCGACCACCGCCGCAAGGTGGAATGTGCCCCTCGCTTTAGACAGATATATTTCATAGGAATAATAGTTCTACTGCCTCTGATTAGATATACCATGGTACATATTATCTTTAAATTATTTGCAAAACTGGGTAAAACTATGAAAATGATACTTTGGTTCATGTTATAAATAGATATAAAATGTATGGCAATTCTTTATTTTGTATTTTTATGGTAAGCATTTTTACAATATAAATTGAAAATACACGTTGATGAGACACACTATACTAACAGACGCTGTGCACCACACGTACATGTACGAGCCCATGCGAGTTGATACAACGTTTTACAATGCCCGTGCAATCTATGAGTTTAAAAGCAATAGCTGCGCTAATGTGCGACCACAAAATGAATTTCGAGCATGATCAAAATTCCCCTGCGATCGCAATTTTACCTGGAACGGATTAGACCGCGTGCACGAGTTGTGCGATTGTTCTGACGAACGTATGCGATAGTAATCGCCAAGTGGTCCCAACTGCTCGCCACGCTATTGTGAAAGGAGCTTTACACAACATCTTCCAAATAAAGCAGCTGGTTGTTTGATGTAAAGTGAAAACCAAATAAAACGGTTTTATATTAGGGAATCGCATATCTTCAATGTCATAAAGCTCACAATATTTAAATCAGAATTACAATTTGAAGACTACCTTTTGGTGTGGCACTGCAAAAAATATGAATAAATGTGTTTGATAACATTACTGCTAAGAAAACCCAACTACATGTATGAACATCATAATTCTCCGTAAGTCCAATGTTCAAGATCTGGGACTGACACGACATTGGCTTATTGATTATAGAGGTCGTCTCAATTCGGGAGAGGTCTTGTCTGAAGGTATCCCTATGATATGAAATTAGCGTGATTATAGTGAAGTGTATACCTTCCGGAAATGGACGTTGATGATGCAGTAGAGGATGAAGTTGATGGCGAAGTTTGTCGTCTGCAGCACGTTGAACACTGTGACGATCAGTGAGTAGCGCTGTTTGACTGTGAAGTCTGTGAGAGAGTCACGAAAGAAGATCACCACCTGCGAACACATGTTATCAGCCATAATTAAGTAAGTTTCAGCTAAATACTGTGTACCGGTGCACGTAAGGATTTAGATGGGAATAGTAGGATAGTTATGTAGATTATGGATATAAGGTCTTAGGTATACGATTATGTGTATGAGGTTAGTTGGAAAGACTCAATGATTAAATATATAACTGTGTGGAAGTACACGTGCAGTGTGAATGTTCTACAATATGCCAATCTTCTTTTGTACGGCTCAATATGGTACGTATAGTTGCTGTTTACTATACACACACTGCACGATCGTACGAGAGACCAATTATCTGTTTTAATATGCCTTCTCTCCAGTCTTACACGACAGCATTATTGTAAACACCAAAAGACTGCATTATGTGTTGAAAACTATGCATCGGTATATGTGGACGCCCTTATTTTAAGAAAGCACCACTCTGAGATCAGCTTCTCACCTCTGCGGGGCTGACGAGGACTATGTAGAAGACCACGATGATGGTGAGGGTGAGGGTTACGATGTTCTTGCTGTTGGCGACGGCGTCGCGAGGCTTGGCGCGGGCGCCACCGGCTATGGAGTTAGTCTTATGGAGGCGCGCAGACTCGTGCAGGGCCTGATGAGTGTGCAATTCTTTTATAGAATTCTGGATGTAATATTTCTAGTTATATGCAGTAATATGTAACAAATTACTCAAGACCGTGTTATTTATTCTGTGTGTGAAAACACTTTTCAGTGAAAGTTGTAATCATCATGCATTGGTTTTTCATAAGTCAATATCGTACGTGCGTTATAGCCACAAATATATACTGTGTGCTTTCACCTCTGCGCCAAGCTTAGGGTTACATATGTAGGGCACAGGGGTATTTTTCGACATCTCTGATATTGGTTAATTTTGATGAATAAACCTGTACCTGGCAAAGAACTGTCATCATTTTTTTTTACATTTGCCTTTGGTTTTATAGAAATTTAGGTCATTGAAATTGGAGTTAACACACACAAAAATTGCATTGATAAAGTTTGGGAGAAAATCCTATAGTAGTATAACAAATACATGCTTGCTCCATTGAAGCACCCTCCGAATTCAACTGATTATAAAAAGTATTGGCTCCTTAAAAACAAAAATATATACCTATTTGTGAGAGCAAAGGTATGATATAGTAATATTTTTCATTACTAAGAGTAGTCTTATTAAATAAATCCCTGTAACGAGCTATTATTATACACATCTTCTGGCAGTTGGGCAGATTCTACAGTTGGACGGATTCTACAATCCAAGTAGAAATAGGCTTTATAGAAAACAGTACAACAAACTTTATTTGTTAAATCACAATTTTCATAATTATCAAAGGTTCTTAACAGTGCTTTCGAGCCAAATATTTGAAAGTATCTTGAGAGCTTTCAACCTATTCTCTAGGTTTTCTTCAGTCTGCCGCCTATTCGTCACGTGGTCGTGGTGTGACGTCATGGGCGGTGGTCGGATACTCAATTTTCATGTTTATAATTGGTTGATATTGTGTAGGTGATAGAATGTATAGCTGGTGCCTCTTTGGCACGATATTTCATCAATTGGACATATTCTACATTGTTTTGTACACAGAGTACATCATGACTTAGGCTGGACAGCTTAGTTTGGTAGAGTGAATGTGTCATAAATACTGTCCATTATATGTACTGCAGATGTATATCACCATATTAGTTACAAACATGTTTGCATAGTTTTGGTCCATTTTTCAAACATGTCATCTTATTTGATGTATAGTATAATTTCATAAAATTTGTAAATCTGGGCTGCATTACATCAAGTGTTGTAAGTAAGTCAATTTTGCATCAATTTCTATAAAACAAGCGCTAAAAGAAATTAGAGACATCGTGTTATCATGAGGTCTTCATCATAAATGTAAATGAAGAAGGGACATTTTTGTAATTCACATGAAATATCCAACATAATTTAAATGGAATTTCGTAACACAAGAAAACGAAGAAAATAAGCAATATCTTCATCAAATTAGAAATTTTGGTCTCGTGATAATCATAATATTTGTTCTTGATCATGTAAATATTAAGTTCTTCTGATTTGATATGCAAGGTAATTGTGATATTTCTGTGTGTTTCAATTGTGTATTGACTCCGTAACCATGATAATTGAAATCTGGAAACCTAAGCTTGGCAGAGGCGTTTGGCATTGTTGAATGTAATAATAAGCAGTTGTACATCGTTGATTTTCAGTTTCATCACGCACACTCCCTTTACAAGTCCATGTTAATGTATAAGTGTATTTTCTGTTGTCACGAACCGTAACTTTTAATTGCAAGTTTGCTCTTAATGTACGTTTTTATGTTAACCTTTCGTGTGTGTTCAACGTACTTTTATCTCTTTAACCAAAGGCAGCTACATCAATTGGTTTATTCTTCTTTTGAGAGTGGCTTTAAAAAGACATTTAATTATTAGAATGAATGTATCCATTCTTTCATTATCAATTTTCTTAAAGGCTTTCTCAAAAGATATGTTCCATAACTCACATCCATTGATGCAGTTGCCTTTAATCACACCGAGTGTCATACACTGCAGCTCCATGAGATAAACAATCACACTTTCAACTGACAATTCCCACCTTAATTAGGTAGATGTTGCAGTACATAAGCAGTACCAGCGGAGCTGTGATGCCCAGCGCAAAGTAGCACCACCGGTACACCGTCTGCCCGGGGATGTGCATGCCCCTGCTGTAGTACATGCACCCGCCCTCCGCGCACTCAGAGTGGATTGATCTCATAAAGAAGCGCGGCAGGTTGAACACAATGCTGAAGAGCCACACCGAGGCGATTGACAGCCACATTCTCTGGAGTGGGACATCACACCTTGGTGTATACAGTATAGGCACATATACATGGACGCAGTGTGCCTACGTTGATGATCGGAGAGTGAGAGTTTACCAAGTGGACATATATTGGCCCCGTGTACGTAAAATATAAGTCTGCTCACTTTACCTAGCAGATATTAAATGATTTGATGATCATTTTAAGCCACAGGTAATTATTGCTGAATGGCATACTAATTTTCATTATTACAGTGACTAACATGCACAACCCATCCCCTGGCCTTCGAGAAGCGGCACAAATATATAATATCATATATAATATTGAAATTGATTACTAAGCCAAACTGGTAGAATCCCTACTGTTTTTCTACTATTTGACAATCCTGGTAATTAAAATGGATTATGATTAGTAGCCATTAGCGCTGTACATGTGCATTTTCGGCAACTGGTGCTGTGATTAATATGCTCCAAAGAGTCACCTTCATTCCCAGTATGCTCCTGGCCTTGAGCGGGTAGCAGATGCCCACGTATCTGTTGATGGCCATGACCACGGTGAGCCAGGCGCTCACCAGGATGAAGGTGTTGATCACGGCCTCGCTGTACGTGTCATACAGCAACCAGAACCCCACTGTGCTGCTAATAAACGGCATGGGGTGGAAGACCTGGGGTAGTGGTGCAAGGCGGTCAGGAACATGTGCACTTGCACCGTGAAAGATTTTTTTCCCGCCGATATAGACCCATGTTTGCTATAAACATTGTAATGTGTGCGTATCTTTTATCTTAATTTGTTTTAAATACGTAAACTCGTGTTGTTTAAATTCGTCTTTGTATGACTAATAATACACTCATAGATAAACGTGATGGCGATAGCATAGTTACTTTAACCTGTTGATTATATTAAGATTGATACAAACTGATTGGAGATGCATACGTTTGTTTAACAAACTTTACCATATCGTGATATAACAACAAACAGCGTCCCATTAGCGCTTTTAAAACGCTGTTTACCATACATATTAACTCTCGCCCCAACCTCCATCAAAAGTCACAACGTCCTCTCTTAGTGGGACAGACTAAAAGACCAAAATTAATAGCCCTCTCAACCGGAATTGGTCCCTCGTTTGGAGGTTTGAAGCAAGTTCAAACGAGAAGCCAATTCTGGTTCTAATGGCTCACGTTTTAGTTTTTCAGTTTGTCCCACTGAAAGAGGAGGATGTTGTGACTTATGTTCGGAGGTTTGGACGAGTGTTAATATAAATAATGAACAGCGTGCCCACGTGTTTACAACCCCGCCCGCTCTAGCTCACCTTGACACAGTGCGGCAGTGTGGCGGCACAGAACAGCAGGTCGGACAGCGCGAGCGCCACGAGGCCAGTGTGCGCCACGCGCTCCATCTTGTGCATGCTCGTGGTGACCGACTTGCGGGTGAGCGCCACCAGGTTGACGAGGTTGCCGGCTACGCCGAGCACGCACACCGCCAGCATCACGTAGCCCTGCAGCAGCCAGCCAGACACTCTTTCAAAACACATTAGTGCTTTTTTTTGTGTGTACTGTAATTTGTGATTTGTGTTTGTTTGTTTTGATAAAGGTGAATGTTTGTTTCAAGATCCACTTCGTAACTGGAGTCATGCAGTGTTAATATCGAGGTGTGTGTGTGTGTGTGTGTGTGTGTGTGTGTGTGTGTGTGTGTGTGTGTGTGTGTGTGTGTGTGTGTGTGTGTGTGTGTGTGTGTGTGTGTGTGTGTGTGTGTGTGTGTGTGTGTGTGTGTGTGTGTGTGTGTGTGTGTGTGTGTGTGTGTGTGTGTGTGTGTGTGTGTGTGTGTTTCTGTAGGTTTGCGGGCATTCTAACTGTCTGTATGGTGGTTTTGGGAATGGTGATCTCAATTATATGATATAATATAGAGAGGCAGACATAATTGGAGCGCCTACTCTATATGTATCGCATCATCCCTCGTGTATCATGCCAATTGAGCAACTGAGAATGTGCCAACCACTAAGCGGCATCTCGTCATCAGCTATAATTGCAAGTCCAATGTGATAGGTTCAGTTGGAAGATTATTATGAGTGTTGACTCTTTTCATGGAGATCATAAGAATATATAGGCATATACATATGCAATAACTCTGATCTGATTCACATTTGAAAACAGTGGCGCCTTAATTGTGTTCAAGAATAACTCATTGTGTATACAAATGACGTTATTGCGATGAGCTTCAAATATTGACTTGGCTCAACCCAGCGCAAATGAGTATCCTTTACTTCGATTAGTAGTAAAGTGTTCTTTTATACAGTCAAGTCATCACCAACATCAAAACTCTTGAAGTAGGGAAAATATAATTTGATACCAGAAATCACAGTTCAAGTGGTTCATTAAAAAAGGGTCGACCTAAATCAGTCGTCTATGTTTGTGGTGAAGGTCACCTTGAGCACCCGTTCCACATCCACTAAATGGCTGTTATCATCACACGCGTGCGCACTGCTGTTACTCTCCAGGGTGACATTCTCGTCTGCAAGAATATGTCAAGAAATTTAAAATAAAACAGCTTGGGCTGCTTATGATATGGTAGTAATTGATGAATACGTAAGACGAACAATTGTGATATGTAATAAAAGAATATTTGTATGGACTAATGATACAAGTCCAGGTAACCGTGTAGGGGTTACTGGTAAATATTACACCATTTTTCATCATGGCCACCTCTGTAAAAGAACGACCATTTCTTACGGCCCCAAGTCATCATAAAGAGGCTGTCATAAACCTGCGTAGAGAACACCTTTTATTTCTATTAAGATCACGTGAGGCTTGCCCGATGTGTGGTCTAATATATGTAGAAGCATTCTACTGTGCTGTGGTCAACATAATTACAACCATAGACTCAATGTGTGCCTCCTATAAACCCGAGAAGTTTTTCATAGAATGACATGTGAATACTTCAATTAGACTGCATACAAGATTAACTTAACACGGTAAACAAGGTTAACCGATTCATAATTATGACGATTTTGTCTTCTATTATCCAAATGGTAGAACCAAAGATGGAAGATGAGAGAGTATATTGAAATACATGTAAAATATTATGGTTCAATTATACTAAATATTGTTTTTACATTACACTGAACTTGGTTTTATGATATTAGACAACAGTATTTACACTAATAGCTACATCCCATTCATGGCATTACATAGATGACTTAATTTGCCATATATAGTGTGTCTATTGGGGATTTCTGAGAACCATGCCCATGATTGCTCTAACTATGTAATCTAGCAGCATGAGATGACAGCTGGGAGCTTGGGAAATGCGAAAATATTTAGTGACGCTACAAATGCAAATTGGACATCAGTCCACACCTCGGCGATAACATTGATATAAATGCCTATCTAGAAACATGCTATGCATAAATGTATAAGTACTTGTTCCGTTATTCATTTCTATTGTTGAAAATAACAAGAAAAACACTAAATAATGGCGCGACATGCTCGTCCATCGCTTTGGTCAATTCTACTCACCATCCTCGTCACCGTAAGACGAATAGTTAGAGCTGCCCACTGGAGTGCAAGCGTCCAGTGCACTTGTCATGGCTGCCAGAGACATGAGTGCAATTGTCAAGTGCAACACGCCCATGTTGTCAACTCGTTACCAATTCCCACGGTTTCAATCTCTGAAAGTAGAAAAGCGCGTTTTAGCCTTGTAACTCAGCCTTGTACATTGCAGATAAGAACATGTCACGCACCTATTTTGCAGTACTTTCCACAATTTTAGTATACAAAATTTTAGTATACAAAACAATGTATGCTATTGGATTCTTGAAGTACAACTGGCACACCAATTGCAAAACCATGCGATAAATTGAGTGGCATTCTGAGGGGCTGCAGCAATGAAAAACAGAACTTGAAAGCCTACAGTTATTGTTTTCACTTCAAGTCTACCATTGCACGTATTTAACTTATTTTGAAAATATATAAAATGTCCTCGATATTATATAGTATCTAGGGCCTCTCAATCACAATTTTATGTAGTCAGAGTGGTGAAAGGTCGCCGCTTCAGGTCTCTTGTATTCATACCATTGGCGTACGTGTAGCGCATGCATTACGATTAATTGAAAATTAGACAATTGTTCTAGATATTATGCATCAGTCCATGAATCTCAAACCATTGGTAATGCCGATATGAGTGTGAATCAATTCTTTAGTCAATAGTTTGGCCCTACATGTATTTGATTTACTAGTAGTGCCAATACTAATTCTATTGCTTCAAGGTCAAATCGGCTATTTCTATTGGAAGACACTGTATCAATCTGGCGTTACAAGGTCGTGAATACGTGATAATACGTGTATTCGATTAGGCATGTATGAATTTGCCGTACCACACAGTGGCATGTGAAATGCATCACTTGTTAGCCGTCTATTGCTTATTGTTTCCTGCTTGTGTTCTGTACTTGGCAGAATATACAATAACTTTGAAAAAAAATGGTTACATAATTAATGGTTTGCACAGTGGATTGATCGCCAATATGTTGTGACTTCCCCATCACTCCCGGTAACATTTCTTAAACTACATATAACTTCAAAGGCTGTGAAGCCATTGTATCGATAAGTAGTTGCGTATAATGTAACCATTGTATCCCCATTGATATCCATCTGTCAAAATTAGTAAAATTACTTATGTCTAAGGCGAATCATAAACAAGCCCTTTTGCATATTTGAAATCGTTGTTTAAAGTCTGAAACTTACTCGTATAGAAAGCGTCCCACCAAACATAGTCATGACATGCTACATTTGCCACATGACAATCAAATGTTTATGTGTGCGTGCGTGCGTGCGTGCATTCGTGCGTGCGTGTGTTTTCATTAATAGCATTCCCTCACATCTGTAGCATACATTACCACCTTCTTTGGTTAGCATATATGGAAGCATGTAGTTTTAATTGTTGAAGACCGACTTCAGCTATGTCTAATTGTCCAATAACCGTTGTAAACGACGACTTTTAACTGCTGGCATGTTTTTATGATGTTGGAATTAACTGAAATTTGACGTGACAAAGACATTATGAAAGCAAAGAATGTCCTCAAGTTGAAGGGAACAATAAAGATATTGCTTATCTCGCTGTTGTAATCACATTTCTGCCGTGTGGTACTTGCAATGTAGCGATAACTTTATGAGGTTACTCCTGCCATTGCTGGAGTGCATTCGTCCAGACATTTACGTGTTTCTAGGAGTTGCAATTTGCTTCACATATAGACTTTGCAGAAGAGAAGAAACTGATAACTAGCCATTAGTGTCTACTAGAACAAATAAAATACTACATTTTGAACATTTTTCACAGTGGTCCACAACGTGCCGTGTTTACAGTGTACACGTCCAACTTTCAATGCATGCTACTCAATACTCCGGTAGGCAATGAAATATTGGTTAAAATGTGTGCAAGTTTATACAAAACTTGTTATAAAAAGCAATAATTTCCATGCCGATAGTGCTTTTGGCATTTCTCATTTTATTTTTCTGCATTTGCAGTGCATTCAAGTGCATTTGTACAAAATGATTTTTCAGCAGACGTAAGTTAACACATGGACAATATTACCAACAACCATCACGTTCTTGCGATTAGTTTAAAGTTACTCCACGTTTTTTGTCCATTTGATGAATGGCATATATGAGAATCCAAGATATAAATTCCAACCAGCTGGGAGCGTTTAAAGATCTGTGCTTGAATAAAAAGTAAATGGGCCGAATAAATTACGGCATCCGACATAAATGCGCGAAACTTCTACTGATTCATTGACTTTTCACTGCTCAATAAATTACAGCATAGAAAACACATTCTGCGTCCATGTTTTACATTTTATGACATTGTTTATGCTTGGTATGTAAGCAAACATGGCTGAGGGAACTGCGTAAGACCATTGAAAGAATTATTAATAGCAGTAAATATAGTGTTTGTATGCAGACTATCAGTTGGGATGGTTCTAATGGTCCCAAATCTGTTTCTCAATAGAACAAGCACTGTTCCTAACACCTGGATTTGATTTGGACAGAGATTGAAGTAAAGTGGCACTCACAATGGAATTCACCATACGAAAGAGCTAAATAGGTTTCTCCTGTCCAAAATTCTATATGCTATGATAGTATGGTAACTCGTACCTTTAATACATATGTATGTCTTAATTTGTTTTAAATGTAGAGGTATATCACAATGTGTACGATGGAGGAATGGCTTGGGGAAGGGGGGTCAGTAATAAGTGCAGTAAGCTCTGTCATTGTTATATATTCTATGTCAGTTTGATTTTCATATATCCTAGTTTCTCAAGACTAAATTAGCCAGGTGGGTGCAAAAAGAGAGCGATAAAATCATTCCATACCACCACTGGCATATAAAGACGTTGAATGAGTTTGCCATATGCGTCAAATATGTTGTAGATTTTGCTCTGCTGTGCAGCTATTTTTAACCGTAGTGGTCCCAGGGTGATTGTCTATCATCTTAAGCTACATACTCACTGTCACGGCAGTCACAAAGAATGTTCATATACAAATGATTTGCCGTGCCAGAGGAATTGTGAAAAGCATGGGTAATGAGATTAGCGAACCCCTTACATTTTGGCGTGTCGTGAGACAATGAGCTGAGTAAAAATAGACGCAAACCACGACACATTCGGTTGCAAAAGTCGTGAGCGTCAGCCCTTAGCTTCACAAGCGTAATCAAAAGAATGTAATGAGAAGTCGGGCAATGACACAAACCAGGACTGTTATCGCCATGCCCTGGTTAGCGAGGCTGAGCACAACACGGGTCAACAGACCATGGAGCACATGGCATACGATAATACATCAAAGTGCACAAATTGACTCATGTTGGTCAACTGCAAGAGCACAAAAATGAGCAAATTTGATGGATATACTGAGCCGTTACATGGTGGCCTTGCAAGCCAATTGCGCCAATTATATTTGCAGGGATGCAAATAAATACGCTAGACTGGCACCTGCAGCGTGCGGCTTTTAAGTACTTACATGAGCTGTTGTTATATATTGAATAACATAACAAATGACTGCATAACGTAGCAGATTGTACACCTGTGTGATAAAGATGGAGAAAAACATGATATGTAATATAGAACTAATCACGCCTACACTCGGTCTATTATATGGGGCGTGTTGACATTATACCGGGTAATGCTTCTAGAATGAATAGCGAGAGCAATAAGTGGACTAGAATTCACGCCATAGTGGCAACTAACAATACTATTTCACAGCGGTTTGTCTACATCAGCCATGCGATGTTCTGCTTAGGATTGATTGATTGATTGATTGATTGATTGATCGATTGATTGATTCATTCATTCATTTATTTTTATTCATTTATTTATTTATATTTATTTGTTTATTTATTTATCTATTTATCTAATTATTCATTCAATTCAGACATACAGTCCATAGTAATAAAAATAAATTATAATAAAGATACATCACAGATTTAGCAAATCATTCCACCTTCTGTATAATGCAGAAGAAAGAATGGAAAATTACTATTATTTTTATTTTGAATAAGACAATTATTTACAATTGATAATCATTTCTGAAAAAACACCAGATACAACAAACAAAATTTTATGAGTAACAAAACGTAAATTTTCCCATTGCATTATTACTAGTACGGCTATTATTACAACTTGCAGTTGAATTGTCGTAATTGTCGCAATTGTTTTGCTCTGCTGCATGGTATACTCGGCTGCGTTGATGGTGGTGTTATGAAGAGTTATGAAGAGAATAGAAAACAAACTGAAGCATACTCCACATCAACGCTTCCACTAGAATAATTGACACTGCTGAAAGTGCATAAATATTTATATTTGCATGGTAAAATGACCTCCACAAAAATAAATTGATGCAAAAACAACTTCAGGCGCACAATTTCTTCATCTAAGCCTTCTTCATAGCTTGAAATTTCTTCAATTTCGCAAGTTATCCTCGTAGGTAAACATACATTTGCGGAGGATATTACCGACAAAGTGCCCCACAGTTTTATGAATTATTCATGCGCTTTAAAATGTCCGCACGGACGAAGACTGACAGAAGAGTACACATTTGTAAAAATGTATGGCAATCAGAGAAAATGAAGACATCTTGCCTCAGATAGCATGTAGCATTACTGAATTGACTACCTAATTTCGATTGCATTCAATGTGGGCTGTGCGGTCAATATACCACGCCAGTATCGAGAATGGTGCAGAAAATAAACACATCATAAGTCATTAAAAAATTGCAGCACCAACTAAATCACCAACTGAACTCATTGGGATCTGACGAGTACACGTTAATTTGCAAATTGAAAAAAAAAACATCAACACCAGTTATGGGCACCACTTATACACAAATTGTAGCCTACAAATTGAGGATTACGTTTCAAGCATGACGGACTTGATTGTTGAAAGCGGGTAAAACAGAACAGTGGCAGCTAATTTGATGAAAATCAAAGTTGCACTTGGAAAAAGCACATTAATCATGGCATGTCACAACAGTCAGCGTCACCGCAGTTGTGGCACTTACGGGTTGTTTATGTTATTTGACACGGGCTTCAGTAGAACCTTTTGCTATTTGACTTTGCATAATGTGTTATTTATTTACTTGTGAGGTTGAGAAAAATGTGTGATTGCGGTTACCGGTATACACTGGAAACTCGTTGTTTCAATGCGCTTCCTGCCCCATTGATGATATTTTTCATTATTATCTATACTACTGGATTTTTTTTATATATTTAACTCACACAGACATTTTATATAACAACCGTAGTCATCATGTCTTCTTTGTCACGTGATCGCTTGACACTGAAGAAAGAGTCTACGAAGAGAGTACAAAATGTGAATTTAAGTCTACTAATATTGATGAAGATTATGTTTAGGCATGCAGGTGTTGTAAGACAGAAAATGCAAACAATACAAATGGATTTTTAAATTCATAATTCAGCCGTTCATATGTCATTTGCCAGTGAGATGATTACACGATGTATGATGCCTGTGCGGGTAAACAGGGATCCTCCGCTCCCATTGATGCAGGCATCCATGTCCCCAACCCAAATGATCAGAAACTCAGCATAAGAACCTTGTACCATAGAGCCAATACCGCTGTTACATCTGAAGAAAGACAACACCGTCGGTATGACGCTGTAAGTAAATGTGGTTACCATGGGCGTGTTTCAATAAGGTGTAGAGTCTACCGTAGAGTCTACCGTCCAACTAGACGGCAAAAGTTAGTACATCCGAAAGATAACACTGAGAAATACATAAGAATCAACTGATATATAAAATTACTCATCATCAATGTACATTGGACTTGTATCTTATCAAATACAGAAGCGCAAAGCATTATTTTGGAATCAATTGTTCTAATGCTCATATTATATATTTCGCAATATTGACTTGCACAACGCCCCTGCAAAGTTAATTAAGCCTGCTGTTGGTTAATCCCACAATTTCCGTGCGTCTGTAGCCCTGTGATGTATCGATGTTTTGTTTTGTTTTTAAACTAGATTTGTTTGTGAACGACTGTCTGATTAATCTGTTCTTGCTTTTGTACCTTTTGGTGTTACTGGGAAGCTGCGCTTGAGTTGTGTAGGCAATCTGCTGTGAAGATCTGTGTTCAAGTAAATGAAAAGCTAGAAGCTACACCAGAGGAGAATCAATAGATGAGTATTGTTCAGGCAAATATTAGAGAAGATATATCAACCCCTTTTACAAATGGACGGGCATGTGTGTATATCTCAGTTGCATTTGTTCCATGCTGAATATTCATCTGCACAAGTTGGGTTATCTCACTTGGTTTTACTTCTATTGAGCTAGATTTAAAGCAATACATTGAGAGCTGTATATTTAATTAAACGCTTTCAAGTATTGTTTTAAACTTTTTCTCGTCTGTAATTATTGCTAAGACTTGTTCAATATTTTCAATATTTGCTTCTTATTTGTTTACTTCGTTTCGTTTTTGTCGACGTGTGAACGTTTTTGGATAGCTGAACAGTGGATCTATTGCTCATCTGCTGTACCAGTGTTTATGGAGATAGGTTTTCTATTCACTGCCCAAACCAAAATGTCCAAATTGATGTTTATAGCTAAACTGTGCAGAAAATCAATTTGCACAAGTAGGTTGCTGCTCTGATGAGATCCTGTCTCTGATGACCGACAGGGAAAAGTCAGCCTCCTATCAAATTAAACATACTTTCCGTTGTGACTGTCTGGTTAATATCTAGCTTTGCAATATACTCTATCGGAAAAGGCGATGTTCTAAATCATTGGAGAATATCTCAAAATTTTCCCTAATAAACTTTATATTGCATGACATCGTGATTCTTGAGCCCACCGCAGCATCTTGCACAAAACCAGACGATAACCCTTTCGCAATGCATATATTGTGAATAAGAGTCGCCCCGCTCCGTGTTGTCCGTGTTTGAGCATGAGGTAGTGCTGGGATAGACGGTTGCGTCTTCATTGATATATTGGAGCTGAAACAGAATGATAGCATCAACTAAAATACAGTAGAACCTCTCTATTAGGACCACCTTTGGTACCAGTGTTATGTAGTCTCAATAGAGAGGTGGTCCCTATACAGATGTTCATTTTGGTTGCTTTTTAAAGGTTTGGGACCGTGAAAAGTGGACTTTCTATAGAAGTGGTCTTTATACGGAGGTGGTCTTAATCGGACGTTCTAATGTATTAGTTTAGAAACGATAAGAACGATCAATTCTATTCTCACTGTTCTGCCAAGCAAGCTCCTAACCACTGTATTAACATAGCTGAAGAGACATCTTCCATTTTACTACATGTATATCAAGTGGCTATATATCCATAGATAAGAACGTTGTATTGCATATTGAATTACACAAAATATGATCGCAACCTTGATTAATCGAAAACAAACATAATCTCTAAAAATGCTTTGAAGCATATTCGCCCAGGTAACTAACTCTCTTATTACTGGAGATATTCAAAAAAAGAGTTGAAGAAACAGCACAGCAGATTGTCGAGAAACAATAAAAACGTCAAAGTGAATTGCATAATTTGTATTGAGATTATCAACGTACTGAACCATTGCGTATACCGTTATAAGCCTGCACCGTTATATTCATGTGCAGCAAGAGGCTTGACTTCTAGAAACATTTATATTTGTATATGTCTCATTAAAATGGTACACGCGTATTTCCTATGCGTTTCCATATATCTCTACTGTAATATCATGACTTTAAACTGCGGCCGTGAAATATAGATATATAAATATTTCCCTGTTTTTATAAAGCATTCACAGGTGTCGGGGGAGGGAGGGGAGAAATATACGCTTTGTGACAAATATGAATTCAAATATGCTTCATATGTTTTCCCTCGTTCCAATTCTTACAATGTGTGTTAAGTGACATCCCACGAGCTCTAATAAAGAGTCAAGAGGCGCGTTAATCAATGTATAAAGCATCTATGGAACGTGCAATTGCACAGATACAACAACTACTAACATAACACGCAAATCAGTTGCCATTATTAGTTCTGACCCTTAACCATTCCGTTTGACAGTGGGAAAGGCTTGCACGACAATCTACAGCCAGTACTTCAGTACTTCATCTCTATCGAGCTTTCACCTGGTATCTGCTGTATACACCACGGTATACACCCTGGTTTGCTTCATGATAATATAGGGTAAATTATAAATGCATAGTACATTGGTTGACGTGTTAACAACATCTAATGTTTGAAGATATATTACTTACTATATTGTCAACCGGGCATGCGTAAATGATATGCAGTATGTGTACACCACGTGTACCTAACCAGAACACCACATATCAGTATCGTTGCTCAACGCGGAAACCTATTAGTTATCACCTTTAAATGAGCATCCGACTTTGAAATGGATAATGCAGATAACACGAATCAGCAAGACAACATACACTTGTCAGTTAGCTAGTAAGTTCAGATTGAGATTAACAAAATACACCTATGCTGAATTTGTTTACACATACTCGATAGGTTCTTCATGTTAATTAAATGTGGCTTATATGCTCTAGAATTACTAGCAGCGAGCTAAATCACTCGCTAGACCACAATTTTAGCAACGTGCGCACGGTCTGAATCTCGTGGTGTTGTCAGGTTTATCGCCCTATGTCCTATGGACACAAAGCTTAGCAATGCTATACGCCTTTCTGTAAGTGTATTATGACTACGTGTTATTATATCTTTCTATGGAATGTATTAAGCAATAAGTATCAATTACCCCCCAATTTGACATAGCCGATGATAGCTCCAGATGAGTCCACAAGCCACCAGAAACGAGAATAAAATACTGTTAGCCTGATTATACTGCCTCGTGTTCATATTTTGTGGCCAATACTCATGCGATTATCTAGAATAACGGTCTGTGACCAGATGGAGTGGATGAAAAGGCAGGCACAAGAGACCATTCAGAAATAGCACACCATAACACGAGAACATCTTTATGAACATCGTCAGTAATGCTATTTTTTAAGAAGAAAGACCTTAAAATGATCAAGTTAGCCCTCTATCTAGGCGACTCAGAAAAGCAAAAAGATTATCCAAATCAACAACTCAATCATCCATAATGAGAACCCACAGTTCGAAAAGAATCAAAAGCGCTTCTCAAGAGAAGAAGTGATAACAATTTTTCGGTCACAACCAGGCAGAAGTGTGTCGTTCCTCCAGGGAGACAGCATTAACCGTGGGATATCGTGAACAACCACAGATGCTTCTGTTTTATGGTTCCATTGCATCAGATAGCAATGACGGTGGCGACACTTACGGTTTCATCTGTCGACCAAATATATCCCATTGCAGCAGACAAGGCCACAGTAATGCCTAGGGCACGTTACACGGCAAGAGCTGTTTACAGCCAGTCTACGACCAAAAACGCATGGCGATCGTAAAGATCCGTGCGTTAAGTGCGACAAACGCAGCGGGTTTTTTAAAGGCCGTAGGGTGGCCATAGAAGAAGTTTGGCCTGCCAGACTTCTTCTGCAACCACCCTACGTCATGGTCTGACCGTAAGGAGGCAGTGTAGAGACCTTGCGCTAATCGTCGTATAATCACAGATAGAGGAGTTAGCCGCACGGTGCCGGCACTAATTGATTATTTAACTATTGCTTTTCGTGGGGGTGGCGTGATTTTTTTTATCTTTTAAAAAGTCAATATTACCACTTTCTTGTACTTTAGAATTCAACAGGCGACCACATATATGTGTACATGTACATCTGTATTTGATTACTTGATTGTCCGCCTTCCATTCACTGTACATGTACCTGTGACGAATACTTTATCAGCTTCTGATGCATGGAATATCATTCATGCATCTGCCTCTTCATGAATACAGAAAAGCTCAGGGACTGGTAGTGATCCTTGTGATGATATGCACACTGTCTCTTCACCATTAGCTAATCCACCAGAGAGGTAGATTTTTCTCTCCGGGTGACTTACAAGCTCTCGAGATTTTGGTGCATTGTCACAATTGTATTGACAGAAGTTTGTCAATACTAATTTATTCACTGAGTCATAAATGTTTGTCAAAGAGGAACTGGACTCCCAGCTGTGACTTGATATTCCCTAGCTCCACTCACTGAGGCCAGTCTTCGGCTTCTTTCTTCCCTTTTGACTGACTTTTCACTGTTATAATGATAGAAAACATCCACAACCACATTTGCCTTAAGTGTGCACTTAAGAAGGTTGTCCATATCATAGGCGCTCGCATCAATAGATACAAAACTTAGATCTAGGGACTTTGAAAGAGAATTAATTTAAAGAATGAAAAGGTAACAAACAGATTTTTTACCACGCAAGCTTCTATCATCATATTGTTCTCTGAATCAAACTACTTAAAAGTTCATCAGTCAAAAACACTGGCACTAATCAAAGATTTAGATAATCATCATTTTGTTTGAAAAATTTGGCAATATTTACAGTTGAGCTACAGTCTCCTCTAAGATCCGGAAGTGGAATAGGTGTCTCACGTGAAATTTGTAATAATGCGAACAGAAATCTCCACTAAAAAATTTGGCACTATGCAAACCCACAATTATAGGTCCCAAGTCACATTTTATCAAAAAGGATAAAGAAGCACTATAAATTAATGATTATAGTTACTTTATTGAGTAATTATATGATCACTTAAGCAAAAACCAAATCAGATAGTTTTTGTCAACAAAGAGTGCGCCTTAGCTGAAAGGCGGTTTTAAAACATGAACTGATCTCTTTCACAGCCACTCACCGACTTTCGGTGAAAGGCTCTCAAAGAATGAAGGGCTGTGTAGGAGACACACATAACTTCCTGTACCGTGTGTTCACTGTGATAATCTATACATAAAATGATTAATTATTAGGTATTTGGGTGGTGTCACAGCCAATATTGTGCTGTTTTAAGAAAAGGTCAAACTATAGAATGAGATGAAACAAAATTCGTCAGGGTAGGAGAATTTTTTAATGTCTGTTTGATACCTTCTTTCAAATTTATTTTTCTCTATTCTATTGTATATAACAATCTCCTGTACTGATGCGAGCGCCTATGGTCCATATAGACTCTAGCAACATCCCCAAATGTCTGACACTGATTTGTGAGAGAATGAAGTTCACCCATTGCATCAAACCACTGCTCTTTTCATGGCTCTAGCATATTCTCCAAGCATTCCACCAGTCAGAGTCAGCCCATAGAGCTGATTATTTTCTTTTGAGGCCAATGATGCCTCCATCATTTTTTAATCTTTTATAATTGTGGACTCTGTGCCCATATCACTTAATATGCTAGGGGTGGGGCGAAGCTTCAAAGCTTCGAATCTTCGTTCGTCTACCTATACCTTCGAAGGTAACTTTCACAACCGAACCTTCGGGGTGACGCTAATTTGTTTTTATTTTCCCCATG
>CM032661.1:28198297-28222923 GCA_019095985.1 Streblospio benedicti
CACAGTCTTTCTCATGGTTCCATCCTCATGGAACAGGGAAGTGGGCACTGCAGTGATGGGATGACCAATAACCTGTTGAAGAAGAGCAGTATCCTGGTGAACTTGTGCTATTTTCAGGGCCCTCCTGAACACTATTTCAGCACTAAGTCTGACAATTTTTTTCTTGCCCTGTACAAGCATCATTGTCTTCTTCTTCATGTCTGTCAATGTCTTCAGCTTGCTGCAAGTTACACGACTATAAAAACTCTTCTTTTCATTTGACGACAGTGTCATCAATGAACCTATTCATATTTGCACTACCTGAGTCAACTACAGACAAGAGGGAGTTTTGCACATCATCATTTTCAATGACTCCACTAGACATATGTAACAACTTCCCATCTGGATGGCAAGCTTTGTCAAAGGGATGTGTCATATTATCATCAATATAACTTAACAGCTGTTGAAGATGCTGTTCATCTCGTTTCATTGCTGCAGGCTGGGTCTGCTCATGATCGTCATATTCAGTTGGACTCAAACCACTGCTCTCTTTCATGGCTCTAGCATATTCTCCAAGCACTCCACCAGTCAGGGTCCAGCCCAAAGAGCTGATTATTTTCTTGTGAGGCCAAGGATGCCTCAATCATTTTTTAATCTTTTATAACTGTGGACTCTGTGCCCATATCACTTAATATACCAGGGGTGGGGCGAAGCTTAGAAGCTTCGAATCTTCGTTCATCTACCTATACCTTCGAAGATAACTTTCGCAACCGAACCTTCGGGGTAACGCTAATTTGTTTTTATTTTCGCCCATGCATAGTCAAATAATCACCGTGACGGTCATCGATTTCACGGTAGAAACCACATTTATCAGGACTTGCATTATCTATTATTTGAAGTTTTGAACATGATACAAAGGCACCAGGTCAAGCATTTGTAAATTTTTACGTAATTATTATCACAGTCTAGTGGCTGGTTATAGGTGCCGAGGTGTTACTGATAATTTAACAGGTGCATTGTTAGACCGCAAAACATAACCAGCCGCAAAATATAACCAGTTATGGTTTGCGTTAACGCAAAACATAACCACACACCCGAAAATGGACCTGGTGAAGCAAAATATAACCACTGCCGCAAAATATAACCGGACTAACTTGCCCATCTGTATGCTTTTCTGCTTAAAAGTGGCCATGCTGACGAGGTCCAGAACGTTATTCTAGACGATCCCATAAGTTCTGGCCACATAATTAATATGCACACGAACCACCATAAAAAGACTGGCAATATTTATTTCTCATTTCTGGCGTTTTGTGGAGCAAATGGAACTATCAATGTTTACAACCCTCATTTCACATGGCCAATCCTAGATCCAGATCTTCCCAATGGTGTCCTATTTGTCATTTCGGGGTGGATCGGCGAAAACATATCAATATTGATTACGTAACAGTCTGATGCCGAAGCATGCCAAAGTTATCGAGCAGTAGAAGCCGTCAGAGAGGTTGTAGATGACGGGACACGGCCGAGACAGACGAAGCATGACAAAGATTTGTGATGATCGGCTGCCGATAATAGTGGCTCCATCCCTCTTGGTGGCTATTAAACTGTGAAATCCCACCAGCTTCGGTCTTTCAACACATGCTACAAGCTACAAGCTACAGCAAGATTAGGTGCAACGGCTGCCATTGTTACGATTATTCGTTGCCTAATCATCGTGAATACGTGTTTGAGTATAATCCTTCAGGGACACAAGCAACAATGTAACTCCCTACCCCACCATTTTCAGTCTTTTAATTTTGCCTCAATGCATATTTTGTAGCTAGAACTTACGGAATCCCACTAGTACGGTCTGTGACCTTTCAGAAGGACTGGATGAAAAGGCAAGCTAATGGGACCATTTGGAGCTAGCACACCATAAAACGGGAACATATTTACGGAAATTGTAAGTAAGCAAGCCCACCATTAGCAGAGAGACCTAACGATGAGCAAGTTAACCCTCCAGACGAACAAGAAAAGCAAAATGTTGATCCTGTTTAACAACTCAATAATCCATAACGGGAGCCTACAGGCCGAAAAAAGTCAAAATCACTTCTCCAGAGAAGTGTTTAACACCTTTTGGGCCAGACGCTGGCAGAAATGTGTCATTTTCTCTATGTTGACAGCATTAAAATGGGAGCATCGTGGCATTGGAACAGATGCTTCTGTTTAATGCTTCCATTGCTGCTGATTGTAACGGCAGTGGTGGCTACTACGGTCTCATCTGTCAACTATAATCCATCGAGAGCAGCAGACGAGGCCAGAGCTAGGGTGAAAGACGTTGGGATCCTGAAAGTGCAAGAGGAAGCAACCAGGCAACTCCGAAAAGCATGTAGACTGTGTGGTTTGGTACCACATAAACCGAAAAAATAAAAATCAGCCCAGAACCCGCCGCAAAACGGCCCATTCCTTGCCGAACCAGCCAAATCACTCCACATTTGAGTCCAGATCACGCACAACCCAACCAAAAATGACAAATCGGTGGTATTTTGGAGGATCTGGAGCTAGGATCGGCCATGTGAAATGGGGACCTAAATGAAATGATTCCAGTGCACGATATTGTAATTTGAGCTAACGCCAAGTGTTCTAAAAAGTTCTATATACTCACACACTTAGTGTACACAATGACACATGTTACCCTCTCATTTCACACCATCAGCTGTTGTGGTATCTACTTTGGTATCTCATCTAAAACAGGCGGCACACGGTGTCTTGATGTATAAAGAGGCAAATAAAGAGACACTACCATAGCTAGAGACAAAATATGTACAGGGTAAAGATATATAGCATAACGCCTAGGAGGTGCCGCTGTCTAAGACGCATTCACATTGTAAATGTAGGTGGGCACAGTTCTTATATACTAAGCTCAATTAAGGCTACAAATATTCCTGTGTTTCATCACATTGAAAACCACAAATGCGCACACCAAGTTTGACTACAATACACCCTACGGTCAAACAACATCCCCAAGATATGTAAAGACTTCACATTTTACAGATTTGTTGCCAATATTTTACTCATACACAACCCACACAAATGCAGCACTAAACTTACATATTTTTAAACCAGTTTTAGACATTATGCACTCGAGTCTACCCTCTTCTATATGCGCATGTGCCATGTAAACTGTAAAACAGAGTAGCCGTAATTTGGTGATTGAACTCACCACTTGACGAGATTAGAATTGTGACTGGCTATACACCTTGGTTATAATTTGCGTCCGGTTATATTTTGCGTCACCAGCTCCATTTTCGATGCTGTGGTTATACTTTGCGTTAACGCAAATCATAACTGGTTATATTTTGCGTTGGTTATATTTTGCGGTCTAACAGTGCATTGTAAGTAGAGACCACTGTAACCAATTTAGCTGTAACTAGCGTAATTTACCAATCAAAGAATTACTTACACAATGTTAAAGGGCCGTCATAGATATCACAAAGTGAACTGCCAATTGGTCATTTAAGGTCACTTGTGAGTTGTATATGCCATGTCTACTTCAGCATAACATTAAGTTATTGCTAAGCTGGAGAACATTTCTACTATAATTGTTTTTGAATTACCTACATCATGTACATCACAATATAATAAGTTCTATTTCTTCCACCAATACATCATGCATGTTATAACAAAAGCAAGTAAAAAATCTTTAGTTAGTCTTTTAATAGTTTAGATTTCTACTATGCTCGAGCTACTATGATATTTCGTCTGTAAAGATCACTGTCTTAATTATGGGAACAAAGTTTGCTGAGCAGCCGATTTCGGTCACAAGACGACTAAGAAAACAATAGATCAGTCATAGTCATTGACCACATATATAATAGATCAAAGAGATGCCGACAAGGGGCATAGGTCACTTCTGTATATAGATACGTAGTTAGGGTGGGAAGTACTCACATTGTTTGAATGTGTACACATTACAGAGTCCATGACCTCTTGATTATTTGTCTGCTTTTATTATTTGTATTGTAATACATGTAGTCCGCGGCCTTCGTATACCCCTACCCCCCCCTGAAGGAGTTTTCGTAACATGTTTTCTTTAGTTTTGATACTACTCTATAGGAATTGTATTGACCTTAGATAGGAACATGTGTATGTGGAATCCAAATTAAACATCACATTTGACCTTTGACCTCTCCTTCAAGGTTGCATTAGTAGGTCAATTTCAGGAATTTTGTTCATTTAAGAGTTTACGAAAGAAATGAACAGCTTTAAACATTTTATTTGTTAATAATCCATGATAAATTAGTTTTATTGTATTCTAGATTGGGATTACCCGGTATTTTTATGTTTTATTTTGATGAATACTTTGTTGACTAATTATGCAAATATATACGGACTGAATTAATAGTTATCTCAGAGAATGCTACAGCAAATTCACAAATCTCAAATATTTTAAATAAACTTAAAGGAAATCCCATTAAGATCCAGAGGTTGAACTAAGAAAATGATGATATACCATTTTGGACCAAAGTTAATTTATTAGACACCCAATCATAGGAGTTAGCCTGTCTACTCTGATTACATTCATAAAAAGAAGCCATAAAACTGCCTTTGAATATGTTTCATTAGATAACAAATAACTTGAAGATGTTGGATTTTTAGTGAATGGTCCGGATGACCTGTTGAGGTTCCTGTGGCAGTTAGCCTGTCTTACTTGGTTGGTGATTACAAGCCACTTAACAATTTGCAAAATCATTTTTAGTGTATCATTTATGGTTAGTAAAGCTGTCAAACTTATGTTAATGTAAAGATTTCTAAGCGCTGAACAGGATGTGCATTTTCTCTATTCATGGTACAATTCAATAAAGATCCAACATCCTCAAGTTTTCTGTAATCTAATGAAGCATATTCAAAGGCAGTTTAAATGGCTTCTTTTTTTAATATGATTGGAGTTGACCAGCTCACTTCTATGATCCGGTAGCCAGAACTTTAACTTTTGTCAGAAATGGTTTATCATCTTTTATGCTTATCTGTCTTGTAGTTACCACTATACACAGACAAAGATATGCCAGATACTTTTCATGAAGAATAACCATACAGTCTACTTTTGCTTCAATGATTATGTTTCTTGCAATATATTCAGCTATGACTTCATAACATGTACTATGAGAGTCTTTTATCTTCTTTTGCCTTAAAGCTTCTTGCATACTTGTCGCTGAATATTTATGTGCACTTCTACATTCATCATGGTATTTAGCTTCTCTTGCCTTCAAATCTACATCCATCACTTTACCCAGCATCCTTTCATAACTTCGTCTCTCTGAAGCCTCTTTTAAGGTCTTCCCTGCAGTTGCTGTTTTACATGTCCAACTTACACTAAAGAAAAATTGCCAGGAAGAATTAATTCTGGAGGATTTTCACAAATAACAGAAATCACAAGTGAATGTCATTGATAAATTAGATTTATTTTCTTTATTGATAGTTCAACCTCTGGATCTTGGTCTGATTTTCATTTTATTGCTTTTAAATATTTGAGATTTGTGAATTTGCTGTAGCATTCTCTGTGATAACCATAGCATTTACTACCATATTCAGTCGGTACACTTTTCTAAATTTCATCATAATGTTGTTTTAGATCCTTTAAACTTTGTCTCACTTCAATCGTTTCTTAATTTTCCCCAACTTGAATCTGATAAATTATGTATTTTGAAAGATTACATACTTCTAAAACGTACGATGCATGATTTTATATTGCCCTTTTTCCTTCTTTTGAAATTGCTTCTCAGATTTCATTTTCACTGAATTTTCCACGATTTAGCAATGACCATTGTATTATGAAGATGTATTAAATTTGTAGCTCTTTTTGTAAGTTACACATTTTTTAATCCAATGTCCAATCAAATAATACTAAAACATATCAAATTTTGAGAAAATGCACTTTATGAAGATATCAATGATACTGATGCCTCATCAAATTCTACCATGAAAAGTGAAACCCATTTATATATTAAACTATTTAGTAAAATATTGATTAAAATAAAACATAATGTAATTCCAATCTAGAATATTAATGCTTATATCAATAGAATTAATTTATCATGGATTATTAATAAATAAAATATTCAAAGCTGTTCATTTTTTTCGTAAACGCAAAAATGAAAAAAATTCCTGAAATTGACCTACTAATGTAACCTTGATGGAGAGGTCAAGGTCAAATGTGATGTTCTATCTAAGGTCAATACAAGTTGTTACTCTAGATTTGTTATTAATCGAGATAAATGCAATTTTATGAAATTTTGACCTCAATGACCCCTGTTTGACCTTGAAGGAGAGGTCGAAGGTCAAATCTGATGTTTTTTTGGATTCCAAATACACATGTTCCTATCTAAAGTCAATACAAGTTTTTACTCTAAATTTGTTATTAATCGAGATAAATGCAATTTTATGAAATTTTGACCTGATGACCCCTGTTTGACCCCGAAAAATATATTTCGCCATCAAATATTTTTGGCAAACATAATTTTTCCTTACGAGTAGTATCTAAGGTACAAAAAAGGGGTGAGTGTTTCCTTATGGAGCCTGCGGAATAATGTCTCCTAATACAGATATATGTTTTCAAATCTTTTCGGAGTGTAATCACACTCATGATAGTAAGTTACGCAACGTGTCATTTTCCACATTTATTGCCAACAAGGTGTTGTAAGTTTATTATTTGCTTACCTACTTATCAACGAACGTTCGAAGATTCGTTTGATAAAGTGTCCCGAAGGTTCGAAGGCCAAAACCCAATGAATGTCCTACCTCTATAATATACCCGTTGAATGATCCAACTGTCCTTCTAATTGTAAACTGGCCATCTTGAAAATTGTCGTACACATCCTGAGGCAGTTGTGTCATAGGTAGTAAGTAGATGGGCATCCAGCAAGCATAGTTATAATGATCCGTTGCAAAGAAATATGGTGTCATGGCTAACTGTGAGCTAATTTGCACAGCATAGAGAAAGTTTGACCAATACTGTACAGTTCGAGATTCTTGAATTTGCTGGTTTCTATACTGCAGAAAATTTGTTTTAATATATTTCAGGGTTGGCAGTTTCTTCCGCTGGCGGAAGTTTCCGCGTAAACTTAAACCTTTCTTACGTCCGGAAGAAATACCAATCTTCTGCCATTTCTTCCGAAGCGGAAGAAATATTAAATTCACTATTTTTTTCGCATATAATCTGTAACTTTCTTATTTATAATATTGTACTATCCTATGACTTCAAATGTTTGTTTTTAAGTATCATCGAAACGTTATACAAATAATAAACAGCTACCACATACATTCTGAATTACTAGTATTGAAATATGGGGTACATTATGTTAAAAAGTGATTTAGGGACTTGATGATACAAAATTTACTATTGTTTACAGCAGATATGGGTTCAGAATTCAAATCTACTTTAGAAGTCATGACATTATATCACTAGTTGAAGATCTTATTGAAAGTGTTACAGTATATCTGTATGTCACATACCATTTGGCACAAAATGACGTTTGGGGGTAGGGTTAGTATTATGCTCATAAAATTGTCAAATATTAAGATAAAAGCACCCAGGATAGCTCATTAGTTTTCTAATTGAATGTAGTAAGTCCTGAATGGTTACACTACTCATGTTGACATATAACAGTATAAGTAGAGAAAAGTATATGTAATTTTTTTCTGAAACAAAAGTGTCATGGAGTCCAAAATTACGTACTGTACAAATCCTGGTCGTGAGGAAAACGTAATAGATGTAAAATAGATTTGTTTACTGTTATGAGTAGCCAAGTAGTTGGGGTATAAGTTCTGTGAACAATACCTTTTTATTTGAAGTAGTTTTTATTGCATGGGTGACTGTGCTGTGTGGGTATTATAAGACGTATTTGCAGACGTGGTTTAGTTTTTTTGACGTAGGTCCACATTAAGGCCATTTTTTCTACTTTCGCACAGGAGAAATTTAGAACAACAGGACTGAAACGGATCCTGAGACTCCAGTAAACATTTTGGCATATGTGATACATTTTTGCGAAGCGGGTTGGTAAACTCCCAAAATAAGTGCCCTTTGATAGAAATCCTACTCGCCCAAGTTGACGTCGTGACATAATACGTACAGATGCGTTGCACGGGTTCGCCCATGATCGCTCTAGTGTAAAGCGGGTTTAAGTGAGAATGTAGATTAGCGTATTTTTACCCAAGGAAAATGTATAATTATTATTGCTGTATAACAGACTTTGACCGACACATGCACCACGCCATTGGAGTATGTCATCTGGAGTATCTGTAATGGAGTTCATATATTTTTACAATGATTTTGGGCATCATCTCACTGAAATATCACGTACATGCAGGTCAGGCACGTACATATTCAGGGGCAAATGCATCAATTTATGTCTTTTGAATGGTGATTTGAAAAGATGTTTCAAAAAGCTCATTCCAAATGCATTACCAGATCCCTGTCACTGACTGTGCACTTTCTGATTCCTTATTTTGATTGGAAATTTCATGGAATGTCTAAACGTTTGCTATACCTAGAGTTGAAAGAGGATCTTGTGTCTCATTTGAAATGTTTTAGAATGTGTATTGAAGTCAGTACAGCTTTTTGCCACAGGTAAACCCAAATTAGCCGCTTTATATCTTTATATTACATATATCGAGTTCTAGTGAAACGTTATAGGGACATATTACTAATCTCGAGGATGTTATAGGGTCAGTTACATGTGTGTTATATTTATGATGTTTGCATGAGCCCATCAATTATGATATGTAATATTACATGTTTAATAATATCGTCATTCTCTATTTGAGTAATATTGATAGCGGACGTGTCCTATATGTTTCGTGGGTGTAAGTGCCGTAATTTGTATATTGCCATTCTTATGCCACTGCTGCTCATTATGAGTAGACGCACTAGGGTAATCCAATTATTCACTTCCCTTCCCCGTAAATCAGTTATCACTTTCATCTCACATACGATACTAATTGCTCCAAGGAATTCATATTTGGCGAGGTCCAATGGTGATTTATGATAGATATTACATGCGTTAAGATAGTGTCAGTGTTTCGAGATGACGTTACTAGCCAATAACGGTATGTTTAGAAATTACCCTTTTATTAGCAATAATATTCCAAGAACAAATTTTTTTCTGGATGCCGATGCCAACGAACAGTAATATAAATTGACAAATATTCTTTGTATGTTTGTCTCAAAACTGAAATGCAATTGATGTTTTCATAGATATTCAAATAGAAGTGCTGGATTTTTCATCACTTTCTTTTTCAATCAAAATACCAACTCTCATTAAGCCTACTCACACCCGGCAATGCGGACATTATGACAGTACTTTTTGTTCATATCTGCGGTGTCTACGGAGGTAGTCTCGTGCAATAGAGACCAACGTACAGTACCAAGTGGCCCCGTCAAAGCGAGTCTACTACGGAGGAGGCTTATTGGGTATATTGACTATACCACTTACGTACTATTATACCTACCAACGGCCAGGCAACTGTTTTGAATTAACTGTAAAGAACGTTTGACGTGTCATACTGCTGTCTCCGTAGTACGTAGTAGTACGCAGTCCGTACTGCCTCGATCACCGTACTTTCACTGAACTCTCGATCGCCACACTTTAGCCGCACTGAACACACACTGATCACCCGTAGTCTCTGATTTTAGCAATAGTGAGGCAGTAGAGCAGCAGTACTGTCAGGTGTACCTTAAGCGAGGGGCACATTCCACCTTGCGGCGGTGGTCGCCGCAAGGCGTGTTAAGGTCTGCGGCGTCTACGGCGGTTTCCGCAAGCATTGACAAAAGTACAGTTGTGGGCACATACGCACGGGCTCCGTGCGTTATGAGTGCGTCGGCACAGGGAATGGTTCTTATTGAGGTGGCCGTGCGATCAACTTGCATAGAACGTGCGATGTACTCGCGTACAACTTACGTTCTACGCACCGTGTGATTACTAAAGAACGGGATCCGCACGTTCATGGTACAGGCAACGCACGGCCCCAGTACTGTGTCCGTGCCGACAACGTGCGGTTAAATCCACTGCGTTTAACGTAAGGTCACCGCACTGCCTCCTTACGGTCAGACCATGACGTAGGGTGGTCGTAGAAGAAGTTTGGCAAGCCAAACTTCTTCTGCGGCCACCGTACGGCCTTGAAAAATTGTACGTTTGCCGCACTGTGCACTCACGGATCCTCACGTTTTCTATACGTTTTTGGCAGTAGACAGGCTGTAGACCCACATTGCGGTGGAATGTGCCCCTCGCTTAAGGCTTCAGTGAGCGACAGTTTATGTAAAAAAAAAGGTCCAACATTGTAATCCATAAAAGCGGGGCTAAAACTGTATTCGTTAACATCAATCTTGTTATCTACCTAGGAAAGCCCGCGTGTTTTTAATAGAAACCCGCGGATTGTTGTTCCACGCTGGTCTGTAATGTGTGATGAGCCCCGAGTCGGGAGTAGCAGTGCCGCATGCTTCTACAGGGCCAGCTGTCCGTTTGATGGAGTAGTCAGTGCAATGTACATCTTCATCATGGTTTCATCACGACAGTACTGTCACAGTGATTTATCAATATTAAGAACTTATATATAAGTGATGGGCCCCTAGTTTTACTGGGTGGCTTTCTTATTTTGGCATATCTACATGTAAGAACTATTTCAAACCAACGAAAGTAAAAGTCAGAGTTTACTGGTCTCTATAACTATGTACTTCAATAATTTTCAATTTGCTAATAACACTAGATGCTCATGTGGTTGGCTGGTGCCGTAGGTAGCCAGGGTGCCACACACCAGTAATGCAATATAAGACTAAGTGGGATACTGATTATTAGATAGACTTACCCTCTCCTGTCAGCAATTCAAAGCTGAGATAATTATGTCTGGAGTGCGAGACTGGCTCTGGACATCCGTATATCATTTCTAGCTTATACACTTAACTCAACTATGAAATACATTAATATTATACATCTTATTCAATTAATTGCGTGCTAATTCATAATCCATTAGATATTAGTATAGATAATTTTCATTTACAGGTAAAGTAAGCATTTCAAATAATCGCCAAGATCAATATCAGAATGTTAGACTTCCTGCTTGGAATGAATGGAATGAAAATGCTGAATGCTATTGTTTAATTAACGATGACTTTGGTCAGCCTACTAAATTACATTTTAGAGAGACTTCTGTTTTATAGATCACATACACAGATTTACATTTAACCAATTCAGTAACATTTTCATTCAGTACTAGCTCTACATAATAAGATGCTTTATACGTTTTAACATTATACATAAACCGTATGTAAACTTTGTACTATTATCCTGTAAAGTATTCATGCAATTTGTTTTCATGATTTGGCATTAAAATATGTTAACACACTTTCACACTCTGCTTCGAATTAGAAATTCAATCCCGTTGCCCATTGGCGGATGCTTGTATGCTGTAAGTATCAATCTTTCTCCGATATTAGCTCTTTCTAATTCTGTTATTCTAGCTGACAAGCTTCTTTTACGTTCACATCCACCGACATGTACACAAACATTTCACTTAATGAGATCAACCCAGCCAGATGCACTATTCTCCAGACGCTGAAATGCCATCCTTCATGCCAAATTGACTTATGACGCCGACATGAAAGCATGTGACTGATAAGATTGTGATAAAGTTAATGTTTATTTCTTGCCATTTTGACATTATGTGCGATAAGATTTTATTTTACTTTATGCACGGCACCAAAGGCAAACCCCCCACTTTACACATAATTATACCCAAGCCCCGATTGGGTTGGTTAAGAGTCTTAACCAAATAAGACTATACACACGAGGTCTGTAGGCTATGAGCTAAACTCAGAATTCAGCCAAAAATTCAGCCAGAAATTCAGCCAAAAATTCAGCCAGAAATTCAGCCAAACGCACCGGGATGACCCCGTGGTTTTGAACGAATGACGTACATCACGTTCAGATAACTACGTCACACGTTTGTCTATCACTACGTCACACGTATGTTGATAAAGGTGGTTGCTGCACCTACTGTACTCAATTATGGATAATAACGTGAAGATTAGAAACCAAGGTTAAATTATATATGTATACATGATATTTAGACTATACAACTGGATACACATACAATGGAACGGCCTACATATTGTAGATCATAGCATAATGAAAGACTTCTCATTCATAGCTATTTCATTTACTATGGAAGTACATCATTCGCCTATTTTTTTTATCCCAAACCTGCATAGTGACCTCCTTTTAGACAGCAATATCACTATATGAAACCCGTGATCAAGTGTAGATAATTTAGATTTATGATGTACAAAGCTGTCTAAGGTTTCATGCAATGACGAGGGTTAATTATAAATGTAACAGTGGTTACTATGCTTATATTTTACTGATTTGAGTTGTTAGGCAATTGCATGCAAGACTAGTTTATACCCATGGGGACGAAAAATTGATAATGAGCTCAAGTTTCATGCAGTATTCTGAAGTAAACACCGCCCATACCCCGATGCTCACCCAATATTCATCTTTCATACCTCAGGTCAACAGCATCCACACTGTCTTGACACTCCCACACCGTCGCCTGAGATTAGTACATTACCCATCACTGTTCTAAGACAGTAGCCCACTACCCATTCTGACAGTTTGTTTGTTTGTTTTGTTTTGTTTTTTGATGTTTTTTGTGTGACATTGTCTTGTAGGATATGTCTTAAATTTTCTGCACATGAACCAGACATAACACGAGGGATTTGGGTCTTAAGCATATGCTTATATATACATATTAGGCGTTAAGTTCCTCCCTTGTACCCAAGCCCCGATTGGGTTGGTTAAGACTAGGCCATACATACAAGGTCTGTAGGCTATGAACTCAACTCAGAATTTAGCCAGAAATTCAGCCAGAAATTGGGTCAAAATGCGTAATGTTTTGAACGAATGACGTACATCACGTTCAGATAACTACGTCACACGTGTGTTGATAAACGTGGTCGCTGCACCTACTGTACTTAATCATGGATAACTTTCAAAACGATAGTCTCTATCACATCATTATGCTTTTTTTTGTTTACCATGCAACAATATAAGTAAGTAGCTTTATTTTGACATATCAACCACTGGTGTGGGTTCATTAACCCATTGGGAGCCGTGGAAAAAAATCAGTGTATTACTCTTGAGTGCCGGAGGCGCATTTTGCAACCATCGGAGGTTTCCTCTGTTGAGAGTGAAATATAACCCTTGGTAGTTCTTACGTTTTTCATCAGAACAAATTCACATTTAGAGTACACATTCAGCAGACTGTCTAGTTTCTTATTTTCACCAATTATGAATAAAGATACATACAGCACCAAGTTTAATTTTGACAATTTCGAGAAATTGGTGATTCATTTGACAGTTTCCGCGAGCGATTTAATTCTACGTATCGAAGATGCACAAGAAACACAACATGAACCATCTATACTTCGTACGAATATAGTTTTTTCTTCTACTCTCACTGTTCTGCCAAGCAAGCTCATCCTGCCACTGAAAGCATATACAGTTAATCATGATATACTAGTATATTTATTTACAATATTACGGACCAAAAACGTGTTCAAACTTTGATTTCTTCATCGTCGTGGACTTTGACAGGCATCACCCCGCAAAAAGCACCATTCGTTTTGACAGAAATACTAGGTATCCGACGCCCACATTTATTACCTACTTTGCCAAACGATTTAGTTGCGATCCAATATGCAAGATACAATAAGATGATGCATGGAGGACGAATGATATGACATTTCTCCTTCAAATATTCAAAGTTCGTCACATCCATGGCAGATGTTACCAAAAACAGGTGTTTGTCACAAATTCTCAGAAAGCCGTCTTACATGCATAGCTCAGGTCTACTGCATCCACACTGTCTTGACACTCCCACACCTTGTCCCGAGATCACCTACCACTGTTCTATCAGTAGCCCACTGTAAATGCTCTGCACGTCAACCAGACATAACATGAGAGGTTTGGGTTTTAAGCATATGCTTTATACATACATATTACGTATTATGTCGACATAGAACGTAGAAAAAATGCGTGTTGCAACGAGTTACTGATCCAGTTCGCCAGTGCCTCAGTTTGTCAGTGCACGTTCGCCAGTCCTACGTTGGTAGAATTCGCCAATGTGTAAAGCTTCCGTGGCCGCGGGGATAGGGAGTTGGACTTGTGACCAGGAGGTCGTGGGTTCGATTCCAGGTCTGATGGTGGGTGTCGAACAAACCTACCTCAAACTGGTGGCACATTGCTCCGCGGTACCTTCACGTTAAAGAGGTACGGGTCAGGCGAGTGAACGCTAATGTGAGTGATTAGCACGTCTGCGCTACGGTAGCCAAAATATGTGCTGTATGCTCCCAGGGGAGTTAATAAGAATATAGTGTGACAAGGATGCCAATGACCTGATGTAAATATGTAAAGTCGCTGGAGCACGATAACAGTGAATTGCGACTATAAATAACCACATTTATTTAAATTCACACATTAGCGAATTCTGCCTGTGTACTTCTATGTGCATTGGCTCTAGGGATCGTAGAACATTCGCACATATAAGTAACACTTTGTTTGGATCAGCAACATAGGGTAACAAGCATTTTTAATTCGTTTAATGTCGCCTCAATACGCCCATGTAGACAACTTGACCAAAATAATATTTATGCGTTGCACAGATTCGCATATGATCGCCTATGTGTAAGCTCCGTTAAGCTCTCCTTTGCATTGAGTCAAGCTTTGCTGAGCTTTCTCACCCTTTGTTAAGCTTTGATACGCTCTCGGTGGTTTCATCAATACGTGACAGAACGCCCACTTGTTTTAAACAGTTTTTAAAAAATGGGGGGTGGGGGGCTCTTGCCAACTGACCCACTATACTCCAAGCTCTCCTACAATATATCATGACCCTGATACTTTAATCAAGCTTCGATACACTTTGGTGCCGGTTTGCACGCCGGTTTACACACCGTTTTAAAGCGCCATCAATGCGCTGTTGGTGTGAAAATGGCATTATTGCAAACAAGTACTACATAGCATTGTTTAATTTGAATAGTTTGTAAATGGTTTATGATTCAATAATATATATTTGGCCGTCACCATAATTATAGCATCCATATGACATATACAGTCTCATATAGGTAGGCGATGTTTGTGTTTCTGTATATGAAAATATAATACTCTCCATGGGCATAGGAAAAGGGCATGTTTGGTGAGTTATTTTACAATACCTTATTTCCAAGCACCCAACGTTTACTTGATAACACTTGCTGGTGTTCTGACAGCACAAACCTCCATCCTGAAAGCCCCCTTGTCAGTACCCGTTAGAAGACCCACAACATGCAAGACCATGCCAATGCTTCATATTCCTTGAAAGACGGGTGTCTGATTAAGTACGCATGATATGACGCCAATTGATCCTAGGACACCAAGATGGCTGCCGTCCCATGCACTTTTTTTACAAAATCGCAAATACACAGCAAACAGCACCGTTTGTCCATCAAACCTGTTAATTTGAAATCACGAGCATGTGTGTTACTTTGCAAAATTGGGTATGATAACTTTTATTTGGCGAGTATAAAGAAATGAATAATAATGACTTATTTCAGTGCAATAAATTGAAGCCTCACTTAGCTCCGACTAATATGACTTGGTTGAGATGCATTTTTAGGAGCATGTACTTGGAGTGATTCCATGTGATTCTCAACATGCTCCAAGTATACTGACGAAATATCTGAAAATAGATCATTCATAACACCAAAGACCGAAAGCGTTAGCTTGGATAAGTGGCTCCTGCAAAAGTTAATAATACCCAGGGTACTTCGTGGAATAAGTACTTCCCTTCCTTAATTAATCTATCCGCCTTCGGTGATATAGGCTTCTGAACACCCCACCTCGAAATGTGTTGCAATAAGTTGATAAAATTAATCACAGTCCTAATATTAGTAATGGTAAGGTTGCTGTAGACCCGTGCTGTACTATCTATATTTGTGATTCAATAGTGGGTGGGGTTGTGGTGAGGGTGGGATTTTAACTACAGAATTAGGGCATGAGACTTGATTGTTCCTTATTCATTTTTCGTCCCCATGGGTATAAGCTAGTATGATATTATCAGTAGATCTAATTGTTATAATTAGATTTTCGTACGCAAAATAAGCTTTGCGTTCAGTTTTCTATATGTATACACTGCTTTTGTTAGATCCACACAAACACGATAGATATCATTTTACACACAATCTAAGCCCATTACACCGAAATGTTGTTTTGGAAACTTACTGAGAATTAACGACTTTTTTCTCTTTTGCACTTCGTCGTCCAAGTAACCAGCCTGTTCATAATAAGAGTGCATATTTTTTAGACATTTTGTCTTCGACCAAACCACCAATAGCATGCGGTGCGTACAATATACAGGAGATAGTTATCGTCGCCACATTGAACAGAAAAGCACTATACATCTTGCTCTATATGTGATATCGTGATTGCTGTAATAAACACTACTTAACAACGTACATAAGCACATGTATTACTTGAAGTTTTATGAAAAAAATGTAGCAAGCCGTATAAAAAAGAATTTGATAACAAACCAAAACTCACAGTGCCGTACTTGCGTTTATGCAATTTGGTGTTGTTATGAGAATGGCATAGACACTGGACTGTGTAGTGCCGGGTACAGCGTAACATATACCAATGTAAACTTGTATGACGATCCGACGTTTGGTGGATATAAGCCATCAAACTCTACGCCTCCAAACCTTCTGACGGGACTCGAACTCACGACCCCAAGGATGTGAGACCAGAATAATACCATCATCCCAAGCAGCGGGTTGTTAAAAAGTTACACTGACGAACCGTTGTCCTGTATCCCCCGGCGTACATACTTGGTCAGTTAATCATCTCAATCCAGAGGTCGTGGGTTCGAGTACCACCTAATGACGGAAATTTTTGGACGGTCTGATTTTTCATAATGTAATGAGTTGGTATATAGTCAATATAATAGTCTCACTTATATATTTGTGTGGTTCTTTTCTACTACTTTCACAATTCAAGCAAATTACAAAAGTTTCATAATCCTCTTTATGTATTAGAAGTTGGACAGATCTCAAGCCATTTTGGTAGCCATCTTGAATTATCATGTATAATATAATTTACAAAATTATTTATAAACTTATGTTTAGTCATTCCAACAGAAGAACTCGGGGATATATGTTGTCATATTACACAAATTTATGAATTATTCGATCTAACATACAAACGTTGCAGTTTAGAAATATTTCTTATTAGATTACAATTGCTTATTTTGTCACGGGGAAACCACAAATGGGTAAATATTGGTCCTACATCAACTTTACTTGAAATAAGTTGAGTCCTAAGATATGGAAATCACAAAATTCTTATTTCAATTGAATTTTCTTATTGTACACCCATAAGTGCATTAAGAATGAAATTTATATACTTTTCTGGCAAATTATGCTTATTAAGTACATAGTAATGAAGTTAAATTTTCAAATCAATATTTCCTCCTTATAGTCCTCTTGACTACCAATAAAATGTTATATTAAGTGTATTTGTATCTGCATTACTTTTATTTCTACATTAAATTAAAAATTTATTATATGAATACTATGGCAGCCATTTTGAAATTCAAAATGGAGGCTTACATAGGCAACGTACAGCGACATACACCAAATTCGTGTTCAGCACCTTCAAGTAAGTAAAATTGACCATCTGTTCACTTTTCCTCAAAAATGCTTCTGGAGTCTTACTGGGGCCTCTTTTCAAAATTTCCGACCAGTCTATCACCCGTAGTAGAGAGCACGATTAGTCTCCTCAAACATCATTGCACACCTTCAGCAGATTTATCTGTCGGTAGTGGCCTAAACAGACATGGTGTGATAAACGAGCCTCTACAGTTAGACTTCTATGTTGTGTAAAACTTTAAACTCTCTCGTTCAATGTCTTTTATTGCCAATGGATTTGTTACGCTACGTGACATTGAAATGTCGGGTACGTGTGTTTAAGAAATACCAATATGATCATCTAGTGACTAATGTACAGTAAATATAGGAATTAGGGACACTAGTGGATGAAACAGTATCACTAATTATAAGGTGTCTTTATTGCTGAGATGTTTACCATTGCTACAGTTTACTGTAAATTCCTCTAGCATCCCCATCTGAAAATTCTAAGGATTAAATGCCCGGGATTAAATGGCACGTTTTATCATATGTCGCCAGCCATCTTATGACTGCTGGACAAACTCAACCTCCTCATTCACTTGAACGTGAGGATGGGTTCACTAAATGCACCATTCTCATATTTCTCTTCAAGCTTCAACTGTTGAAATATTATTCTATCGACAAGATGATCTACGAGCTTAATAATATTATCTAGTTCCATCTCTGCTCAATGAAGGGTTCCGTGTTCTGATCTATATATTATACCAATAGCTTCATTGACCGAAAGTTCAAAATACTGGGTTTCTACGCACAGTATGCTAGTGTCCTCAAGTGAAATACGCTGGCTCTAGTGGTGTGAAACTTCCGACCCTGTTGAGCTTGAACGCCTATGTTCCATAAATCGGGCTTTGGACGAATATTCACTTTCTTCTACACTATATGTATGAAGCGTCACACTCATTACACTTCATCCGGTGCATTATACTAATCATTCTTTCTTTATCCATAGTATGTTTCTGTCTCACAAGCAGTTTTCTCTGGGTGTTCATCGATTTAAATCACACCTGAAATTGTAATGTGTATCACTTTCCCAATACACATGAATGTTCTCCAACGCCTTTCCCATAGGGTATCATAAAAGCATGTCTTTTTTAACTTTTGGAATCGCCATTGTCATGGTTCGAGATCTCTTTTTCCTTATGTGGTTTCCTACCTGTCAACAAATCCCAGGATAACCAATTAAATCTAATAACTTTCTCTAGATACATTTTTCACGTTCACACTCTAGGATGTTACCAATCGCACTCTCTGCTCTGGGATTCGATATCACTGTCCAGAACCAGCATTTACGTCTAACCAATATAGCGTACCTGTAACAACAATGGCGGATCACATCGTTGGTAAGAAAATCTATGTTGCTTTTTATCGCACGTGTGAAATTCTATATGGGCTGTGTATTTACCATGATTGCAGTATGGTATTTTCCGAGTAATTGGCGCTGTACATGCTGGAGACAGGTAATGGCCCCCACCATGGTTACACACAATGGCCACATAAACACAGCAGCTTTTACAAATAACTTTGAAGGTCGACAATATTTCGTAAATCAGCCTGTATAGTTGCTACTTGCGTGATTTTAGAATTATACCCTAGCGTCTTCACTAGCATACCTATCGTACACACAATGTGGTACATACATAATTCAGGCAATATATCACAGCATGTAGTTATGTAAACTTTCTTAACAACCATGTGGTCCGCCATTGTTGTTACAGGTAGATGACGCTATTTTGATTATGAGATAGGCCGGTTCCGGACGGTGAACATACGATCAAACTCCATTTTGTGGTCTGCAGGATGATTGCTGTCATAGTTGAGGTACTGATCCATGTGAGTATCTTTCCTGTAGACGGTAGCTCCTTATGAGTCATCGCTGTTCACTAGCATTAAAGTATCTAGAAAGGGAAGGGAAGATACCTTTCAACTTTCACTCAGCTCTCCCCCTCGGAACTTCAGTGGATACAGTATCCTATTGAGTTCAAATGTTCTTGGAATTCGACAGACATCTGCAGAGATCTCAAGCTACCACAGTGTTCATTATTTCAAAATACCGCCTACTGTGATACCCTATGCATGATTGTAAACGGGGTATCAGAACAAATTAGGAGAGTGATATTACAATACAATTTTCAAGGGTTTTTAAACTAGTGGACACCCCGAGACAACTACTTGTAAGACCAAAAGATCCCTTAGACAAGGAACAAGTGATTGGCCTGATATACCAGACAAAGTGTAATGACCGCAAAGGCTCATATATGTAGGTGAAACTGAACATCCGAACATTGGCTCAAAGCCCATTTCATAGAGCATAGGGGTCCAAGCTCAACATTGTAGAACGTTTCATGTCACCTAAACAGTGACCAAAAGTGTCACAAATACATATATTTTGTTGGGGACATTAGCATGCTAGCACAATTACGGAAATTGACGTCATCACTGTGATCAAGACAGGAAGAGCTGTCGAAAGCGAAAATGGTATTTGTACTGTTTAATTAAGTTTAAAACTTCATTTGATAGTCAGGTATTTTCTGTACATGTTTATAAGGCGTGTTGAATATCCAGTGGAGTTTGAGTAAACACTTCCAAACTTCGACACATTAGCAAGTGGGATCTACTGTACTTGCATAGAAAGCAGCAATGTGCAAAACATTGGTACTGAACAGTCCCAAACTGTGGCCACTTGTACCAGGCTATTTACTCCTCACCAATTGAAGCAAAATTCATGTATAACTTGTGCATATCTAAATTGACAAATGCCAAATTGATGTGGTGCTTGTGACTACTCTGATGTGCTGATAAATTACGATAGTGTAAAAACGCATTTAGAGGATGATGAGGACTCTCAAAAAATGCTTTAACATCCCAATTAAAACGTCAGTTAAACGCCCTGAATAATGGATTGCATACTTATTGTGCAAACCCCATCACCTATGTTTCTTGACTATCAGAGTATGGATCTTTATGTTATAACGCAGAAATGCATACATTGTTAGTATTAAGTTCAAAAGAAATTCTGTAATACAGTGAAAATAATAAAACACCTACCTCTCCACTTCCTTGCCTAGGTATGTTAACACTAATCACAAGCAATTTCATCCAATATTATAAGGAAATATCACATATGTTCGATTTTTAAAGAATTAGGAGTTTGAAATTCCTGATACAAAATATTCTAAAGAATATTCTCTCGATTAATTCTAGAAACAATGGCTTGTAATGGTAAATTATCACTTGAAATATCACATTCTAAACTTCAACATACAGCATCAACGGATACACCTGCTCAATATGTATCCCATCTACATAGAAGTTGTTAACAAGTCCAGTTAGTCAAAAGACAATAGGGCTTTACAGGAAAATATCACAACTGATCATATGGATAGAGATTAGCCTGAAACAAAGCCACAATGACTTCTACCAATTATTTTGCGTTTGTTGTCTGGTTACGACCAACAAATTAGAGGTTGAGCTGTGGTGACCAGATTAAATCACCATCCACTCAACTCGTGACGCCGTCTGCAACAGTAGCAGACGCTCGCAGTGACAGTCTAGTTAGTTTTTCGTTTGCTTTTGTTTGTTTTTGTTTTTTTGCAGGGGTACATCACTTAGTTCTGTTAACAATCAATGTCACAGTACTGGTATGTGTGTTTTTTTGTGGGGCGAATGGGGCAATGAACGTTGTCAAAAGTCAATAAATATTTCATACTAATCAAATATGTGAACAGAACCTATGAATAAAACAAGCGAAATGCGGGATTCCAAAAATGTGGTTGATTGAGCAGACCTGTACGAGCAATTGCTAAATTTCTATAGCTTGATGAGTAGATGTAGTTTGAAGTATGACACTTTTGATAGGTTAGCAAGTGTCCGAGACAGAAGGGTTCGATATCGCGTCTCTGTAGTGCCGTCCACTCTTCGGCTGTGGAGTTGGAACAAGGTCCAAATTGAGGTGGCGCGGGTGGTGCTAGAGAGACCACTGTGGTGTCATGCCAATCTCTACAGGTGCACTATCGGCCCGTGCTGGCTAACAAAAGAACGGTGGCTTGAGGGCCGCATTCAGCCATCGAATCCAACATGTAATTGACTACAATTTACATTATACCGAAGAGTCTCTTGTGTAGGGTGTATTACAAAATCTGCCGTGGGTTGATGCACATAGACGGTTGCTAGAAGCTTCATGCAAATCACGCAAGTTGTTTTGCCGAATAAAGATATTTTGAACGAAATCCACGCCATACCTTCTTTTTCTGTTCTTTGGTCGGTACTTTTGTGAAGCCATGGAACGTGTGTGGTGTAGACTATTCTATCGTATCGGATCTATTGCCAGCTCCAATTGGTAGAACAATACGCATAAATGTAGGCGTCTGCGTAGACCATGCCATGCATAATTGTGGCATTGTATCGTTGTTTTAATTTAATCATGCACGTGTTTGCTAGTCTACGTTTGCAGAGAGTGCCTGAGTTTACAGACATTGTAAAATTGTAAATTGTAATGTCGTGAGAGCAAGACTTGGATCACGACTATAAACCACCACACTTATATTATCTACATTTATATTCCATACTAATCCATAGGTATGTCACTCGCTCGATTTTATTTAAAGCCTGCTGAATGAAATCATCTTTGCTCTATTGCCGTTTCTGACAAATAATTAATGCTTGCAGGGCTTCATACACCAACAGATTTCACCGCCTAATTTACCTCCCCGATTATTTTATCTACCATAAAACCTAGCTTGTTTTCTCGTGAGTGCTTAGGCCACGCTATGTCTGAAGGGTACTCCTCATTATATGTCTATATTTACAAATTAATAATGCTAAGGATTGTCATTTCATTTCATGTATAATTGTCTTTTCCTACCACATTAGATTTCTAATAAACAATGTGTAACATTCATTTTATTGCACAAAAAGCTTTTCGTATCTAACATTTATGCATAAACTTGTTTGAAAATTATCTTACTCAGTAAGCATCTCACAACTCAAATATTTTACACGATGTTTTATCAGAACCCCACCAATCAGTAGGTGTCACGTATAATGAGTATGTTTATGCCTGTATTTTATTCTCCGTGGTCCATATCACACACATTACAGTGGCCTACATTCGTCTCTGTACCAATCCAGACAGACGTCATAAATGCAAGTCGCTTATTCAGACTGCGGATAATCCTTTTGTGAACAGACAACACCTACATCTACAAGTGGAAGTTTCCATAGCGCCAAGCCCTCTTTTATCCTCTCATCACACTGGCTAATTTGCGTCGCAGCTGTCAAGGTTTTTGTATGATACTCTGAAATATGTACAAGTCTCTCCAATGCCATTTTGTTTTTGCAATCAGTTTACTGTACTTGGGCGACAATTTTTTGTCGTGCATTTTTCTCCTATGTCCTATTACCCCGGCGTATAGATTCATGACTGAGTTTCAATTGAGCCTGTGATTTTTTCTTCCCCTGGTCCGGGAATCACGGAATAAGGCGCCCTCCCATGCGCATGCATTTTACATAGCTCAAAGGAAGGCAAATTGTGAGACAGCTTTGTTCCTTGATCCAAGGAAAGCATTGGTTAAACCTTTTAACACTGTTTAAGATGCTTGTGTCATCACCATACAACGGATCCTGAATTACATTGATGTAATGTTGACATGCTATTGGTTTGTTTTAAATATGCACTTATGATTGTAACAGTACATGTATTGATAATGATAAGATTATAAAAAGAAGTGACCGCGATAGATTATGATAACGACGATTCAACGTTATAACCTTTGGGTTGTCATCATAACAGTATTATGCATACTTGTGAATTGGAATTTGATAGATAATGCAGCTCATGTTAAATGCACCATGGTGATTTGTTGAAGCATATTTTTTTTCCCTGAAACTACATTTACATGTCAAAATATAATCATGTTCTCCTAAACATATATAATGCATATTTGGTATGTTTGAAAAGTTATGATTATAAGGAATTCACAAGTAGTGGATACGACTGGACAAAACAAAGATAAAAACGCAATGATCAACTAAGAAGTTTGGGGAAAAACGAACTCATGATGAGTGAACCTCCAAGAGTGCAAAAAGTGTCATCTGCTTCAGCTGATGCCGATAGTTATTTTGCGTTTAACAATGGACACGTATTTCTGAAAAATGGTGGAATCATAAAGAAGTATAAGTTGGAAGGTGTGTTCCTTCACAAGTTGTGGGGAAAACAGTTAGACGTTGATTGTAAATCTTCACATGATCCGCCTTGGCATGAGAACGCTCATTGCGTGCTCCACGATGACCGAATAGTAGTCCGAAGCGGTGATACAACCACCATCTACGCTGATGACATGAAACGACGGAATGTTCAATTCCAGGGCGACTTTGGTCGGTTGTGTGGTGCAATGATGGACACCCTCGTGTACTGTAAGATAGAAAATGGCGAGGACAACTACAAAATCCATTTGTACAGCGTCAAACAGAGCTGGTCTTTGTTTGGCATCACCACCTCGCATGCGTTCACCAACACGCTTCCTCTGACGTACACTTCGCAGGCAGTGTCCACCTGCTATCATCCCAGTTCTGGTCAGTTTGCTGTTATTGACCAACAGAATCAGACCTTGGACATCTATGCGTCCACCGCACGCCACTTAAGGCGTGTGAAGCTGAGATACCAGCCGTGGTGGCCGAGTGCCATGACAGCGGTTGGGGACTTCCTGGTCGTGGGGTGCTGGGACTCTCTCTACGTGCACGGTTGGGACGGCACGCAGCTCGGCACACTGTCAAAAGAGGGCCTCGGGCTAGAACACCTGCTGGTCAATGGTCTGGGCTGTACGGCAGATGACTTGTTAGTGCTAGCCGCAATAGGCGATAAAGAACACGTGGTTACTGTTAATTTGTATGCGGTGTGGTAATGTTT